>CANUEP010078149.1:0-325498 GCA_947857235.1 Jatropha podagrica | reverse complement strand
GTTTTGGGTTGTTTGGTTTTTCCCCCCCCCCCCCCCCCCGTCTTTTAAGAGGTCCAGTTCAATAGTGGCACGAAATTGGCAGACTGGTAGCCTCTCGCTTACACCATCTTGCCTGTATATGCTATTACTACCTAAAATGGCATTGGAATTAGAAAAAAGAACAAGATATACATTGCTCACCCAAAAAACCCTTTTTCTACCTTAAAAATTGTAAACTTACAGAACAAGATATACCATGTTATTGCTGCTTCCTTCCGAAAATATACAAAGACAAATGGGCATAGGTGCCTTCTGTCAAATTTTCCTATGGGTTACTTTGAGCACATCAACAAAGCAGCAGCAGGACAAACTCCAAACAAAGAATGACATCGCGGATCAACCTCACCTTAAATAACAAAAACTTCTCTTTTTTAAGACACATCTACAGTGATACAGCAGCAAACAAGGATTACAAACAGCCGGCATAAATATGGAAATTATAAAAAATAATCAGGCGTCTTGCGTGTGGTATCCGGTTCAATTTGCCGAGGTGCAGGATCAAATTGAAGGAAATTCTGGTCCATGTTCTCTCCAATCTCTAGAATTGCAGCCATATTCCCACACCGGTAGCAATAATTTGGAGCACTAAATACAGTTACCACATTTTTTTCCTGGAGGAGAAATAGAACTAACTGTTAGTACTAAAATTTACTTTAAAGTGAGAGTTGTAAGGAAGAACAGAGTTTTAAATCAATGTCTTGTCCAGTTTCATTCACCTGGCACCAATTGTATCCTTCCATCACAAGCTGGTGAGCTCGTGAAATCAGAGTGAGTCCATTGGTATGGTTGAATTGAGCAGCTATATCCTGTCCAAATGTATAGCCAGCACCACGAGGAGATATGCCCCACCCACATCGATCGTCTGGATCAGACCACAATAGATCACACATGGGTCCTTCATGTGGAACCTACATGTGAAGAGAAAAAGACAAATCGTTTTCACAGCAATGAAAATAATGAAGGAATCTAGAGGCTACCATAAAAAAGAAATGCTGCAGCGAGTATGTAGAGAAATGAAAATGTTTTAATTATTGCTTTATATTGGGGAAAAAAAAAGTTATATATGAATAATAGTACAACTTTCATATAAATTATAATTGAAAGAATAAAAATTAGGAGAAAATAAAACTAACATTAAATGCTGAAAATAGCTTTTGGTCCAGATATTTTTTGAAGATCAACCATTTGGTCCCTTGGAGCTTTTAATACAATTGTCAATGCCGTTTACGAAGCAAATCTTACACTTTTAATTCAGTTTTAAACCAAATATTTCCTTGACAATCTTAGTTTTTAAAGTTAAAAGATTAAAAGTGTAATAAGCACAACACTTTATTTTATTTTTAAGTTCCATGAATAATAATAGTGCGCAATATTTACACTATGCTACAGCTTCCTAAACAATTAACAATAACAAGAAGTTTAGATGTAGTATTTTTAACATAATTTGTAACTTTCAGTGGAACCCTTAAGAACTGAGTTTGGGGGTTGATAAGAGTGAAAAGGAAAAAAAAAATTAACACTAGCTTGCTTTGCTTTCAGTTGTTTGCTCACTTCACCACAATCATAATGGACAAAAGCTTTAACTAACTACTTTGATCATCAGAAACTTAAAAATATGACTTGAGTAGGTAGTGAAAATTCATACCTCTTGTATACGGTCCAAAGCTCGGATATTATCTAAGGTATCCAAAGATGGTGAAAGTCCACCGTGCAAACAGAAAACCTAACAAGACAAAATTTTGGTAGTCAGGTCTATCATTCAACTTCACTACATTTAGCAAAACAAGTTGCAATTTTTAAATTCCAACCTGACTCTCAATGAGGGCCGTAAGGGGTAGGTAGTCAAAAAGGTCAGTGAAATACTTCCACACATTGGCATTTCCATATTTTCTCAAGCACTCATCATAAAAACCATACCTGAAAGTAGAATTAAAACCAAAACCACATAAGTTATATTCTAAATGATTAATAATCAGACATGGTCATGCATGCATGAGATAGGAAACAAAATGCATTCCTGCTCTAGCAGACAGTAGTACCTTTACAAATTTATTGCACATAACAAGGGTGGTTGTTATAACAATTACATATATATGTAACCACTTTCCCCAATTATGGTTGTTCTTATAGGAGATTATAAGCTATTGTTCAATTATATTGTGGAACCTGCTCCCCAATAATTTTCCCACCGCAGAAAGAAAGTAGCCATTTCTTATTATCTATAGTCTGCCTAGTGAAGCAATTCTCTTTCAATTTTGAGGACAGAAGATAACTTTGCATATTATGAACAAAAACCTCCTCTACACAGACATGATTTTCTGATACATCCACCTGATTACTATTTTATCACACATCACCATTACTGCAGTCAAATGATACACAAGACCCTAAAACCCCACCACCATGAGGATTTGTCTGCCACCATTGACTCACAAGGCCAGTGATATGACATTTCTCCTTAGGTGCAACATTTTTTCGTGTCAATATTTCAAAATACAAGGCATTGCCATAAAAACATTTTATGTCCTATCATTTATTAATTGCAGGAACAAGTAAGGTTACCGTCAAACTAAATTTGGAAAATAAAGAAATCTGTTGTTCCTGCAGACAGATAATATAATAATTCAAATGGCAAACAACAAACAGACTTGAATTGATGAAGAAAAATATAATCTTACACTTGAGTTATCTGCCTGCTCTCATGGTTTCCTCTAAGAATTGTGATTCTATCTCTATAACGAACTTTCAGAGCCACTAAGAGTGTGACAGTTTCCACTGAATAGTAACCACGATCTGCACTAATGTAATTGAGGGGATTACAAAATGCCTATACAAATTCTAAGTGACTTCCCAAGAAATGTAGCATACCATCCATTTCGACATGGTTCGATTATTAAAAAAGAAATCACATTTAATAAAAACAAACTGCAGAAGAAAATAATTAAATGGAAACACAAATTACATAATCTTAACAGGAGCAGCATTCATGGGGACCATCACTGTCACGAGATCAACCCACCATAACATGCTAAGCATATCCTCTAGTCCAAAACTTCGAACAATATAATTTTGGCCCCACATTTTAAGCAACCACCAAATTTAAACCAAATACAAACAAAAATAAACTTATGATAATTAAATGAGCAGCCCAATAATAATAATAATAATAATAATAAAAACATGCTCGACACATTCTCTGCACTCCACCAGAAATTCAAATTTCAAAGAAAGAAAAAGAAAAACGTCAATAGATAAAAAATAAAAACAATTATAACAAACTAAACAAGTAAACAAATGCTAATGCCCATAGCTTCATTAGTGTCTGGTTCCACGTCAAGTTCTTGAAAGTTTCCTTTTTCGGGCCAATTAATGTAGCAGCAGCACGAAATTCTTGTATATGAGGATCTAAAACCAGCCATTTGATCAAAACAACCAATTAAAGCAACAATATTCAATTTTTTTAAAAAAATTAAATATAATTCCAGAATCCAAAAAATCCAAAGCTTCATACATCTACCAAACAAATTAAAATTTAATTTATTAATTAAATCCAAAAATGAATCGAATCATTACCTACATAGTCTCCCATAAAGAGATAATTAGTATCAGGCGCATTCCCTCCTATCCTAAAGAGCTCGATGAGATCGTAGAACTGGCCATGGATATCGCCGCAAACGGTGACCGGACATTTCACAGGCTGAACGTTCCATTCCTCAACAAGAATCGCTCTGGCTTGATCGCAGAGCGTCTTCACCTCCGCCTCGGGCAAGGGCTTACACTCCATCAGATGCTCGATCTGACGGTCCAGATCCCCGTGCGACGGCATCCTCTCCGGTCCAAAAAAGATCGTACGGTCAACAGTAGATTCTAAATCAGAATCAAATCAGATACCGGTAAAAGATTCCACAGCTACCGATCTGTGGCGCCGGTTGTGTAGGGAAAAACGATTCGTTTTGGAGATCTGTCTATCATTCCTCGCCTTCGCTTCTCTCTCTGTTTTTTAAAATTGGTGTTTCTGTGTTTTTGTTGGGCTGTATCAATGATTATTGGAAAAAATAAATAAATAAAAAGAGAGAATAAAAATAAATTGAAATTAGACAAAATAAATAAATACAGGAAGAAGAGGGACTGGGATGGGATGAGATGCGATGGTAGGAAGCTGTGAAATGAAATTCAAATGCAAATGAAATTTCAGGATTTTTAGATTTTTCTTTTTCTTCTCTTTGTTATTTGTTTATTTATTTATTTATCGTGGATTTGTTAATTTCATTTTGTTTTTGTCTGTCAACATTGTAAGGAACGGAGTTCTTTTTCTTTCTCTCCCGGGTGGCTCCGCCGAGTCAAGTCAAAATCGTAAAGCGATTGACACGTGTCAGTGACTCCACTCGCTTTTCCCATTTCTTCGTTATTAAATATATATATATATATATAAACACACACACATAACAAGATAATTAAGCCTATTTAATATTTTATATATTAATTTCTTTTTTCATCTTTTATAAAAAGAAAAATAATAACAAAATATTTAAGTATTTAAGTAAATTATCAAAATATTTATTTTGATTAAATGGATGCTATTTAAAAATAGTATTTATTATTTTAATTATGAGAAATTCGGTTCATTTAACTTTCAATGAACAAATAAAAAATCAAAATGATTGGAAAATAAGATTTTTTTTTTTCCGAAAAAAAAGGATTTATACTGTTAAAATCCTAAATTATATGAACCATTTTGTAACTTACTCCTCTTATTATCGACTCCTTGCGGGGACATCTTAGTAAGTACAAAGTGAGTACGGGTTTTATTTGGACAGTGGGTGGATTGGATTGGCCTATAGGCTTATGTTCTTGACTTTTAACCGGTCAAAGTTATTAATTTTTCAAATCTCTTTCAAAGAACATAATTAAATGACGTAGACTAGACCAAATCAAATAACAATTTTACGTGCATCAATTCAAATATTGAATATGCTCCTAAACATTAATTATAATAAAATAAAAAATAATTGAATGGAATTATTTTTTATTTAAAAAAAACTTGTCAAAATAATTATTATATCTAATATAATAAAAATAATATTAAAAAATTATTTCAAACGAACTTATATTTTGAGATAAAATAATTATCTTAAAATATATTATATTTAATCTTCTTTTTTTGGAGTATGGAAATTACTCAGGTGGTAAGCTCTTATATTATACTAAAGTCCATAGGTTTGTATACACATGAGTTTATAAGCAAGTGAATTTTGATGCTTACGTGTATAAAACCAATTACTTTTAATAATATCCACCACACATCCATTTATTATAAGTCCTTTAATTATTTATTATTTAATATGAAATTATATATATATATATATATAATATGGGCCTGGACTTGCCTAGTCGCAAGGCTTACATGGGCCTGGAGTTGATTACAATGCATGAGGGGCCTTTACCTATTGTCTCACATCCAACGACAAGATTTTATTTATTTATTTATTTTTTAAGGCAACAACAACACGGGAAGATTTCTCAGTAGAACTAGTGTATGTAAATGTAATACCTTCGAATTGTAAACCTTAAATATTTTTTACTCTCGTAATAAATGCATTTTTAAATATTAATTTTTTTTTTCATTTTTGGCATTTACCAAATTTAAATCTGTCCAACTTTAGAATCAGTATTTAATTACACGAAAATCAAATCCAATCCAAAGAAAAAAAAAAAAAGAAAAGCTTTGGAGCAGGGAGACTGTATTTCTTTTATTATTTGAACTTTGAAAAGAAAAACAGATGGAGCAGAGACCGTTTGTTGTTGTTGGTCCCTTTTGCATTTTGATTGCCACGAGACTAGAAGAATCTCATGCAGTTTTTTTTAACAAAATTTTGAATGGACCAAAGACCAAAACAGTTACCAAAAGAATCTTGTGAAAAAGACCAACTCCAAGATGCGACTATTTGCCACCTTTAATTGGTGGATTCACTTTAGTTTTTGGAACTCATGCTTCCTTTCTTTTTTTTTTTTTTTTTTTTTTTAAAAGCATACAACCCAAGAACTTAAACAAAATAATTAAAAAGATCAATTAATTAATGAAAGAATAAACCAAAACAAAGCAAAGCCAAGCCAGCCAAAAGATGATTGATTGATATAAAAGGATCGGTACATGTCCTTTTCTTACACATATATGAAATAGATAGAACATATTTAGGGTTTTGTTCTTTGCATGTTCTCTCTTTATATTTATATTTGTTATTGGGTCATCATCACAAAGAAAAGCAAAGTTTACATACTCCTCTAAATACTACCTATCTGGCTATTTCTTTCCCTTCTCTCTCACGCTTACAAGATTAAACAAACGAAAACATGTCAAACACCAAACTGTAAATATATATATATAGTTTTTTGCAAAGACTGTCTGATATTTCCCTAGCTAGATTCTTTTCGAGGGGTGTAGGTTTTGTGTTCAATTACTAAACTTCCCCCTTCTTTGTAACTCCAAAACCTCCCCCATATAACATATTTTTTTTGGATTCTCAAACGATTTTTGAGGAGTACTTAGAGTTCCATTTGGTCTAAAGAATACATATACAAGAGGGAAAGCATCTTGTCTCATCTTGTTCTATTCATGTTCTCCTGCACTTTGGAGCCATTTCTAAACTCTGCCAGGTGGTCGTTTTGAGTTCCCTGCTCTCCTGATAAAACGGACACCGCAAAAGTATTTCTTTAAATAATTGAAGTTGGTATTTCAAAATTTAATTCATTTCATGACAAAAAAGAATTCGGGTATTATCAAGATTTAAATCTGAAACCTTTTTATCAAAATATATCATATGCCTTTTCAACTTCCAGGAATTTCAGAGTTAATTTAATATTTTTCTCTATGAATTATATATACATAATAGGTTGTTGGATTAGTGGCAGTAGACATTTGAAACCTAGAGTCGGCCCCGTTGAAGATAACTTTATGGGTAAAAAACATTAAAAGATTGATTATGTTATTAGAGGAATTTTAAAAATTCTATTTTAGAGATTTAGCATATATTTCCTTGGAATTTTGCCCACCAAATAAGGCTGCATGCTGGATATATTGGCTTATGGCTACTAATAATACATAAAGGAAAAGTTAAAAAAGATAAAAGGAAAGGAGAAAGGAAAGGAACCGTGAAAAGGTTAAAGGACTCGTAGATGTAAAGGGAAAAAAAAAAAAAGAGATGTTACTTAGCTTTGAATAAACATGTTTAAGAGTGACGGATGGAATAAAGTGGAAGAGACATACTTTATTTGCTTTTCTTCAGTAAGTGGTAATTAAGTGGGGATTAAGTCACATATCTACCTTTGTATTATTGTAATCCAACATAAATACAGAAGTTTTGAATAAGGATTCAATGTAACAGTTAAATTAACCCAGACAGTTCATACTATTAATGCCAAATGCTGTTGTTTTGATCTCTTTTATATTTTTTTTTATTTATTTTGTTTGAGTAGGAGTATATAATTCTGGTTTATTATTATTATTATAATAATAATAAACACAAAACAGCTAAGTTTCAAGAAAAAAAAAATGTAAAGGGTATGTTAGTATTACTATTAATTAGTTAAAGTTAATATATGGGTCTTGAAAGTTAAAACACAGGAGACCTACATATAGGGGGGAATAATTAACATATAATTTTATTGAGGCCCTTCGAAAAATTAAAACTGGAAAAAAGAGCTTTAAACTTGGTTTTATTGTCGAGTAGTATGCACTTATCAGTAAAAGTTATGTTTTGATTTGCAAACTGAGATATAGACTCAGGGTTAGTATAGTTTAGCAAGCACAAACATATGGAAAAAGAAAAAAATATATCAGACATCATTTAAAAAATTATTTTGACTATTATCCTTTTTCTATTATATATCTTGATATGAATTTCAAATGCTTAAAGTGTGGCTTGATGCATGAAACTTCTGACATTATAATCCTTTTAACTTCTTCTTAAGAGGTTGTTTAAAAAATTTAAACGTATGATGAACTGTAAATAACAATAGAATAATTTGAATAGTAGCAAGAATATGAACCTGTACCTGTTATGAATGGGATCAGGACCGTTAGGGACTTTTCTCTTGCTCATCATGTAATTGAAATCCAATTCTGGGTCATAAATAAGCTTTTCTCTTCCTAACTCCACCTTATCATGTTTGACGAAATTTGCAGCACTAATTGTCGTTCTAGTAGCTTCATGAACTTCAAGAGTTGCAACTAGCAGAAGCCATAGGAACCCCAGAGTAGCAATTACTCCAAATAGCAACTTAGACAGCATAAAACCACTACTAATAACCATATTTTGCCCTTTATCCCTATATTTTTTAATGAATAATAACAGAGGAAGATGCCCTCGTTTGTACTTATGGTTACAGAAATATAAATATATATAGAAATAAAATAAAATAAAAAGAAAAAAATCACAACAAGATTGTGTCTGGTGTGGATATATATATATATATATATATATATATATATATATATATATATAAAGATCGAGAAAGAAGAAAGAGTAAAATCAAGAAAGATTGGTCTACGGCAAGAATTGTTTTTTCTCTTTATTTTTGTTTTTTTTTCCCTACACTTGAAGGGATGGAGAGGAGGGTTTGGTATTCTTTATAGGTAGGAGCGATTCTGTTGCACTTTCTCGAACGCAGAGAGGAGAGAGATAGCTTAGCTGGTTTTCGAACGTGACAAGGAGGGAACCACTCTTTCCTTTGCTTTATACTGATAATTATAAGGTCCCAATACATTCTCTCTTTCCTTCTTTTCTTTCTTGCTTTCTTTTTATTTTTTTTCCTTCACTTTGTTGTGTGTATTTTCATGCAGGTATAGACATACATACAACTGCGATAACATATCCCTTACGTACAATTTGGGTGAAAGAAATGAGAAATTATTACGAAACCCATAGTAATATATACTATTTTATTTTGCTCTCTCTGTATAGCGAAGAGATGAACCATATTATGTATTGACCAAAAAAAAAAAAAAAAAAAAAAACTCTCTCTCTCTTTCTGTTGAAAAGATGGAATTCCAAGTAAGCCGTGGTATCCAATTATAAGCACACTTTTGGTGCGACAGAACAATCGTATTTTCCACATTTCAATTCAGAAGGCCAAGGCAGTCAATAAAAATTTTGGTAAACAAATCAATTGGTTAGAAACCCCCCTTAAAGTCAATGGAGATCTATATATGTCTGCCACGCTACAATTGCTGACTTAATTTAATTTCCCCCTTTTTTTTTTTCCTTTTAAAGTATATTCATTCAACCTTTTTCTTTTCTTTTCCTTTTTTTTTTTTAAAATACCAATATAAGTACATGATGTCTTAATTTAGGGATGAACAAATTTTAGGAGTGATGGATTGATAAGCTAAGTGGAGAGGTTTGACATTTTGGGCATGCATGCCCTAGGCCAATGTCCATCATTGCTGGGGCCTAAACGACGACGTAAACTATAGATTCTGTCATGGAATTAAGAGTATAGTAAGAACAAAGGAGTCTCAATAATGATTGAGCAAGCAAAGGTCTCTCCTTTTATTAGAATCAGGACTACATATTCATTCTTCGGAATTGTTTTCTTTCAACATATAGATATATTAATTAATTTAATAATGGAAACCGATAGGTATAATGCCTGCATCCTAAAATTAATAAAGGTATATGTACAGTGTATATACATAACGTGCAATTACAAGGATAATACACATTCATACAGTATATATATATAAAGGAACGTCCACATCAATCGTTAGTAAGTTGTAGATGCAATTCCGGCCGGCATGGTCCACGTATATATGCCCTAGTCACTTGAGCCGCTCTTAGTTGGCAGTTGCATCTAATACAATTAATACCTCCAATGGAATATAAAATATGAACTACATAAGCAAGATGAAGATGAATAATATATTTATATATCACCATTCTCTTAGAATAGACTACTGGAGAGGAGGTGAAGTATGTAATATATGGTTTGACGATCATCATCAGGGAATATATTGCAATTAATGTTACTCCATAAGGCAAATAAAGCATATAGCACATCTTGTCTTATCCATACCATTTGAATCTCACTGTACATATATATATATATATATATATATATAAAAGAAAAGTTGGCATGTTGGAATGAAGAATCCAATGCTACTTTAGTTTTTGATCTTCTACTTATTAAGACCTGGCTTCTTATTCAAGGTACCTATATCTTATCTCTCTCCATTAATTAAAATTAGCATGCCTATTAATACAATGCCCTAGACGTGGCTTCCTTAGAAAGTTTGGTTGGAATAAAATCCATCTGATCCAATATTTGGCTTCAATACTACAAAATATAGTTAATCCAGTTGGCAATCATCAATAAACTCAGTATTGATGCAGTATTTAAATAGTTAGTTGGTTCAGTCACTATTTATTTACCCATGATTCTTCTCCCATCCAAATATAATCAAAAGGGTAGATTCTGACTTCCACAATGCTCCGACATTTCACGCTATTTAAGGCACCTTGGCAACTCTAATATCTCATGCACAATTATATTAATCTTGCAAAAAAATTTACTTCTTTTATGGATTCGTACAAGACATATTAATGAAATGTTCCCACAAATTCGATATGATTAGATACAGAAGGCACACTTAAGGAGATGGTTCTTCTTCTATTCTATGCCATGCAAACCAATAGAAAAGCAAAAGCATGCATGAGACTTAGCTTATGCTTCATTGCTTCTCTAATGTATTCATAGAAGATTGCTGGTGTATCATTTTTTGTGACGGATCTAGAAAAATAAATAAATAAATATTCTCCAGAATCAATGTATAATAAAATGTTATAAGAAGAAAAAATAAACCCATAAGTATTTAAAGAAAATTTATAATTTGTCAAGGTGCATTGCCCACAACATCTTTTTTTTTTTTTTTTTTTTTTGTGTTAGTAATATATTTTTATATGTCAACCATTATTAATTAATATAAATAAAGCGTGCAAAATTAAATATTTATTTATTTATAAGAAAAAGAGAGCATCTTTGCATTGTTAATAATGTTGCATTCTAAAACATATTTGAACATCTTGGAATATGTTGACAATTCAATTGGATGCTAAGTTAGTAAACATATTTATGCATTTTGGTGAACACATAGATTAGTCAACACAGGAATGGAAATTATTGGGTTTTCACTCTTCAGTCTAACATTCTCAGGATTTGTTCATGTTTTTTCTAGAAAAATGCTCAACAAATATATATATTTTTATTCTTATACGAGTTTGAGTTTGGTATAAATTTATTCTATTCTTTTTTAACATATCCATCACATTCATTTGTAGAAATTCATATTCGTTTTAGATTTTATTTATTTTTGAAAAAGTATTTGTCTGAAATATTTTTTAATTAAAAAACTTTATTTTAAAAGAAAATGACATTTCCTCTTCAATATATATACAAATTTATTTTTGTAATCACTGTTATATATTCATTACTAGTATTATCCACCATTGATACGGTGCGTTTTGGATTAATCAATGGCTGAACATGTGGACTGAATCTACTTAAAAACGTTTATCGGGCAAAACGCAGATGATGTTGAGGCTATATTTCGACGAAAGCACTTGCTTAGATCCAAAATACGCAAACAGCTCAAGAACATGGATCCAATTAAGCGTTCTGAAGAAGGTCTGCCATTGCAACAAGTGTTTGTTTATTTTTCTGATTCAAAGTTGCTACTGCATTTCTATAATTTCATTTGATTTTTTCTTTTTGAAATTCTAGCTAATGCAATTCAGAGCACTGTAGTGGAAGCTCCATGGTTCAAAGCGAGCAAGAGCTTATGTGCCTATATAAGTGCGCTTCTCTACGGGAAGTCGATACATCGAGAATTGTGTCAGAAGCTTTATCTAATTCAGGACATCGTAAGTTTTGTTTTGTTCCCTTTCTGTTTTTCATTCTTGCAATGTTGCATTATCTCGTAATTAATTTCAGCATTAGCAATTAACTCCCGGCATATTTACCAGCATTAGCAATCATATTGACACATGATTTACCTTACTTATTAGTAATAATGTGCCATTACGTTTTTGGGATGCCACTCTTACTGCTTGTTTCCTTATTAATCGCATGCCTTCTTCTGTTCTGAATAATTAGAGTCCTCATTCTATTGTTTTTCTAAATCAGAATTCTCATAGTCTTCCTCTTTGAGTTTTTTGTTGTACCTGTTTTGTTTATGATCATACTCCAGTAAAAGACAAACTTCAACCAAAATCAGTCAAGTGTATCTTCTCAGGGTATTTTCATCTCTAAAAAGGGTACAAATGTTATGATCTGGTCACTCATAAATACTTCGCTGCTGATGTGATATTTTTTGAGATTTCTTCGTATTTTTCACAGCACACGGTCAATGAGGATCCTACTTCTGCGACTCTTCGTGTCCCTACTCTTCCTCTTCTTGGTCCAACTACTATTCACTCGACCTTCGCAGATTGACCCTCCTACTAATTCTCTTCATGATGTAGGTACATTACTCGATGACTCATCTCCTATACCGATATCACCTCCTACTACACCGGTCATGCCATTAGCAGAGGAAGCTCCACTTCCCATTGCCCTCCGTAAAGGTATAAAGGTATTCATTCCGCACGGAATCTACACCCCATTTATAATTTTTTGAGCTATCATCGTTTATCTCCTTCATATGATATATGTTCTCTTTCTTTTCTTCTTCTTCTTCTTCTTCTTCTTCTTCTTCTTCTTCTGTTTTCCTCCTCCCTTCTTCTTTCTTTCTTTTGAGCAATTCAAATACTGAACAATGTTTCGTCAAATTAGACAGTGACTGTTTTCAATCATATTTTCCTCACAATCCTTTGAGTATTACGATTGGTTATAGAACATGAGAAGGTAATTTTCTCATGATGTAACCTGTTCTTAACTTCTTATCAGAAAAATTTTCACCAAAAACAACTCTGTTTGACAACAAGGCATTCCTGATTGAGATTGAATTTTCACCAAAAATAACTCTGTTTGACAAGGAATTCCTGATTGAGATTGACCGTACTAAATATTTAGTTCTTCTAAATTATCAAAATATTTCAGTTTAAGTTGCTGCTAGTGCATGATGTGAACTTGACTAAATTTTTATTGTAGCATGGTTGTTGTCACCCATGAATTTTGCAGCAGTTGATATCACAATTGTCAGGATTGTTATGTTTCCTTTACGCCTTATTTTCCAAACTTTTCTTATCTTACTGGGCTTAGGGAACAAGAATTATTCATGGTATTGCTCTTGATGTTAGAAAAAATCTCGGAACTCAAGCTACACATAACATGAATGTTAAAAAGATGCCTATTATTACTTCTCTAATCTGTAAACATCAATTTCATCCTGGAGTTGCAAATGACAAATGTGTGATGGTCCGCACGAAGTCATTTGAAAAAATGGTTAGTCTAAGGCTTCTTCAACTCGATGTCGTGGAATTGGATGGTAGTTTCAAACATATGCCTGCTGAATTGAAGTTTCTACAATGGAAAAAATGCTCTTTGAGAAATCTTCCTTCTGATTTTTTGCATGCTGCATCTTGCTGCCCTTGATCTCTCAGAAGGAAAAATTAGAAAATTGTGGGAACAACGCTGGGGCAAGTTGCATGCTAGTAACAAAGTACATCTCTATCCTCATATTTTAACGATGTATTTGAGTTAATAACAAACTCATCTCATATCAATAATCCACTTTGTTCTCGTAAGTTAGTGGTTTGTGGAATCATCTGGTTAATGAAGCACAGACTTCTAATTCCAAAAGCTTTTGTTTTTCTACACATGATTATTTAGTTTATCATAGAAACTGAGAAAACATGTGAAAATTGCTCATAGTGCCCCCATGGGTCGAAAAGGAAGACCTTATCACTCACAGGAATGCCAGATTGAATTACCTTTGCAAGCTACAAGGTCTCCATTACCGTGGTCGACTTATATTATCACATATACAATAATCACTGTGCATAAGTTGCTAATGTATTTAGGCTTGTAAATGATCTGACTTTGATCTTTTTGAATTTTGAAATGATAGAACAATGTCTAGAATTTCAGTTCAAATATGAATTTAACAACTGTTTGGCTCCTTCCAGAATTAAAGACCTCTTTCTATGTGCATGTGTAAATTCCCTTTTGCTTTGTCTCATATATGGGGGCTTCTGATATCTTTGGTGGACAGGGAGCAGAGAAGTTGTTGTCTATAAATCTGCAAGATTGTTATTATCTGACTGATCTTTCTGGCTTATCTTTTCATCCTGCCTTGGAGAAACTGATTCTTCAGAATTGCAAGGGACTGGTTCAGATCCACAGATCAGTTTGTGACTTGAAGAACCTTATTCATTCGAACCTGAAAGACTGTTCAAACCTTACTAAATTTCCAAGTGATGTCTCTGGATTAAAGCGTCTTGAGATACTTAATCTCTCTGGTTGCTCAAACATAAAAGAATTACCAGATATGAGAAGCATGAAATGTTTGAGGGAGCTTCTTATTGATGAGATAGCAATAGTTACACTACCTGATTCCATATTCCACCTAAAAAAACTTGAAAGGTTCAGCCTACAACGTTGTCGGTTATTGAAACCTGTTCCTCTACACATAGGAAAACTAAGTTCACTAGAAGAGCTTTCTTTTGCTGGTTCAGGAGTGGAAGAAATACCTAATTCAATAGAGCAATGCCATCCCTTGAGAAACTGAATCTCATGAGCTGTAAATTGCTTAATGTGCTTCCTGATTCTATCAGCAACCTTTAAATCATTAATTGAACTCCTCCCTGATGGTAGTTCTATTAAAGAATTGCCAACTTCAATTGGTTTATTATCTCGTTTGAAGAGATTGTCCTTTGGTTGTTGTCAATCTCTAACCAAATTGCCTGATTCAATTGGAGGTTTAGCATCCCTGGTTGAACTTCGGTCAGAAAACACATGTCTGACAGAAATACCAGATGAGTTTGGAGCCTTGAGCATGCTTGAGAGGCTTTACATGGGAAAATGTACATCACTTAAATTTTTACCAGAATCAATTGGGAAGATGTGGAGCATAACTACTTTGGTCTTGAATGATGTGATGATCACAGAGTTGCCAGAGTCCATAGGAATGTTGGAAAGCCTTAACATGTTGAATTTAAATGGGTGCAAGCAACTCCAACTACTGCCAGCCTCAATTGGAAATTGAAAAAGTCTGCGGTACTTTCTGATGAAAGAAACTTCTGTTTCAGAATTGCCAGATGAAATTGGAATGCTGTCAAGCTTATCCATATTGAAAATGGGAAAAAGGCCACACTCTCAACTACAGAACTCTGCTTCTCTTCTTCCAAAGTCATTGTCAAATCTCTCCCTAATTGAAGTACTGGATGCTTGTGCCTGGAAATTCTCTGGTGAAATTCCGGATGAATTTGGGAAGATATCATCACTGCGAGAATTGAATCTGAGCCACAATGACTTCTGCAGCCTTCCATCTAGTCTAAGAGGCCTTTCAGTTCTCAAAGATCTAAGCTTGTCTCACTGCAAACAGCTCAAGTCTCTTCCTTTGCTTCCTTCAAGTTTGCTCAATTTAAATGTTGCATATTGTATTGCACTGGAAGGGGTTTGCAATCTGGAAAATTTAGTGAATTTACAAGATCTTGACCTAACAAATTGCGGTAAAATAATTGATATCCAAGGCCTTGAATGCTTGAAGTGTCTGAGGAGGTTGTACTTGACTGGCTGCATTGCATGTTCTCCGGCAATCAAGCGAAGACTTGCTAAGGCTCTCTCTCTCTCTCTCTCTCTTCACATAGACACACGACACATATGAATGCTATTTTACTTCTATCAATCTAGTCCGTTTGGCATTGTTGTTTAGACTATTGCTGAAAAAAAAAGCAACATTCTAAAAATGTTAAACATTTTATGTGTTATTGTCCTAAAATTTTTGAAACAACTCAAAAATGCTTCAAATGTTTTTTCCAACATAAAAAATGTTGCAACTCTCTATCTCAATGTCAAGCACGCTCTGTATTTGGATAGAAACAGCTCCATTAGTCAACTATGAGAGTGGTGGTTTCTCTCTCTCTCTCTCTCTCTCTCTCTCTCTCTCTCTCTCTCTCTCTCTGAAGTTCTCGTCTTTCCCTCATTGCAGGTTGCTTTGAAACGCTTGTTCAATTTCAGCATTCCAGGAAGAGCACTCCCTGATTGGTTTGTTCAGGAAATCCCCAGATTCTCAACCCCTAGAAAGCTAGACCTCAAAGGCATAATTATAGGTATTGTTCTCTTTCTCGAACAACAGTCAAGGGATAACTTTAGAGATAAGCTACCAGCTATAATAGGCATTCAAGCAAAGATCTTCAGACTGAAGGACCCAATATTTACCAAAACACTGAACTTAAGGGGAGTTCCTAACACAAAGGAGGATCAACTTTACTTGTGTCGGTTTCTGGAGTTCCAACCGCTGGTCTTTATGCTGAATGAAGGTGATAGAATACAGATAACAGTACGAGAGAATCCATATTTTAATGGGGTTAGATTGAAGAAGTATGGAATATATTTGATTTTTGAAAATGATGATGACATCGATCATGATGAAGAGTTACTAGATGAACCTCAGCGGTCTGTATCATGGAAACTGGCCAAATTTATTGGATCCCTGGAATGAATATTAGAATTCAATTTTTTTTGTCTATTTCATGGCTTATTGATCAATGGCTTGATAAAATGATACTTTTAATCTGCTCAAAGGTTTTTTCAGTAAAATGTGGAGATTTATCAGTCCGTTTACTTTTTTTTTTTTTTTTTTTTTTTTTTTTTACTATTGGAATTAAGCATACGAGTTAATTATAGTTTTATGATTTCACGTGTTTTTTCTTAATTTTTTTTTTAAAGAATTCTGCTGTAAAAAGGAAACTTCCACAATTTTCTTTTTAAAATTGAATTTTCCTAGAAAGAGGATAAGAAAATTACATAATGAATTATCAAATTAATTTTTGAAAATATTTTTTATCGACTAAACAGTAATTCGGCCAGAACAAAATCTTGTGACTTGAGTGTAAACAAACAAAAGTAAAGTCGAAGTCAAGACTATTGCCACTGTTTGTGCAACTCGCAGCGATCCAAGAATGCATGATAACGACGTTCCTTCGACGTATCCGGCGGCTCCGAGATTCAATTGTGACGTGTTCTTGAGTTTCAATGGCAAGGACACGAGCCGCAGCTTAATCAAGCATCTATGCGATTCATTAACGGAGCACGGTGTCCGGTTCGTCCTGGAAGACACCGGGATTAGTGAGGGAGACGAGACCGATTTAAATATGATAGAGGCCATTGAAGACTCGGCCTCTTCAATCGTAATTATTTCTCCAAGTTATGCTGATTCTTGTTGCCGCCTTGAGGCTCTTTCTAGAATCTGCGAGTTGCGGAGACGGGTGCTACCTGTTTTTCACCAGGTGAACCCTTCCCATGTTAGAAGGCAGGAAGGTCCTTTCAAAGATGATTTCAGGAAATATTTGGAGAGGTTTGGAGAGGATAAGGTTTTGAAATGGAGAAGAGCGATGAAGAAAGTTGGTGGCCTTTCTGGCTTCGTTATTGACAATAACAGGTTTTTCTTTTCCTTTTATTTTTTTTTTTATTTAAAAAAAAATTTCTTTATTCATTTTATGTTAGTTCAGGTGTCAGAGAGAGGTAAAGCTTAATAATTTTGGATATAGATAGTTCTTAAACCATGATTCTTTAAGAAAGATTAATTAACAAGTGGCGGCAGTATCTTGAAGAATGGTATTTTGCAATTGTCAAAACAGTTTTTTGTTTTGTGGTTGGATATATTAATATACTTAGTTGGGGAATTTTAAAATGAAGTGGAAGTTTCATTCCCATGTGACTGTTCTAAGGTTTTTAAAATAAGATGTGGAGATTAGTCTCTATCTCGATTTTTTCCCCCCCATTAAAACATCTGATGAGTGAATTGAAGTTTTGTGGTGACATCATCTCTTTTTTTTTTTTTTTTTTTTTTTTCATTCAAGCTGGAGTCAGTGTTACTTGTTAGGGCCAATGATAAAGTATTTGGTCTTTACTAGGCAATGCAAAACAGAGTACAAGCTAGATCTTATTCCTTGTAATTCTATCTTTGTTTTTTTATGGCATTCTCAATCCATTCACTTCTAATTTGTATGATTTTGAACTCTTAGTTCTTTGCCTATAAATAAACGAAAAATATCTAATCTTAAAAAGATTATCGCATTCTTTCTGATTTCATATCTCCATATCTTATGTATATTAATGTGTTGATTCCTCATTATTCCATTTACTGACAGCAAAGAACAGCATTTGATTAAGCAGTTAATCAGTAGGGTTTTGACGGAATTGAGAAAAACAGTGGGAATAGCTGCATATACAGTTGCAGTTGATGCTCGTGCAGATGAGCTGATGAGAAAGTTAAATATTAAATCTAATCAAATACATGTTCTGGGACTTCATGGAATGGGTGGGATTGGTAAAACA
This sequence comes from Jatropha podagrica, assembly GCA_947857235.1. NCBI lineage: Eukaryota > Viridiplantae > Streptophyta > Magnoliopsida > Malpighiales > Euphorbiaceae > Jatropha > Jatropha podagrica. The sequence continues at coordinate 306,964 of CANUEP010078149.1, read as the reverse complement.
ACTCTTGCCAAAGTTCTCTACAATAAGCTTATCAGTCATTTTGAATACCGCTGTTTCATTTTAAATGTTAGAGAAGTTTCTGAAGAACATGATGGCTTGACGTCACTTCAAAATAAAATTCTTTGTGACCTTTCTTCCAATGTGGTGGCTTCTGTGGATGAAATTGGTTCTGGTATCACTGCAATCAAACAGATGCTTCATGAGAAGCGAGTGCTAATGGTATTAGATGATGTGAATGAGGTAAGCCAACTCAATGCACTTGCAGGAAATAAAGACTGGTTCGGAGAAGGAAGTCGAATTATTATTACAGCAAGAAATAAAGAAGTTTTGGTTGAATATCTTGTTGATGAGTTTTATGAGGTTGAAGTGCTGGATTCTGCAAATGCTTTGCAACTTTTTAGTTATCATTCGCTAAGAAGAGAAAAACCTATAGATGGTTATGAAGATCTGTCCAAGCAAATTGTCTCTCTCACTGGAGGACTACCTTTGGCTTTGGAAGTGTTTGGTTCTTATTTGTATCATATGAGGAGGATAGAAGAATGGAAGATGCCCTGAAAAAGTTGCAATATATTCGACCATATAACCTTCAAGATGTACTCAGGATAAGTTTTGATGGGCTAGATGAAGAAGAAAAGCACGTATTCCTTGACATTGCATGTTTTTTTGTTAAGATTGGAATGAAGAGAGAAGAAGCAGTTGACATATTAAAGGGTTGTGGTTTTAAGGCTGAAGCAGCAATAACTGTTCTAACAGCAAAATCTCTCATTAAGATTACTGAAGATTATTCTTTGTGGATGCATGACCAACTTAGAGACATGGGACGGCAAATTGTTCAACTTGAAAACCTTTTAGATCCTGGTATGCGTAGTAGACTCTGGGATCACAATGAAATCATGACAGTACTGAAGCAGAAGAAGGTGCAAATCATCATAGATTAACTTGTGAAAAATGTTACCTATTCTTTTTTTTTTCCCCTCGACTTTTAAAATCCTTCATGAAGGATTGTTTTTAGAAACAAAAAGAAATTTAATATAGTTGCCATTTCTTTGAGTTTATTGCACATGCTTTTGTGTTTTCTATGTAACACTCCAGTAAAAGTTGCTACCACATTCACATATTTTCCTCTTTCATTCAATGAAAGGCAGCAAGGAAAAGTTGGAGAGAATGAAACAAGCTACTCAAAAAGTAAAATGCATAATAGCATATATTTTGATGTTCTTCAGCAATATAGCATAATCTGGACTGGAAGGTTTAAACAAGAATGTGCATGGTACCATTAATGATGAATCAATATTGTGTTTTTAAACTGGTATGTTCTTCTACGTATTTTGAAGTCAAATGCTGGGTCTGATAACATAACTTTAGTTGAGGTTTTCATGTTCCTTGGCCAATTCTGTCAATATTTAAATAGGGAAATATGCTAATTTTTATTTCTTTTTTACATGTTTTCCTTGCTCAATTTAACAATAATTTCCTGCATATGACTGAATTCAGGGAACAAAATATGTACAAGGAATTATCCTTGACTTCAGTAAGAAGAAAACTGTGGAGGATCTTAGTGCTGATGCAATATTCCTTAATAACTTCCTAACAACACCAAATCTTGAGTCTGCGCTTGTTTATGTGAAAGAAATATGCAAGAGGCTTCTTTTGTGTCTTCTACATAGAGAGGATAAAGAGAAAGAGCTGAAACTCAGTACTGAATTCTTTGAATCAATGGTTGATCTGAGACTGCTTCAAATCAATCGTGCAAAATTGGAAGGGAAGTTTAAATGTATCCCTGCAGGGCTGAAGTGGCTTCAATGGAGAGGATGTCCTTTGAAATATCTCCCTTACGATTATTGCCCTCGTAAACTCACCGTTCTCGATCTCTCAGAAAGTGGAATTGAACGAGTATGGGGTTTGGGTAGCAACAAGGTATGCTTTACCAGCCTGGTTCATCATTAGAATTTGTGAATAAAATGTTTGCTAACAAGATGCGTGGTTTCTTCCATGACAAAGTGGGCATTTCTTGAAACATCACTTTTATTTTTCTGATTACTGCATTTATTTGATACATTTAAACAGTTTGTCCTTGCTGTAAAACTTTTTGTGAAGTTTTAACCATTGACGGTGCTTCCTCCCCTTCCCCCCTCTCTTTTTTCTGAACATAGGATTGCTTCTTTTTCAAGGCAGAAGAAATTTTTGTTTTGCAGGTTGCTGAGAACTTGATGGTGATGAATCTTCAGGGTTGCTACAGTCTAGTGGCTCTTCCTGATTTATCTGGGTTTAAATCGTTGGAAAAGCTGAATATTGAGCATTGCGTTCAACTGACTAAGATTGACAAATCAGTGGGGAAGTTGAAGACATTGCTTCACTTGAACTTGAGAGGATGCTCAAATATTGTTGAATTTCCAAGTGATGTCTCTAGTCTGAAACATCTGCAGACCCTCATTCTCTCTGACTGTGCAAAATTGAAAGAATTGCCAGATGATATAGGCAGCATGAACTCCTTAAAACAGCTTCTTGCTGATGGAACTGCTATATCGAAGCTGCCTGAATCTATTTATCAGCTAACAAAACTTGAGAAGCTTAATCTGAATGGTTGTCAGTTCATAAAACAGTTGCCAAAATGCTTAGGCAACCTGAATTCTCTGAAAGATCTCTCTATCAATCAATCAGCATTGGAAGAACTACCAGATTCCATTGGATCTTTGTTGAATCTTGAGAAATTAAGTTTGATGTGGTGTAAATCACTTACCAGAATTCCTGAGTCTATTAGCAATCTCCAGTCACTAACAAAACTCCTAATTGACAATAGTGGAATCAAAGAATTACATACTTCAATTGGTTCGCTGTATGTCCTATCAGCTGGAGGGTGTAGTTCACTGACCAACTTGCCTGATGCAATTGAAGGGCTAGCTTCTATTAGTGAACTTCAGTTAGATAGTACATCAATAACGGCTCTGCCACATCAGATTGGTGCTTTGAAAATGATTGAGAATCTTTCCATGAGAAACTGTAAGTCTCTTAGGTACTTACCAGAAGCAATTGGGAACATGTCGAGTCTTACTGCTCTAAACTTGTTTGGTGCTAAGATTGTTGAGTTGCCCGAATCTTTTGGGATGTTGGAGAATCTTATAAGGTTGAAATTAGACGAGTGTAAAGGGCTCCAGAAACTGCCAGCCTCAATAGGAAACTTAAAGTCTTTGCGTAGATTGTTGATGCAGAAAACTGCTGTGACAGAACTGCCTGAAAATTTTGGGATGCTCTCCAGCTTAAGTGTACTAAGAATGGGAAAGAAACCACTCAAATATCTTGGTAAACAAGAAAAGTTGGTTCTGCTTCCAACTTCCTTCTCAAATCTATCCTTGCTAGAAGAACTGGATGCTCATGCCTGGAGAATATCTGGTAAAATTCCTGACAGTTTTGAGAAGTTATCAATGTTAGAGATCCTGAAACTGGGGCACAACAATTTTTGCAGCCTCCCGACTAGCTTGAAGGGCCTTTCTCTTCTCAAAAAGCTATACATGCCTTGGTGTGAAGAACTTATGTCTCTTCCTCGACTTCCTCCAAAGTTAGAAGAACTGGATATTGCCAACTGCACCTCCTTGGAAAGCATTTATGATGTCTCAAACTTGGAGAGGTTAGAGTTGTTCAACCTTACAAATTGTGCAAAAGTGGTGGATATTCCGGGCCTTGAATGCTTGAAGTCCCTGAAAAGGTTATATATGAGTGGTTGTGGATCTTGCTCTTCAGCAGTAAAGAGAAGATTATCTAAGGTTCTTCCCCCTTTCCCTCTAAATACTCCTTGCAGTTTCAAAACATTAGCAATTTCTCTGTATTACAATCACCGAAAAAAAATACAACAATTTGAGGGACTAAAGTGTATTAAAATTTGTAATTTAGGGACTAAAGTTAAACTAATTTTAAAATTTTTAAAACTGGGGTTCAATCAAATCTAAAACGTTAAGACTAAACTGCTGAACAATTCATAATTTTAAAATCAAGAATTGAAGTATTGTGTCGTAACAAAGTTCAGAGACTAAAATTGCTGCTAATTTTCAAAAGCAAAGACCATAGTGTTTATTAATACAAGCCTTAAGGGCTTCCTTTTTTTTTTTTTTTTTTCCCTGTAATTAACCCTATAGAGATCATCGAAACTGTGTCCTACTCTTTTCTATTGTTAATTAATGCAGGTTTGTCTGAGGAACATAGATAACATTAGCATACCTGGAAACAAGATTCCGGATTGGTTTTATCAAAACGCTGTGAGCTTTGCAGAGTTCAACAACCGTGAGATTAGAGCTGTGATCATATGCGCCGTCGTATCACTTAACCATGAGATACCAGATGAGTTAAGAGATGAACTTCCAGTGCTACCAGCCATTCAAGCAAGGGTATTTAAACTCAATAAACCTATAGCAAACTATACATTGCCCTTATTAGGAGTGCCAAAGACTAATGAAGATCAAATCCACTTCTGTCGGTTCTCACATTATCATCGGTTGATTTATGGTTTAAAAAGTGGTTACAAGCTGGAAGTAGGAGAGCAAAATCCACCAATTATTAGAGGAGTTGAGATGAAAAAATGTGGTGTTTTTCCGGTTTATGAAAATGATGATGATTGGGATGGAGATGAAGAATCACTAGACGAAAGCCAAAAATCTGTATCAGAAAAACTTGCGAAGTTCTTTAATTCAATGGAAGAAGATGATTATCCCATCTGCTCCAGTTGAAAGAAAAGAGGTTATAATATTGAAGAAAAGAAAAACAAATATATACATATAATGAGGTTGTTTAAGCTCAACATGTAGAATTTTCTCCTTGTTAACTTCGAAAAATTGTCATTGGAAAAATTCTCCACCTATCTAAATGACAAAATTTTTTTCCCTTTGAAAGGGTATTTTTCTCTGTTGCGACTACTTATCGACAGAAAGCTAACGCATTTCTCTTATCTAACCCCAAACTCCGTCTAGCATTTCAGCCCGAACAAATGACCCTCTCAGTCCGGTAGCTGTACATTCATCTGCCTGTTGAATAAGAATCATCCACCTTCTAACTTAAAGCTGAAGATAACCTAAAACCAGTATTAGTATTACTGTCAATTTTTGTTGAAGAAAAGTATAAAAAAACGAGAAAGTAAAAGTGACATGGTGGGACAAATGACGGATGAAAACCTGAGTGGCACGTAATCATGTTGCAAAGACATGATAATGACCAGAGTTACCTTCCCATAAAATCCATCCCACAAGAACAAAACTTTAATAACAGTCGCTATAATTATAAAGAATGTCCGACGACAACGCTGTCCCGCCTCCGGCAGCACTGAGACTAAACTATGACGTGTTCTTAAGTTTTCGCGGCGAGGACACGCGCTCTGGCATCATCGAGAACCTTTTTAACTCGTTACAGAGTCACGGCGTTAGGGTTTTCAAAGACGACGTCGGAATGAGTCCAGGAGACGAGATAGCTCCTACTCTGATGGAAGCCATTGAAGACTCAGCTGCTTCAATTATCATGGTTTCTCGACGGTATGCTGATTCCCATTGGTGTCTTAAGGAACTATCTAGAATATGCCAGCTGCGGAGGCTTATACTTCCAGTTTTCTACCAAGTCGACCCGTCTGATGTTAGAAGACAAAAGGGTCCTTTTGAAGATGATTTTGGGGCTCACGTAGAAAGATTTGGACAGGATGAAGTTGTCAAATGGAGAAAAGCTATGGAGAAAGTTGGTGGCCTTTCTGGTTTTGTTTTCAATAGCAGGTGATTATGTGTGTGTGCGCGCGCGCGTAATACAACAATTAAAGTTTTCTTTAACCATGAATCAAAAGTTAAATATTGAAAATTGGTGCTTCTTTCCACTTGGAGAGTATCAAATGTGTTTGCTATAGTCTATTAGTTAAATATTGAAGAGATTTTATTTATTTTAATGCACGGCACAAAATATATAAGATGCTGGTCGAAGCTTGATTTGAGAAAGTTGGCCAAAACATTGCAATGTGTCCTTTCCCCTTTTAAAATTTAATAACAGCTTCTTCAATTTGGTGGTATAGAACAAACTGCAATTATACACAATCACGCTTGGAGAATTTTAATTGAAGTGAAATCCCATTTGTTTGTCCTTTCTATGTTTATCATGTGCTATACGAGTTTTTAATATAAAATTTGAGATTTGTCTCTCTCTCTCTAACTTTTTCCATGTATCTATGTCAGATAAATCCTCATATGTTCACTAGGAGAAAACAAACTATTTGAGATTTCTCTCTCTCTCTCTCTCTAACTTTTCCATGTATCTATGACAGATATATCCTCATACGTTCACTAGGAGAAAACAAACTATATAAAAAATTCTGTTTAGAAAATGAAATGTTCATTTTTGGACTTCCACCGATTCCTGTTTTCCATTATCCGTGGCCTATGTATCATCCTGTCCTAATATTTTCGTTGTTCTGCTTGCTGCAGCCACGAACAGGTGTTGGTTCAACGATTAGTGAAAAGGATTTTGACAGAATTGGGAAGGACAGTAGGTCTATCTACGTATACAGTTGGACTTGATTCTCGTGTAGAAAAACTGATGGATTTGTTAAATGTTAAATCTAATCAGATTCAAGTTCTGGGACTTCATGGAATGGGTGGGATCGGTAAAACAACTCTTGCCAAGGCCCTCTACAATAAACTTATCAAACACTTCAGATATCGTTGTTTCATTTCGAGTGTTAGAGAAATTGCTGAAGGAGAGGGTGGTTTGACATCACTTCAGAACAAATTTCTTCATGACCTTTCAGAGAATAAGGTGCCACCGGTGAATGAGGTGGTTGATGGTGTCATCGAGATCAAACGCATGCTTGCTAAGAAGCGTGTCCTAGCTGTCTTGGACGATTTGAATGATGTGAGCCAACTCAACGCACTGGCAGGAAAAAGAGATTGGTTTGGTGAAGGAGGTATAATAATCATTACCACAAGAAATGAAGACATTTTGGTTGATCGTATTGTGAATGAGCGGTATGAGGTCAGAGAGTTGTTTTCCTCTGAAGCTTTACAACTTTTTAGTTACCATGCAATGAGAAGAGAGAAGCCAACTGAGGATTACCTGAAGATAGCCAATCAAATTGTGTCTCTTACAGGAAACCTACCTTTAGCATTGGAAGTGTTTGGTTCTTTCCTGTTTCATAAGAGGACGATGAAGCAATGGGAAGATGCCCTGAAAAGGTTAAAACAGATTCGACCACGTGATCTTCAAGATGTCCTGAGAATAAGTTTTGATGGACTAGATGAAGAAGAGAGGTACATATTCCTTGATATTGCATGTTTATTTGTTAAAATAGGAATGGGGAGAGAGGAAGCAATTGATATATTTAAGGGTTGCGGCTTTAGGGCTGAGACAGCAGTCACTGTTTTGGAAGCAAAATCTCTCATTAAGATCAGAGAAAATGGTACTCTGTGGATGCATGATCAACTTAGAGACATGGGAAGAGAAATTGTTCTACGTGAAAACCTTGTCAATCCTGGTATGCGTAGTAGATTGTGGGATTATGAAGAAATCATGACAGTTCTAAAAGATAACAAGGTGAAAATCATTAGAGGAGAATTAAAATTATTATTTTGTGTGCTTCCCATTGCCTAATAATCTTGCCAAAACCTCCTTAACTTGAAGATCTTCATAATTTCTTGTAATTTTGCCTGGAAAATTTTATCTCGTCCTTTTCAAGTTACTTTTATGTTGCTGATTCTTTGTTTACCTTTAAATCAGTTTTTACCATTAGCTTTAACATTTCCCCTTATCTGATGGAAAACAGGGAACAGAAAATGTAAAAGGGATCATCCTTGACTTTGGAAAGAAGATGTTTAGGGAGGATTCAAGTGCTGATACTGTGTTTTGTAATTACTTCCTAACTGCACCAAATCTCACCTCTGCAATTGCTTACATGAAACGAAAATGGACACGTCTTCTGTGTCTTCCAGAAGGCATAGAGAAAGAGAAAGAGGCGATAGTTAACACTAAATCTTTTGAATCAATGATTAATCTAAGACTGCTACATGTTAATCGTGTGAAATTAGATGGGAAGTTCAAATTTTTGCCTGCAGGGCTCAGGTGGCTACAGTGGAAGGAATGCCCTTTGAAAAATCTTCCTTGTGACTATGACCCTTCACAGCTTTCTGTCCTTGATCTCTCAGAAAGTGGAATGGAACGAATTTGGAGTTGGGGAAGCAGTAAGGTATAAGCCTTAAGTAAATTACTTATCATATTCCATTACGTTCAGCTACATCCTACTAAACATGCACTGAATTTTTTCCATGAGGAATTCTTTTTGTGTTGTTCTATGTTATTTGAAGAAGTTGTTCTTATAATTTGTCCTTAGAAGTAGTCTGAAGAAAACAGGAAAAAAGGTCACTTCTTTTCTAAATGCAGAAAACTTCTTGTGTTACAGGTGGCCGAGAAGTTGATGGTCTTAAATCTTCATCATTGCTATAATTTAGTGGCTTTTCCTGATTTAAATGGGCATAAATCCTTGGAAAAGATTAATCTTGAGCGTTGCATTCAATTGACTAAAGTTCACAAGTCAGTGGGGAATCTGAGGACATTACTTCACTTGAACTTGAAAGACTGTTCAAACCTTGTTGAATTTCCGAGTGAAGTTTCTGGACTAAAATGTCTTCAAAGCTTTATTCTCTCCGGGTGCTCAAAATTGACGGCATTGCCAGATGACATAAGTAGCATGAAATCCCTGAAAGAACTTCTTGTTGATCGAACTGCTATATCAAAACTGCCTGAATCTATTTACCGCCTTACAAAACTTGAGAAGCTTAGTCTGAATGGCTGCCAATTCATCAAACGGCTGCCAAATACTTTGGGCAAACTGAATTCTTTGAAAGAACTCTCCCTTGATGAAACTGCATTGGAAGAACTGCCTGATTCTATAGGATCTTTGTCAAACCTTGAGGAACTAAGTTTGATGTGGTGTACATTACTTACCACAATTCCTGATTCTGTAGGCCAGCTCCAGTCCTTATCGACAATTTATATTAATAATAGTTCAATCAAAGAACTACCAAATTCAATCAGTTCATTATCTTACCTAAAGCAGTTATCAGCTGGAGGGTGTAGTTCTCTATGCAAATTGCCTGATTCGATTGAAGGACTATCTTCCATTAGTGAACTTGAGTTAGATAGGACTTCTATTACTACTCTGCCAGAGCCAATTGGAGCTTTGAAATTGCTTGAGAAACTTTCCTTGAAGAATTGTGGACTGATTAGAAATTTACCAGAAGCAATTGGGAAGATGTTGGGTCTTACTGATTTACAATTATTTGGGGTTAATATTATGGAGTTGCCAGAATCTATTGGGCTGTTGGAAAATCTGGTAATGCTGAATCTGAATAACTGTGAACAGCTACAGAAACTTCCTGCTTCAATAGGAAACTTGAAGTCTCTGCATCATTTGCTGATGGAGAAAACTGCTGTAACTGAACTTCCTGAGAGTTTCGGGATGCTTTCCAGCTTAATGGTTTTGAAAATGAGAAAGAAATCAATCAAATCTCTCATTACTCAAGAGAAGCGGGTTCTGCTACCAACTTCATTTCCAAATCTTTATCGGCTAGAAGAACTGGATGCTCGTGCTTGGAGAATATCTGGAAAAATTCCTGATGATTTTGAGAAGTTGTCAATGTTAGAGATGTTGGATCTAGGATACAATGATTTTTCCAGCCTACCTCGTAGCTTGAAAGGCCTTTCTCTTCTCAAGCTGCTCTACTTGCCTCACTGCAAAAAACTCGTGCGTCTCCCTCCATTGCCTTCAAGTTTAAAAGAGTTGGATGTTTCCAACTGTATTGTTTTGGAAAGTATATCTGACATTTCAAACTTGGAGAGCTTAAAGCTTTTGAACCTTGCAAATTGTGAGAAACTTTTGGAGATTTCAGGCCTTGAACACTTGAAGTCCTTGACCAGGTTATACATGACTGATTGTAGAGCATGCTCCTTATCAGTAAAGAGAAGACTATCTAAGGTTCTCTCCTTCCTCTCTATCTGTGTGTCCATGTGGCCGCCTTCATTACATTTTATGAAGTTTATGATTGTTTTATATAGATTATTTTATTTATTTATTGTTGCAGGTTTGTTTCAGGAATTTAGAAAATTTGAGCATACCTGGAAGCAAGATTCCGGATTGGTTTTCTCAACAGATAGTTACATATACAGAGCAAAAGAACCGTGAAATCAAAGCAGTTATGGTGTGTGCAATTGTCTCTCTGGATCATCGTGTACCTGACGACTTGAGAGATGAAATTCCAGCTCTACCAGCCATCAAAACGAAGCTGTATAACCTAAATGAATTAGCTATATGTGACAACACAATTGTCTTATTGGGAGTGCCGAGGAGTGATGAAGATCATATCCACATTTGTCGGTATCCAGATTATCATCCATTGGTTTCTAGATTGAGAAATGGTTATAAGTTGGAGGTAACAGCGTCACAAATCATTGAAGGGGTTCAACTGCAGAAATGTGGCATTTATTTGGTTTCAGAAAATGATGACGACTATGATGGAAATGAAGAATCACTGGGTCAGAGCCAACTCTCTGTGTCTGCAAAACTAGCCAAATTCTTCAATTCTATTGAAGAAGAAGATGGTCAGTCTTGCTCAAGTTGAACTTGGAAGAGAAAGATTCACCCGGGAAAAGAAATCTCTAGAAAATGTCGTTCCAGGAAAACACTTTTTAGTTGTTAGGAAATATTTTTAAAAGATTTATTTTATATTGTTGATTGCAATATGAAACTTAGTTAGGAACTAACAAAAATTTTAGTAATTTCCTAGACTGTGTATATATATAGTAATTTATCAGTAAATACGAAAATAAACTACTGAAAATTGATTGTGTTATGGTGGTTTAACTGACGTTGGCTCAATAGGATTTAATTTAGCTTCACTCAAAACTCGATAAGCCAGAAAATTTTGGACTTGCACTTTACTCGAACTCGCCTTAGATGCTTGAGTTTCAAGCTCAAGTCGGTCTAAAATAAATATTATATATGTAAGTATATATATAAAAGCTTGATAAAGTTGATGTGCTTTCGAGTTGAATATCATTATATTAGAATTCAAACGCTCATAAGCCGGTTCGGCTCATTTATATATATGTATATAATTTATTAGTAAATATGAAAATAAAAAATTAAAAATGATGAGTTATGGTGATTAATTTAAATTCAGCTCAATAGAATTTAATTTAGTTCGATTAAACTCGATGAGCCTAAAAATTTTAGATTTATGCTGCACTCAAATTCGATTTAGAGACTTGAGTTTCAATTGAAAAACTGAGATTGAGTCAATTTAAAATAAATACCATATATATATAATGTCGATAAAATTTGATGAGCTTTCGAATTGAATATCATTAAATTCGAATTTTAACGATTGGTGAGCCAATTTAGCTCATTTACACCCCTAAGTACTTGTTAGTGGTTCACTATAGTAAATATTGGTGCTTGGTCGATCAATTTTGCATTTTCCTTCTGTCACAATGAATTTATCAAATATATTTTTTCTCTCAAAAAGGAAAATTATTCATTTAAAAATAACTTGATTCATAAAAACATTTTCCTATGAAATTAAGATAACCTATTTCATTCTCGTGTTTTATTATTATTTTTTTTAATACAGCGTAAAATTTTTTTTTTCAATTTTTAGTTTTCAAGGGAAATACATCATTCTGTCATGTCAAGGTGCTACCAAAAAATTTCTCAATTTAGTTAAATTGTAACAATCAGCTATACATCCGTGACAACCTAAGGATTACTAATATTCCTCCTGAAAAATACATTGAAATGTAAAACAAAAATTTAATGGCAAAATGTATCACAAAACTGAACTAGCCACATCTAAATTTACAAATTTTTCTAAGATTGACCACTTTGTACAATGATATTTGTCCAGTTTAATTCTTTTTGGATGTCTTTGGTCGTGACTTCACACTGGCTCTCCGTGCGACATCCCATGGCTTCTGTGGGGCATATATACCAAGCTGAGAAGCGAAAAATGACTCGTACCCAGGTGAATCAAAAGCAAAGCCCGTGTGCCTAGATATCTCTTGAGGGAGTTGAGATATGGCATAGCTCCTTTCCTCTTGTGGTGTGAGCCGGTTTTCTATCTCCAGCAATCCTGCCCTGGAATTGTCGTCAGGTTCGTGCCTGTGAATTTCCTGAACGATTTGATAATCATAGGGGAAGAACCATCGTTGAACCCTGTGTCCAGACATAGAATTAATCAGCAGAAAAAGAAATCAAACACATAGATCGTCTGAAACCTTACCCTTGGTAAATAAAGTCTCCAAGAAGTGCAACAATGGGAACTAGAATCAGTGTGAGGTAAAAATAGAATGTGCTCATTAACACGTATATGACAAAAAACACGTTCTCCTGCAGTGAATGTAAAAAACAAACAGATTAGCAGGAAGATAATTGAGTGCTGTTCCCCGCACACACGCCAAACCCGAAATATATATATATATATATATAGAGAGAGAGAGAGAGAGAGAGAGAGAGGAAATGGATTTACCCGGAAAATTGAATATACAAAAATGAAAATAAACCATGCTAAGATGCTTCCTCCAACGCTAATGTAATGCCACCTTGTAATTGAATTACAGATCATTAGAAGACGTAAGTTAACTGTAATGACAACACAAGTGAAAGCCATTGTGCTGACATCCCAGAGTCCAAACATCCTCCCAGATGAATTTTTACCACCAGCACTTGAAATTGTTACAAAGTGATAGAAGATTAGAGACTGGTATACAGAGAAGCAAGCCCATGTCCCCACAACCCTCCACTTGAAAAAGGCATTTCGTATTCCTTCTTTGTACAGTTCAGGGTACTTCTTTGAAAGGGATGCACTGACATCCTGGCCAAAAAAAAAAAAATAGCACTTTTTGTTCATAAATAAGCAAATCCAACAACAGCAAATTGGATATTAGATAAGATGTCCAAAACTACTGGGTATCATCCATATCTGTTGCAAGAAATTCTAAACAAACCACGATGTAAGGGATTAAGCACCTTGTCAAAAAGCCCAACAATGATCACTGGCAGCGCCGTAAATATAACATTATACAGTGACTGGAACCAATCATCATAGAATCTTTGACCAGAGAAGCCAGTGTGAAAGGTGAACCAAAATTGAGTCAGAGTAAATGTAAGGTTCTTGTAAAAAAAATATGTGATGACCTGCAATAAAGAACTATCGTGAATGCCATCACCCACAGATAAAACAGCTGCAATATATTCAAAGGTACTCAAACTCAAACCTTGCATATTCTAAGATATGACCAGCGCCCATGCACAAGAAGTAAATCAGCAAGATAACGAAACTGGGCAATTGCAAAATCACTAGCCATAACTGCTTGCATTCCTTCTAATCCGCTTATTCCAACACCAATATGAGCAGCTTGAATCATGCTAACATCATTGGCACCATCCCCAATGCTAAGTGTTATTTTTTGTGCACCTTTCTTGACCAGACTAGTTACCTACAAAACAAATTCAATGTTCAAAAGTTAGATTGATGAATGACTTTCCAAATCTAGCTCTTCTTGAATCTTACAAGTGCAGAAAAAAATAGATCAAGGAATGGCATTCAGTTTGCAACAGAAGACTTTAGAATTTATAAATACAGCAATTCAAGATATTACCTTCTTCTAGTAAAGCAAACAATTAAAGGACTTGCACTGACACAGTACAACACATTGAAAATGGGAGTAAACCTTGTCCTAAATATACATGCTGCTCAAACCCAACCTGGGCAATAGAGTCCAAACCATGAACAAAAAAACCACGATGACTAAATACATAACAAAGATTCTGCAAATGTAAAGCAACACAAACAACAACGTAACAGCCCTTGTACCAAAAATAGAGTATTAACCCTCTCTCTCTAAGAACTATTCAACTCAATACACTTACAGGCTCAATAGATGGAGTCAATGCTTCTACTCAGTTTTAGGTTCCTTCATAAGAATACAACTTTAAATAGAGCTCTTTAACTTCTTCCCTTCCAAACTAACCAAAAAATATACAAAGGCAAACAAAAGAATTCTTCTTTTTATCTCTGTAAATATGACCATTTTGTCATCTTGTGAGTTATGATATCATATTAACTTCTTTTTCCCACATTCATGCTTTGAATAATATTACCTGTGCTTTCTGCAAAGGAGAAACCCGGCAGCAAACAACTGAATTACAATTCAAGCTCAAATTCAGCAGCATCACTCGTAAAGTTGGGTCCAACGCATACATCAAACATTTTCCATCTATAATAAGGGCTAATTTTGGTCCAGATGCAGTGCTCAAATAGTGATGTGCTTCCTCTAGGCACTTCTTTAGTTCTCTTTTGACTTCCTCCTTGATAAAGCGTGCAATTTCCACCTGGTCACCCTGGCAAGATAATTAACAATTTTAAAAAGTTGAACACGCACTGTGTGAATTCTAAAATAAATGCATTTAACAAACAAAGCATGCTGCTTACCCTGTTTTCTACTTCTCTTATTGCATCAGTTTCTGAACTAATGATAAATTGCTTCATCTCATTGTTAACCAAGTTGCAAGCTGCAGAAAAGATTGGTCACAGAAAAGATTCCAGAAGATGCAAATGAAAAATACAACACGTCACTCCAGACAAAAATAGATGAAAGTACCAAGTTAATTAAATAATGACTCACCATATGCTATATTTATCGCTGTTTCCATCTTGTCCCCTGTTAGCACCCAAATCTTGATTCCAGCTCTAGAAAGAGTCTCAATACAAGCTGGCACTCCTTCTTGAAGCTTGTCTTCTATAGCAGTACAACCAATCAAAATAAGTTCCTTTTCTATAAGTTCTGCCACCTGCATAAGTTTTGAATTTTACTGAGATGATGACTTAAATTGATCCTAATAAAAACTGAAGAGAATTTAATTATTTGATAACTATGAAACTGAACATACTTTGCACATAAAAGTAACCTGTTCAGCATTCTAGCATTAGTCGACATTTTTTACAACAGTTTGAAATGACATAATCTAAACACTTCCCACAAAATTATTTAACAGAACTCGAAACCTTTTCCAAAGGACACGTCTACAGAAGCAAGAGCTATATTGTAAATGTCTGACTCAAATCCTTCAATGAGCATTCTTCAACATTTTCATAAATCCATGTAATTTACAAAGATGAAATAGTTAACATCTCGTAACAAAACAAGTAGGAAAAATGAACCAAAATTACAAACATATCATGCTATACCTCATCTAACTTCTTCTCTCGATCTCTAAGAGAAGATTTAGCTTGGATAAACTTCTCATTCCAGCTTTCATACATTTCAGGACTTAAATCTCTATACGCTAGGCAAAGGGTTCGTAAACCAGCAGATCCAAATTGTTCCAAGTGCACCCTGCTTACTTTCTTTAAATCATCATTTCCATCAGCCAATCTCTCATAAATAACAGTATCAGCACCCTGTATAAAGAAGTCCTGGCCAGTTATCACTTCCACAGAAATTATTATACATACAAGAAGCCCAAAAAAAAAAGGAAAGAAAAGAAAATATAGTACCTTGCAGTATAATACAAGCCTGCCATCAGGATATCGACAAACAACAGACTGGCGTTTTCGTGTGCTACAGGAACAGTGAATATTACAAATGATGTTAGTGATATTGACCATTAACCCATAATAAAACATTGGAGAGTAAGAAGATGACTGCCAACCTGTTGAACTCAAGAACATTCAGAATTTCATAAGGTACATCCTGAATTTTACCCATCTTCTCCACATGAGATTCGCGAACATAAATCATTGTAGGGGTACGCCTGAAAAAAACTTAGTGCAGCTAACAGGTGTGTAGCAGAGGTTTACATACAAAAATTTGAATTGAATTAACCACATCTTATGACTCGATTGAATTATTTTTCCAGAAGCACAAGAAACTGAAAACCTATAACAAACATTATTGCAGTTACAAACCTGTAGAAGAAAAAACCAAAGTTCTTTGCAGCAATAACCAAAGCAGCCTCATCTGGTGATGCAGCCTGATATGTGATTTTCTCTGGGGATTCATCACCTTCAGGAAGCACCGTATGGCAAATGGCAAGGCATCTGAAGAATTCCTACAGGAAGAAAAACATATAACTTGAAATATAATGCCTGATGATTACGTTTCTGTGCAAGGTTCAAACACAGATAAAAAAAAAATTTGAAAATCTTTTTTTGTTTTTTTAGCACGTGAGAAACAATTTCAGAATTGACTTTGATTTCAACACTAATAGAACAACATCTTGCAGAGTGGGAGTCCAAAAAAATCTGATTTTCCATAATGCAGAAATGGCCAGGATTTAAATTCATAAGAGCAGCTTTTTCAGAAAAAAAAAATGTATATTATAGAAGTAAATAGACAATTTTAAAACTTAAACTTATAGCGGTAGGTGAAGACCAAAAGTAATATCTTTTTTTAACACTTCAAATCGGGCCTTAATCTTTTCTTGACACCTATGTTGCCTACAAGTTTTGGTTGATATTTTGCAACAATCCATCGTAAACATGCTTAGACTATCCTCAGAATTACATCATGCTTAGATTTTCCTTATAATATTGGACTCAATTTTGGCATATGAGAGGCATCAATGAAACCTAGTCTACTGCTTTAACATACGAACATTTCCACCTATAAATGATTCTTATAACTATGAATAACCATGTAAATTGTTGAACGCAATACCACACCTTGCATGTGTCAGGATTAGGCTCATTCCTCCAAGCTCCTCGCATAAGCCTAGGATCATCAAAATTAAACCCCTTCTCATGTACTGCATTCGTTGATTTCCTCACCTGTACAACATTCAATGTTATTCAAATGCTCCTGATTTTGACACCTTTACAAAAAGAAAAGGAAAGGAAAACCACTAGCAATGAAATATCTTTATTCAAGCAATACTTTCATTAATGAAACAAGACATACATCTTCCACTTTTATACCATTCCTCTGTGCTCCACCCCGCTCTATTTCAGTGATACCAGACCCATACACCTCTCCTCCAATTGAACACTTAAAGAACTCCATTAAATTTCTCGTTAAAGTTCCAGTTTTATCAGAAAAGATGTATTCCACCTGACAAAAGCAGAAGTTAAAAAAAATAGCTTATAATAAAAAGGAATCAAAAGAGAAATTAGCAGTGGCCTCTGCTGCAATATAATGGACATAGCACCATTCAAAATGGTCACTGTGGCAAACATAAATTATAATGAATGTCTCGCTGTGGAAACAATTTTACCTGTCCAAGTTCCTCATTCAAATTTGAAGTCCGTGCCAATGCAGCAGTGTTGGTTTCAGCATGGTACATATGTATGTCCTTGTTGATAAATTGAGTGCATTGAATAAATTTGATCATCTGAAAATAAATCCAAAAAGCATAACTAAAAACAAGCATTTTCAACTAGAATATATCTGAAATATTATAGAAGAGAAATATAATAACAGCCAAGAAATCTACCTCAATGGAAACATATAAAGAGATGGGGATTATAGTTGAGTATAAGGTGATGAGTGTAAATAAAGAGAGAGCAGCAACCTATACAAGCAAACAGAACAAAAACCAAGAAATGAGAAGGAGAAGATAAAACCAAGGAGTTAAAACAATAACAGAACATATTACCCCAAATCGGCTGCTAGGGTTAAACTCTGCAGGTGCACCTTCATCAAGACCTAAGTAGTAGTACTTACGGTTAATGAATATACCACTGCAGAATTACATGCACCAGAAAGCATTATTATATAGGAGAATTCATAATTAGAGAAGAGAATATCTTTTTCTTTAAAAAAAAAAAAAAAAAAAAAGGAAGATGGTAATGGCAGAAATTTTGAAGTTGCAGAATAGTCAACCTGGCTATGGCTCCAATCAGGCACATGAGGAAAAGAGATCCAAAGAGGGCAAGTATAAGTTTGTCGAGTTTCCTTTCTAGTGTGCTCCTCTTGGAAGGAACATTCATCGAGTTCATCATGACCTGATATTGAACCCAAATTTTCCATAAAGCCACATCTACTGGCAATAGTCAACTAACACACTACTTAGAGCATAAAGGTAAATACCCAAATGTCAAGGATCATATGATTCGCTTCTTGTAGCAATATTACTACCCTCTACCAGTAACAAAAAAGAAACAGAATATTGTCGGGATTTAAGATCACCAAAAAACTAGTTGGGCTTTACATCATTGAAAGGATTGATGACACATTTAATACAGAACCAGATGAGGCAAACAATGATTAACGGGTACATTAATGATGCTACAATTTAGGATAACAAACCTTTGTTTCAGGGCCAGTAAAAATAACAGCTCCAACAATGTACTCTGTGTTCCTCAAACTGCATCCCTGGAAACACATAATTCTAGAGTCAATTGACAACTCCAAAATCAGCTTCATTGCAGCAGAGTAACAAGAAGATATCATAAAAATGTATTTAATAAAAAAATACAAGGAGCTTTTTTCTTTTTTTGGGGGATTATAGATCATATATTTTTTTGTGAGAGCATTCGGTTTCGATATCTAACTAATGTTCTCATAGAAAAGAAGAGGAAAAGAATTAAATGAACTGCAAACTATGTAACAGTGAAGTCAGAGCATACTCTTAAAAGAAGTTGGTTTGGAGAGAGAGGTAACGTTTGATTTTGGATTATAAGATTGCCAGTGAAAGTGTACAGTGAATTGTTTGGTTGCTCACACTGCACTTCACCTGCATTAACAAAAAGGAATTATTGTGAGGTAATAGAAAAGGAAAACAAGATCATTTGATTGAAAGATGTCAACCACTAAAATTTACGAAACTTATATTTTGAACTAACCATCATATATCTGTAAACCAAACAGAATGCAGTGAAAAAATCAAGAAAAATAAATAATTCTAAGACATGTCCAGTTCTCGTCATATGTAAATGCTTCTTATAAAAATCATCACAATAATACATAGTTAACCGTATGACAAAACAAATAATATCAGTAGAATCACGTAAAATCATATTGCTGTTTGACCATGGCAATATATCTGAAAGGTTGTGCACATACACTAGTGTCATTTTATAATGTGGTCATCTAATACAGAAGACCAGAGTGACAAACATGGACAAAAAAGGCCTAAGATTAAAAACAATACAGGAATTCTTTCAGAACAAGATTCTCCAGGAACAAAAAGAAATGGAAAATTTTACTTCTGCTGGAATATAGCATATAGAAACGTTGTCCATGTAGTGGAAAAATTCAAGAACATCCAACTTGTTCGGTCTTCGGTAAGTAGCTACCCCTTGAAGCAATTGAGACAAGCAATAAATGAACAGTTAAAATAAACAATTCCTTAAAATAAATTAATTATTATTTAATCATATTTTCTCATTTATTTTTCTGATAATTCTTAAACATATATAAAACATGGTTGCAGGTACACATGTATACACTTCCCAAAAAAAAAGCAGCATCTAAACCTAAGAAAACCTTTGAATTCAGCAGCTTTGTCAGGAGTCAAGTAATCCCAAGTCTTCTCCAATGCCTTTCTGATCTTCAAATTTGTTTCCCCATCCAAATTTGCAGTCTGCGAAACCATAAATAAATGCATAAATCATACAGGAAATCAGTACATCACTCCCTCTTGCAAAGGCAATGACAAAAATAAGCAAAAAACGGCAATGATTTGCACACAATAAGCAGAAATGAGAAACCTCAGTGTAGCAGACACCATCTGGGTTTGTACCAGCAAGGAAAAGCAAATCTGCTGGAAAAAATCCATCTTGCTTAATCTGCAAGCAATGCAAACATCAGTTTCGGAGAAGCAAAGTGAGAAGCTTTCTAATAAATCCTACATAGGTGATGACCAACATCCTAAAAAGAGCACTATAAAGTTGATGTTTCAGCTTCTAGGCCGAAGAATGTTTTTCACAAGCATTGCACAAGAACATATGCATGCCATTTGAGAGGATAAAAGAAGCCTTCAAGCCTAAAGGAGATCGTAGGTTAAACTGACACTGGAGGAGAACTGGTAGGGGTATGATCTTTCTATTATCTTAAATTTTTATTACAGGTAAATATAAAAGTAAGCATACTTACCCTAACAATGTCTCCAACCTGCAACTTCTTCCAGGAAACAGTCTCCCACCTTTGATCTTGCAACACTTCAACAGGAGTATTGTTGATCACCATATCATTCTGTAAACGCTTCTGTAATACATAATCAAGGAAATTGGAAAAAAAAAAAGGTTATATATAGATAGAAAAAATAAGCCTCCACCCCTATGATGGATAAACAGTCTTGACTCCCAAGCTACCCTGCCCCCAAGGAAAAAATAGGGAAAAATATATATCAACAGAAATCATTGTCAAAGCACATTATCCCCACAAGAAGAAAGAAGAGACAAACAGCACATAGTAAGATGAATATCAACAATAGTACTCACCCAGTCCTCAAATACCTCCTTAATAAGAGAGACTAAAAGTACCATGCTTAGTGGGACCACATTTGTTATAGGATTGACTGGACTGCATAATCAGAAACTCTCTTTAAGTACAACAAATAGTTACACACGTTGATATCAGTTAACCTGATATGAAACCCCTTTAATTTTACTTGAATCAGCATCAGTAAAAGATTATATAATTCAAAGGGAGAGCATAAAAATGAGACTCTGTGCAGAACTGAAATGAAAGTAAACAGAAATCAATAATACATGTAAACACAGTATAAAAACACAAATAAAAAAGAAAATACCCAGAATATTTAGAGGGTAAATTTCAAATGTTAAACGATATCAGCACAATAAAATACATAATCTACAGAATTCAACACAGAATAAATAGCTTTTAAATACCATTAGAAATGATACTCAAAAATTTTAGCTAAATTTTCCAAGCAAAAAATTTGGTCTCCTTTATTATTATTTTTTTTTTCTTGGCTTATGCTCTAGGATTTAAAAGGATAATTGAACATTGCACCTACAACACATACCAGATGTTGAATGTAACCAAGTCAATTCAGAAAACTCTAAAATAAAATACCTATGTATAGCATTCTAATCATCTGCTTTTGTCACCATGTTGTCATTTTTCCACTCTTAACAAACAATAAATATTCAAGTTGGCAACATTCCTCAACATTGATTCAACTCAACAAATTCTTTAATAATCAATTAACATTTAATTCAGTCGGCCCATTAATATCCATGTCACAAATCTTGTAGTAGAAACCCTAGTCTTCAAAGTAAAAGGGTGCCAATTATAAGCAGGAATAAGAAAAGATTAATAAGCTTTAGGATTTCATTATCACCATCAGAGGTAGATCCCGAAATTTGTATTAGAAGGAATTCACCCCCGCACATGCGCACACACACATATTTGTATAATATAAATATAACAAAAATGTAATGAGTATTAAAGTAAAAAATGACAAGAAAAATTTAAAGATAAAATTAGAATATATATATATATATATATATATATATATATATATAAGTGGGTTAAATTAAATGGATAGTGTTTATTAAAAAATAATTAATCACACA
This sequence comes from Jatropha podagrica, assembly GCA_947857235.1. Lineage (NCBI taxonomy): Eukaryota > Viridiplantae > Streptophyta > Magnoliopsida > Malpighiales > Euphorbiaceae > Jatropha > Jatropha podagrica. Next base: position 285,416 of record CANUEP010078149.1, on the reverse strand, counting down.
TGTTTAAAACCAACTCAAAACAAATTACCATGTCATATGATGAAAATTTAATAGATAGGGAGGCTAAATAATAAGTTTTTTTCGATTCAAATTACATCAAATAATCTTTATACATAAAATAAATATAATATCAAGCTAAAATTAGTTAATATAGGCAAACGAAAAAATTATGAGGGGGAAATATAAATAGTATTAAATTAAAAAAATTGCTAATGCATAAGTTCAAAAATATTGCATGGAGGCAGTGGGGGCAAGTGCACCCATTGCCCCTGTACTGAATCCGCTCATGATCACCATCATCATAAAGATAATAGTATTAACAGAGGTGGGGTTCAAAGTTTCCCTTCTGAAGTATGGTTAGATAAATCATTCATTCCTCTATTAATAAGTCCTAGGAGCGGTAGCAATAAAAAAAATAACGATAATAATTCAGACCACGGTGAATACATTCTATCTATACATGCGTACATGAAAAAGCAAATATGCAAGTTGGAAAAACACAAATTTATGCCCATACATGTATGTACTAAAAGAACAGATCTTTTGCGCATACAAAGAACCAAGACATTTGTCCTGACTTTTCAGGGAAAAGGAAGTTCCCAAAGTTATCTTTAATCATGTCAGATGGTACAGATAACTGGAAAATTAGACAAACTAAGACATGTCTTTGTTATAACTATAATCCTAACGGTTATGAAACAAAGCCAACACAAGTTTAAAATATGCATACCTGATTGGTGTCATTGATAGAATTGATATAAAGAGAAAGTAGCAATTGGCCACCCGCCTGAACTGTTCAATATCAAAAGAGAATTTTCTCAGGAAAATAAATCTTCAGGGAAAAGGACTAGAGGTAGGAGTAGCAATAGACCAGCTTCTAATATATAAGCTTGCTTGATGCTGACCCATTAAATTAAATTAAATTTTCAAGCTTTATATCAAACTGCACTAGCTTGAAGAAGTTATTGTAAACTTGCAGAAGTTGTTATGGATGCACAAGCGCAGATGCTGTGCATTTTTTCTCCAACTCAAGTTTGGTATAAAAGGATGAGTATAAACATGCCAAGATTAAGAAATGAAGGAAGGAAGAAAGAAATTGTTCACGGTGGAGCACTTTTTGAGGAATTTTAAGCATTTAGTTAACCATTATTGTCCCTCAGCAATTGAGACATTCTTCAACCCAAATGCACAACTGTCGCACTAGTTATCTATAAACTAGGGAACTAAAACTATAGCATAGGTGAACAAGCACCAAGGAAGAGACAGACCCACAAAAAAACTATTCTTGAAATATTGGGAGGGAAGAGGAGTCCCCTTCACTTTCATAATGTTTCATAACTAATATAGTTCAATTTTACCACTACCAAACCGAATGGCTTGGCAGAAGCATGTCATTTAGCTTGAGTACCACATTGCAATGCACTGAACAACAGAACCATTTTTTGCTAACATTAATTACCTGTTCAAACAATCCCTTTGGCAGGAAGGTAAAGAAATTGTACTTTGTAGTTGATATCGAATTCCCCTGAAAAATTTTAACAGTAAAATCTAAGCCAAACCAAGTTTGACAGAACTAGAAACAACAAAATAAACTGCAAACACCAAGGATTATTAGAAACTAAGGTGCCAATAAAAATTTTCAAATTCAAATACTTCTTTCAGAGTGCAAGAAAATGAAGAAACAAAGCTTTTAAAAGAGACAAACCTTTAGTTGCAGTGATCAAATGTAGGATTTTGCATAACTTCCCCTCTAGGCTTTCAGCTTGTAGAATGCTACTCTAATTTATAGAGTTCTTAACACCCTAAGTACTTAGCATTCGCATGTTTTACACCAATTTATTTTGCACACCATGTTCTGATGACATAATACAAAAAATAAGCATGCATTTCCTATTCCTAACTCATATGCCATGAATCTTATTTTCCGAAAGTTAGACCACTGACTGCAGCATGGTCCAGTTTCAGCAGAGCACTGCAAACTCAAAAGTCATAGCTGCCTGCCCAGTCATACTGTAAAATACTTATAACACTTTTAACCTAACAACCTAGTACGAATCTTATATCACCATAATCCGCACCTGTCATCCAATTAACATGTCAAGCCCGACTCCAACAAACAGATAAATTGTCTGCTTTAAATCTAGCCAATTCAATCCCACATTGGATTGGCAAGACCCGAGCAGTTTCGTCCCGCGAGTGAAATGAGAAACTTTTCCTTTGTCAAAATCAAGGTAGTTTATAAATCATGTTAAAAACCAAAATTGCTATTTTTAACAGGTGGTAAAATTTTCTTACAAAGAATTCCATTATGTCACATTTGAAACCGGGCGACATGTGTTACATAACATTTCACAAGATCCAATTGTAAATAATCCAAGAAGAAGATTTATGGAAATGCTGTGTGTGTAGCCATGAAATCTAATAGCATGTTATCTGTTGTTCTTTGAAAAATCCTATTCTATTTAGGATAGATTTTTGGTAGCATAGGCCAATTCTCAACTACTAAGAACAATTATGAGCACAGCACTGATACACTGAACATTGAACAATTTCTGAAGCATGGCCATACACAGCTGTAAACTATATCCAAATAGTGGGGAAAAAAGCAATATTTCCAGGGGAATATTAGTGTCTATGTAGAGCATCATCTAATATAGAAAGTCAACATGCATGTCATGCTTCTATCAGAAAGATATGTACCAAAATCTAATAGAGCTGTCCCTAACTTTATGTTTCTTCACAGATATTATGTATTTCCTTTTTCCCAATGGAAATTCAAACTCCTGATTCAAAAGTATAGACCTGATCAAATTGACCATAGAAAAATGATTATGCTGAGCAACAACTTGCAAGACACTGGCCCACTTCTTTTTCTGACAGATAACTTTCAAATCCACGACTTATCATATACAACTCGTCACTTTTTATTTTTCACAAGGTTATGAAAAAGGGTGACTGACTATAATTTGACAATCAGTAGGCACAACGGTTCAATTCTCCATCTCCAGTTTGTAGAATACTTACAGGCAAACTCTTATAATCACAAAAACCGCTTATACTTTTGTTTCTTCATTATTTATATGCAAAATTCACACCCTGTACACTATATCGAGCATATTAAACCCAGGCATTAGACGATCATGTTAAAAGTTAATCTTGAACAGAAACCTCGCCCTTCTTATTTTTGTCCATTCCTATAAATATTATACCTCCAAATGTTACTACATATGAATTGCAGTGTAAACAAACAAATTAGTGCTGAGGCCTACATGGTCTTAACAGCAAGCGCCCAACAGTGCACCTTCCTGCAATGCTCTAATTTTCTGCAGTTCTACAATCAAGTTTCAAAAGAAAAAAAAAAAGCCCAAATCCACGTTATATGCCATGCACTAAATCAAATAAATTTGGATTTAACATAGTAGATATCAATTGCAATGTTTTATTGCATTGTCGACGTAGGACATAGAAAGCACCCCTTTCTTTTTGTTCCCCCTAATCTTTAAGTGAACAAAAGTCAATGCAGACTGCAATCCAAAATACCCTTCTGAGCACCCAGTTTTATTGGCTTAAGGGAAGTGAAACTGAAACATTTAAACTTTCATGTTATGCCTGTTCATCTCAGAAAGCAATAAGCGTACAATAAATTTGACCTCAACACTATCTTTGAAAAAAAAAGGAAAAAGAAAAAAAGAGAGAACCTGCAAGCGCATATAATACAGCAAAAGAAAATTCCTGCTGCTAGCCCCTTAACTTTTTCTATTATGGTATGTGTTTAAATCACAGAAAAACCTCGATAAAACAAACACTAATAATATAATTCAAATAAATATCCTCCCCGAAGTCTTGGATTAAGCATTTCTTGCATTACACAGTAAGTCAAGTAGAGTTCCCGATTTGTTGGACCACAAACAGACAAAAACTCCATTTTTCTCTCACAGTTATTCTTAGCACCGATACAGACAAGGAAACGGAGATAAACAAACACACAAAATGAATAAATAAAAAGGCCATGAAATTAGATATCAGGAGGAACCTTGAATCTGATGGGCAAATTAGCCTCACGATCATTGCAATAAATGGTACGGTGACTAGGTGCCTGTGGCTGGACGCGACCGAGTTGAACCGTCCGAGCAGCCGACGAACGGCCTGTTAAGCTCGCTTCTCGAGTCAATCTCGATGTCGATGTCCTTACCCTTTCCCATCCACCGGTCATCGTTCTCCTTGCCAACCAAAAATGTCCGATCGAAACTCACAAATTTAACGGAAACAGAATATTCTGACTCGAGAAATTTCCCTTCTTCTCCGCTCTGTTTGTGTTTTTGTTATTGTATCTTCAGTTTCCTAATGAAGCTTCGTTATACGGACGATGAAACAGAGAGGGGAAAATCTCTTCTGCTTCAATTTTTCTTTTTTTTCCCCTTTTTTTCTTCTCTCTCTTTTTTCTCTGTTCTTCGCGTAAATTTTTTTGCAGTTATGGTATTTTGCGCTTGTATTTTTCACCGTATCCAATAAAACCGCGTGCTTCGCCTTGACATAGCTTTAATTTTACATGCTTAAATTAATTTTTTCCACGCGCACCAATTTCGCGTGTGATTTCAGTTAATTGGTTATTAGTGTGGGTCCCGCAAGGGTAGCAGCGGATATTTTAGTAACACGCGCATGCTTAGCGCGTGAAGTTCGAAACATCAGCGTTGAAGTTTCTAAAAACGCTGCGCCGCTGAGGGAGGAGTAGCTTACTTGAAATGGAAATGGAAATACTTTGTACGACGAGCGTCGTTCTATCAACGACATCGCGCTGAATTTTCTGGTGTTATGCGCGAGCTTAGACACTTCATTGCGTTCAGATCATGATCCCTTTGTTGCTTTAGGGGTGAAGATTAGATTTAGATGAATTGAATTAGTTCAGTTTAATTTAATTAAATAAATTTTATAATAATTGAATCAAATCATATATTGTGAAAATTAAAACAATATAAAATCAAATTAAATTTGAGTTTAATTCAATTATTTCAAATCAAATTATCTATTTTAAAAATAAAAAATTAATTTCGTTAGCTATATAATGAATGAATTAAAATTAAAATCGTTGGGTTATCATTATTCAAAGCAAATAATATAACCTATCTGTTAAAAGGCTTATCGAAATCGGCCTGGTTATTCAGTTCGGACCGAATACTCACGCCTGGCGGTGGGTGGCCTCATTCAATCGTTTTCAGTTCTTCGAATCTAACTGGGCATTGGACTGTTTAATTTGTTCGTGGGCTGAAGCCAGTCCACTCCCATTTAGAAAGTGGACTGAGCTTATTGCAAGCCCAGTCTAGGATATTTTCATGTCCTCTCTTCTTAATCCAAGTCCAACTTTATTTTATTCTGAAACTCAAAATGGCAGCAGCAGTGGCACCTCCACTGTCCTCATCTCCATTGTCATGCTCTACTCTCACTTTCCAACCCACCAAACTCTTGTTTCACTCCTCACTCTCACAACCTCGACACCAGTACTTCCGCTGCCATAACCTCACCACTCTCTACAGAAATCCTAACATCATCATTTGCCATGGAAAGGTTTCTCTCTCTCTCTCTTTTGTTTTTAACTTCGCTTGAATGCATTTTTGTCACCATCAAGATTTATGTTCTCAGTTAGACGGTGAAGAGCCTGAGGAGATTGATGGTGAAGTTTACTTTGATGATAATGACATCATCGAAGATGACAGTGATGAGGATGAGACCGAAAGCAGTATCGATTTGCTTATCAGATTCTTTCAAAGCATGTTCAAGAAGGTATCCAAGCGTGCCAAGAAGGCTTCTCGCTCGATCTTGCCTTCAGTAATTTCACCCCAATTGGTAAATTTTAGTTGCTTTTCCTATATAGTGAAAAACATTGGTTATTATGGAAATCTTAATTTTGTGCTGTCCACTTGCTTGTAGCTCGGAACAGTGATTTTACAAATCTTTACTATCATTCCTCTTTTCACTTGATAAATTCAAAAAATTATGAACTTATGCTTGAACTATATTGCTGCTGTTGCTAAAGCCAGTGCACTTCGAGAAATAATTTGATAATTGAACCGAGCAAATGCATATATTCTGAATTTGTTGGATGTTTGATCCACATTCGCTCAAATTAGGTCTTTGTCTGTGTCAAGAAAGAAATGTTAACAAGGGGACTAGTGTCCCTGACAATCAAGAATGTCAAGTTTAAGGTTTCTAGAAATTGGAGATTGTTATGAGAATTTGTGGGCTCATATATTCAATTCTTATTGGAAAGGGTAAGGGGCTCTGATCCTTTTTTGTTCTTTTTTTTTTTTCTTTTCACAATTGAAGGGAGATGTATTCTTAGCAGATATTGCATTGAATGGTGGAGTAGGATGTGAAGGAGGAACAAGGAGATGATGGTTCTAAGCTTCCCCATAAGTTTTGTAACACTAGCTGCTCTGTTTTGCTTCTTTTGGCATAGTTGCAAATTTGGGATTTCAATATTTACCAACATAATCAGATAAAATTTGAAGGATTTTAGGGGTCCACTGGTCAAGGCTTAACAGAAAAACTTTATAAGTTTCCAAAAATCCCATTTCCATTATTACGCAATCAAAAGGAACTCAGAGACCCACCAAAGCACAAAAGCTAGGATCTTTCGAAAAATGCATTCCTATTCGAAGGTAAATAATGTAAAGATTTATCACACTCATCCGTAAGCATGCTCCTGATGAGAAAGGGTGTGCCAAGAGGCCATTGTGAAGGGCAATTGAAATGGCAGTTCAGTGAGATACAATAGTTATAGACATGAGTAAGATGTAACAGACCTCTGCTTTAAGTTGCAGTTGACAGGGAACCTATTTGTCATGGATAGATAATTTACTGATGGCCTTTGATTGAGCTGCTAAATGTTAAAGGCTTGACAATATTGGTGGTATTTGTGATAATTACTTGCAAAGCGAGGGCTCCATTTTCAAGGCTATGGTTATTAGGTTTTCTATGTAGGAATTAGGACATATTTTAATCACCTTGTAGATTCTTATCCTTTTACTGTTGAATTTAGTTTGTTGCATTTCTACATATTAATGTACCAAAATCTTTTTCTGACATCAAAAAAAGGTAAAGAAAAACAGTAGATAATAATAACTTTTAATAATCCTGCTTGTTAATCATAACAGAAACTATTGCTATTTGCTTGCCCTTATACTCCTTTTTCTTTTGTTTTCTTCTATTTTGGGAGTTCAGGTTTCTTTTGCTGTTGATGGGATTATGCTATTGGCTGCACTTTCTATTGTTAAAGCACTTCTTGAGGTATTTTGCTTTAGGTTTGCAAATTCTTCTTAGTTTATCTGCCTTTTGCTGTTACAAAGGCAATTATTGCATGCCTTGCATGTATATATGAGAACATGGGACAAGATCTTGAAATTATCACTGTGTATCTTGTAATCATTTTGATAATGCGAGTGAATGAAGAAATAAACCGTCTTGCAGTAAATTGCATAAATTTGCTCCATTTAAAAGGAATGATATTGTAGTCCCAAAAAGTTGCAGCAGCAGTGAAATGAAACTGCTTCTGTTTTGTCATTCTTTGGGGGCAAAATTGAGTTTGTTGATGATCCCATGGAAAGTCAATGAAAATTTAGAAGCATTTGACTAGAGTTATTTACTTACTAGTTAGCTGCACTATAGTCTATACTTTCAGAATTAGAATATTGTTTTTGCAGTTATAGAAGTGCTGATACCAGGATAACAAAATGTGCTGACAATTTATATGACAAATGGTGACCAACGTTTATTGCAGGTGGTTTGCACCCTTGGTACCACTGTCTTCACTGTGATCTTAATTCTGCGTGTCATATGGGCGGCCGTTTCTTTTTTCCAATCAAGCGGGAATACTTTTAACCAGGATGGAAGTTCCTTTGGAAGAACAGAGCCAGTGGCCTAGTATCCCTAATGGTCAGACTTCAGAGACTCATAGTATTCCCTTTAAAACTCAGCAAATCCCACAATTATCTTGACATGCTAAAAATAGAAACAGCTATGATAAATTCTATTATATTTGTGAATAATAGAAAGGGTAAATTTGAGCGAGTTCTTCAAATATTCTCGTCAATTTATGACACATTTGTTCCCAATGGGCCGCGATGGATTTAGTCCAGTTGCTTGGCCGTTGGCTGGTCAAGTGTAAAACACTACAGACATAATGTTTGCTTGGGTATAGGATCTTGATGACAATTTGACTGTTCTAGTGCAGTGTACTAGTAATCTTCTTTGACTTGTATTTTAGGGCGTAACATCTCAAAATATTCCAAAAGGGAATTACAAGTCAGTCAGAAATATGGTCTTAAAAATGCTATAACATAAACATTATCATTTATCAACTTGGGAGTTCTACAGATACAGAGCTCTTAAAGGCTTTTACTTTATTGAACAAGCTTCAGCTTCACAACCAGGCCAATTCTGAAGACAAGGTTTATACAAGATGTAAGCATTAGCAATTTTGAAAAAGCAGCTTTCTTTTACAAGAGCAATACCCAATTGTAAGACGCAGTATTCGAGTTTTTCCTACAGAGAAGGGCGTTGAAGCCTGGGGAAGAAATATATGGAGTAAAGAATCATTTTCCAACACACAAATGAATGGAGATGTTTAGATAGTAACTTGACCAGCCTTTTAGACAGCAAGGACAGTTCCGAGTATGATGTTGAAACGGAAATATGTTCTCTATCTTTGATTTAACGTAGTGGGGGTGTATATTCTGACAGCAACTGACGGAAGAAGACGTGCTTCTTGATGATGCCTTTATTACTATTGATGTTTGTCTTTTCATATCATGATGTTCTTTCAAAACCACTGCCAACCTGCATATGCAACCATTCCGGTGATGCACCGCGGCTGTATTCCCTTGTGGCTTGTGATCCAAATGCAACCCCATCAGTATCAAATGTTTGTTGACCGAACTGAAACGAAAATTGATTTTTAGTAAAGAGTTACTATTCAAGGCAAAGAAAAGAAATTCATCATCAAATGTTTAACATTTTGTTCAGGACTCAGCTATCCTGTTCTATTTGTCTGTAATGTGACAAGAAATAAGGTAAAAAATCTGTAATTGTAAAGGCAGTTCAACCATGATTGGAAGCACCAACGATTTAGAAACACAGATGCAATCTTAAAGAAAAAAAAGAAAAAAGAAGGGAATTACTATGTAAACCAAAAATCCGATAATAGTAAATTAGATAGAGGGACTTACATCTTTAGAAGGAAATGCTTCAATTCCTGGGTTCATTCTTGAATTTACGGCTACAAGCTTCATAGACAGAAACTGCAATTTCCAATGATTTGTAGGGCTTAATTTCTTTCAAAATAGAACAGCCTAGGGCAGTAAATACCGATGGAAAGTAGGGATATATACCTCAACCTGACGTTGTAATGATTGGATGTAATTAATAATCTCATCAAGGACCAGTGCTTTACCAATAACCTGCGTCAGGAAACCAACCTTGGGAAATATTCCTCTAAAGTAAAACCTGGTAATAATAAAAAAAATGTTCTCTTGTACTATTTACAACAGAGCAGCAAGCTTGAACCTTTTTTCTTTTACTAGAACTCTATCCCTGATTACGTGACAAAATTGCGTAAGCAAAATAGGATACGTTATCAGACTATTATACAGACCAAAACTGCAGCTGCTCTGGGACTACATCAATGTGAACTGTAAGAAAATTTCAAACACCATACCTTATTACAACCAGGGACTAAATCCTGAAGAATTTTCATCCTTTCGCTTATCTTCTCTCTCCTAGCCTGTTTGCACAACAGTTTTCATCAGAAAAATTTATATCATAGATTTACGTATCAAAACACATCTGCACAATAGAAGGTAAATTAGTACAAATAAGAAATTGACACAAGCTCTTGTATCTAAGCTCCTTCCAATCTCTCTTAGTAGCTACTGCTTCTTAGTAATATTTTTTCCTCTTTTTAGTTTTAACAGATAAATTAAAGTTTAAGAGAATTAAAGAAAATTACCCTTTCTGCTAGACTGTGGCTATCAGTAGCTTGACCCCTTCTCGCCCGTACGTGGATATAATCTTGTTTAGGTGGTTCTGGTGGTTGAGTATTCTGTTCCACAGGCTTGCCTGAACTGGGTTCTGCTTCAGTTTTAGAATCATGATTCTCATCTCTATTTCCTGATGTTTTAAGCCGTTTAGCATCTGAATCATTCTGCCCAATTCAGATTACAAAACAAAAGATTAAAGTATCAACCAGAAAAAAAAAAACTCTAATTCATTATAGAATCTGTAATTTACAAAAATTTAATTGCACCAAGACATTTAGATGCAAAACATTCTAGATGGTCATTTCTACATAAAAGGATAGAAATTCTCAAGTTTGATTAGGTGATAAATTGAATTCTTACTCAACTTAATTAAGTGTGATTACTAATTTAGATCAATAATTGAATTCACTCACAAAGATAGATGGACAGCTAAAAAGAAAACCTCAAAAAAGCACTTAAAAGTTTACATTGTAAAGACAATAACAAGGAGACAACTCTTTTTTTTTTTTCATCAACATGTTAACTCTTCATTATTAGACAACCAAAATGAAGATAAATTTGAATAATCTAAATAAATTAAAAATATAACAAAAAAAGGCTAGGGAGATCATTCAATAAAAATAAAAATAAAAACAAATACCACTCCGTTGCCACTGCCATTGCTTGAAGATATGACCCTTGCAGAGTCATCCTCCGCCACATCGCGGCGTTTTCTTCCACCGCCGCCACCTCGAGTTCCTCTCTGCTCCAAATTCATCGGATCATTGCCCAAAATATCCCGGTTCGAATCCCCAAACTGACCACCCAAGCTCTGTCCAAACTGACCTTTACCGTTCCCATTGACCGGAAACTGCCAGATCTCCGCCAAATTATACGACCCATTATTCATCATCGCCGGTGGATCCATATAAATATCCCCACCAAACCTACACGATTCGTATCCCAACTCAAATTGAACCAAAAGCTACAATCTTTTTCACGTTCGTTAAGGGAGCATTGCGTGTCAAACGCAATGGGTTCGTTAAAAAAGGGAAATGAAGCAGCTTTTAAGTAGCTTCACAAAAAAGAAGCAGAACCCATTTAAGGAAAGCGAAAGCTATGCATCAAACAAACGAGAAAAAAAGCAAATCCAGAGAAAGAAAGAGAGGACTAGGTGTCTGTGTTTGTATGTGCGATCTCCTTAGACAATGGAGGTTGGTGCGCACTGTGCGACCACTCACTCACTATTACAAAAAAGAGAGAGAAACAGAGACAGAGACAGAGACCTCGGGAGTTGCAAACTAAGTCACTTCCAGTGAGGTTTTCTCGGAGGATCCAGCTCCCTCTTTTTATTTTCTTCTCTATCGAACACGTCTCCCTCGCTTCTACACTGTCTGATTAGCTTACTTTCTTTTATCATCCAATCTGTTTCTAAATGATGAACGGTGATGCTTACTCAATAAAAAGTAAGGGCATTCTTGGGTTTTTAATTTGATTGATGGGTCATGGGGGGTCATTAGCCTAGCTTGCACAAAGTGAATGAATGAAATGTTCTAGAGTTTTGATATTTTTGAATTGGGTTTTGATTAGCAACATGATTTTCATTTAGATGACTAATCATTGTTTAATGTTTATAACTGTGATGTTAATATATGGGATAATGATGGTTTTTAGTTCTCGATTTGGATATAATCCCAAGTTTAAGAAGAAGGCCCACAAATTCAATGTTCCACTATCAAAAATCTTGTTTCCAAACTTGGCTATATGTTTCTCTTTATCTTGTTTCTTTCCTTGGCTCACTCAATCCTCTAATGGTTTGAGTAGGCATTTTATTTTCTTTTTCTTAAAGTTGTAAATAGGTGAAAAAATTTCTAAAAAAAAAAAAAAGTGAAAAAAGGTTTAAGGTTGCTATTGATATTGCACTCAAAAAATAAAATTTTGTTATTATTATTGATTAATAAAAATTTGTATCGTGTAAATATTCAAATCTCTTGTATGCTAGTAAAAATTATTCAAGAAAATCTATAATTTTATTTTTAATATTAATTAGTAGCTAAATTTAATTTAAATATGATAATTATTGTTATTATTATTTATTTCTCATTTCACAATCTAACGGTATTAAAAGAGAAAAAATTGAGAAAAGTAACAAAGATGTATTTATTACGCTTTGAACATTTTATATTTATTTGCGATGGAAAGCTTAAAGATGCTTAATTATCTTTTTTAGAAATTAATTATATTTCTTTTAGATTACCTAAAACTTCAAGATTTTTGTTAGAAAGATTTATACGTATAGGAAAAACTCAAAATGAATGGAAGTATCTGATGCTATGAGAGCATATATCTTTCGATTGGAAAAGACACATTCGATCAATAATTTTTTGACCCTATTTGTGGAATTCAATACTTTTGATTTTTGACTGGTGCTGTAGAGAGACGGCCATGATCGTACATGCATTGTCAATGTAACATTGAAAAATATTAAATAACAGAGTCCCGTCATGATAAAAATATTAAAATAATATTAAAAATGAAACTATATATATTTTATTTTTATAATTATATATATATATATATATATATATATATTATTTTTAATATTATTTTAATACTCTCGTTGTTTAGTCGTGCCTTGTAACATTATACCAAGCGAAGTATATACCGAGCTATTTGGACAGGGGCCAACTTCTAAGAAGGGAGGCCATCCATTTAACATAAATACGTACATTTCCCTATTATAAATCAGGCAATCACAGATTTGTTCTATGTGTACTCCAAAATTACCTCTCCAGCATGGAAAGAAATAACGTAATTGCTTTCTTTCAAGAAGCCCACTTTTGGTAAATCCACGTGACTTGAAAAATTGCCGTTGTAGAGAAGCCAGCTGGACTTTATCATCCGAGCAAAGTACAGAAAAAGTGTAAGCCCAAATCCAATTAACAGTAGATGATATTACGAGTGTTTTTCACGTGCTTGAAAACCACATGTGGGTAATTATATCCATTTGCGACCTCAATTCGCAAGAGTATGGTGCAAACAAAACCACATACGTTCTTTAGCTGTATCGCAACAGATTTTTAAATAATTTTTAATGTTTTTATTAATTAAAACATTAAATATTATTTTATATATTATTTGATAATGTTAATTATTAGGAATGAGAATCAAGAGAATTTGAAAATTGGACTCCTCCTAAAATTAATTGGATATATATATTAGGAGAAAAATAATTATATTCAAATGTGTACAACGGAAATTTTTAAATATTTATTAGTTAAAGTTTATTTAAATATCTAATATCTTTTAATATATTTATATATTATATTTTATTATGATATATTAATAGGTAATATAGTATTTGTACTAAGCTAAATGTAGCATTTTTTAAAAGATTAACCTATATAAAGTTTAGCTTTTAGCGTTTTATAAAAAACTAATCTAACAACCGATATCTACTCAAACAGCTAAATATTACTAAAACAGTTAACATCTATCGAAATATCTAATTTTGCCGAATATGCCGTAATTTTAGTTTCACTGACGTAAAAATGGTTTGAATTTATAACGGTAAAAACTATATATAATTGTCAAAATTATATTTCCTTTCAAGATTCTAGATTTCTTATCCTCAATTTTATGAATAATGTTGGTTTAGAATACAATTCACTCTCTCTTATGCAATAGAATGTTGATTTTTCCTATGAAATTTTTATTATTATTATCGATAATGATTCATTATTCCTAAAATTACTTCTAACAATATCTTTTCCGTTGGAACATTGAATTTCGACAACTAAACATGGGCTAATGCTAAATCTCCATTTGAATTAGTCTATTTCTGTTTTATGAAAGGTGTTTTTAACTTCCCCTATAGGTTTTTTGCCCATCCTTTGGGTCCCCAAAATAAATGCTAAGCAGTGAGTAGGCTCTTTGAGAAAGAATGGTGGATCTGAACTGTGTTTGACATTGAAGCCAATCATATATATAGGTCTTGCCAACCTTCCCATTTAGATATCTAATTTGGTTAGGCATATGTAGTCACTCGAAAGACTAGTTTGCTTCTTGCTCAAGTTATTATATGAAGTATCAAATCATTTGGACAAATTTATATCATTGGATGTTGATGGCCAATTCTACACCATCTGATCAATAAAAAAAGCAAAGAAAAGAATCACAACCCTATATTTTAAACACGTGGAAAAACAAAAATTGGTGCGTCTAATCATCATCTAAATATTTTTCTTTTTAAGGAAATTACATGTGGAAGAATACAAGAAATGGTGGCAATCTCCCTGCCTAGCACCAAAGAATTATAATGAAGTACCACTTCATGTGCTTAGTTACCAAAAATGGTAAGTTTTCCATTCTGTTGATGGAGGCAAGCTGCTGGATTTGTAACAATTAGCAAGTCTCATCCACTCCTTCATGCGAAAAAAAGGAAGAAAGAAAGGCTCTCTCCTTATGAACTTCTGAAAAGAAAAATGTGCATATTGAAATTTTAAAGGGCATTGGTGACCTAGGCCACTAGCTGTTAGATATTTATTTATTACATATGAAATAGTCCCTCAACTGTTCATTTTCAAATTTATTTGGTCTTTAACAATTGAGCTGCTATAATCTTATGATATAAACATCAAACAGTTAATTTATGGATAGTCACATAACTAAATCAATTAATTGCTTTTAAATGCTATTGTTTTATCATTTTTTTCTTATTGTATGATAAAAAATAACGCCGTTTAAATTAAATTACTGTTTATAATTGATTTAGTGTATACGTGAATTCATATGCAATTTCCTAATTAAACAAGAGACATTAAGCTGATGTTATTTTTGGTTTTGATTTTTCAATTAAATCGATTATTTAATTTCAGATATTTTGGTTTGAAGTTTCATCATATTCTCTATAAATAAAAATGAAAATATCTATATTCCATTTTTCATGTCTATGTAGTTAGGTTTCTGCTCCTTTGAAGTGTGTTTTGTATAAGTTAGTAGTAAACTAATTCGGTTGAATCGAATACTTATTCTTAAGAAATGGTTCCAAAGGGCAATTGATGAAACCAATAGCTACTTGGGCCTATATAGGATCTAATTAACCAAACGCTATCCTTCCTCTCCTGAAATGATGGGTTACCAATAAAGACTGGTTAAGCTAGCTCAAATAAAAATAAAAAATTCGGCATTGTTCTGGGCTTTACGTGCCGGTCCGGTTCTGCACTAAATTGTTTACGAACGACAAGAAATAATTGTCGTTATGATCAACGCTGGATTCTTATAAACGACAAACCATCAAACATTGTCATAAAATATCGCCGTCTTCTGTTAACTGTCTATTCTCTGTAAACCTTATACTTTTGGAGGGAAAATGGAGTTACTAAAGCTTTCAAAATTCAAGCTCCAGCTTCAAGCACTGATCACAGAACTTCGAGATGTCAGAGTACGACTTTCAATAATCGTTTTTACCTGTCTCCCTACCTATCTTCTCTGATCATTTTGGTTGTTTTTGGGATATATATATATAGGAAAGAGAACAATCTGCTACCGAACAATGCCGCATTCTGATTCAGGTTCTGCTACATTTTTTTTTGTTTTTTTCACTTTTCCAATCGGTTTCAATTTTTCTTCCTTCAGAAGTTGATAATTTGTGGAAACAGAAACAGAAGCAAACCGAGGAGGAATATGGGAGGAAGTTGCAAGAATTGCAAGCGGAATTAGCTTCCTCCAACGAATTGCACCAAAAGCTCGAACGAAAGGTTAGTCTGTCTATTTGTTTGTGGAAATGCTCCTTAGAAAATAAATCTGAGAGTTAACTAATTTTTTTAGCCAATTGATAGTGATTGTAATTTTTTTAACATAGGCGAATTACCTACAAAACGACAATGCTTTGCTTGAGAATAAACAGAAGGAGTTGCAGGGAACAATACAAACCCTGCTTCAATCGAGGGAAAATTTCGTGAACGCTTATGAGGCATGTTAGGAAAAGCTCAATACGCGTGTTCTTTTTTTCAATCCTCTTGTTCGTCTGTGTGGTGCCTGAAGAATTGTATTGTGAAGAATATTGAATGTTCTTTCATGATGATAAATTTGGTGGTACATAATTTATTAACATTTATTGGGTTTTTTTTTTTTTTTTTCTGCTACTCCATAAATTATCTTGATTTTTTTTAAGCAACTCCAGAATTTAGATGTCATGAGATTTTAGTTTTAATTTTTTAGCTTATTTACTGCCTACTATAGTACTATTGAACTTTCACACAAGGTTACTTCATTTTTCATGAACTCAGTCCCCATATATCACCTTTTTCACTTTTTAAAAGAAAAGAATCCCCTTTCTTATGCTTTTTTTTTCTTATACGGAAAATTATGGTATTTTTTGAAGGTTATCATTAATGGGAGCCATCGATTTAATTAATAAAGGTTGAAATTAGTTCTATCATGTTCTTTCTAAGAGCTGGAATTGTTGTCAGAAACTGTTGTGAAGCTCAATAAATCTAAGAGTAACTAATGCATTTGATTTACCTTATAATGTAGGAGCATATTTAAAATGATATATTGTTTACTGACTTGATATTTATGAGCAGGAAACAACTTGTGAGATGAAGCGTGCAATCGAAGTTAGAGATAGAAAGCTCAGTCTCCTATCAGAGAAACTGAATTCTCACCTATCATTGTTTGATTCTATAGAAAAGGAAGCATTCTCAATCAAGCAAGTTGTGAAAAATGTGCAACTCCTTGTGATTGAAAAAGAGGATGTAGGCACGTAGCTTTCTCAACTGTTATTGGTTCCAGATGTATCAGAATATTTATTTCCAGCATAGGGTGATCATAATCAATTGAAATCTTTAATATGAAGTTCTTATTAACTTCGTTGCTGTTCTCAGTGGCTGGCTTACGGAGCAAGATGGATACAGTCTCTGCTTTTGAGAAAGTATTTATTGGTAAATTCACATCCTAGTTCACCTACATAAATTAGAATTTGCATCTTACTTTGTTTTCATCTCAATGTGTATATACCCTTGAATTGTATCAGTTGATCATCGTTAAAGAATAGCCATTAGTATTTCTTTTATCTCTTGCTCCTTGGTCAAACCTGAATGTTTGATTCATTCATTTCTTATCACTGTCAAACCTTTCAAATACTTCAATTGTCCAGGTACTATTTAATTGTCAAAGCCAAGATCCTGTTATGTCTAATTCACTCTGTTCTTTTGCAGAAAAAGTCCATGGCCTTGAAAATCAACTAAAAAACAATGAAGATGAGCTCCGAAGGAGGGACAACATTATTTCAGAGCTAGAAGCACAGCTGGAAGCAGTAAAAATTAGGAACGGTAGTCAAACTCAAATTGGAGAGATATCCATGTTTACTATTGCTATCACTATGTACTTCTAGATTCCAAATGAAAATTTTATTAATTTTAGCTGAAAATATTTTCTTATGGGTGGTCTTAACTAGCCTCACCTTCAGAATGCTCTATTAGCAAAGGATGCAGTGATCCAGAATCTGATTTGTGAAAAAGAGGTCAGTATTTGAGACTGGTGGCTGTTTATTTTTCACTTCAACTTCTTTGTGCTTACTGACCTCTATTGTTTATTTCGAATAATCAGGCTTTACATTGTGAAGTGAGGAAGTTAGCAATAATATTACAGAAGGTTAAGGAGACTGTTATATATATGGATGAAGAGGTCAGAAAAGGTTTTCATTTTTTCTTTGAGCATTCGCCCACAAATTTAATCTGTCATTTGCATTCATTCCTAATAACCATTTGAACCCTATATTGAGAAATTATCCAGTACATGTTCTTGGCATGTAACATATGGACATTTGCCCTTGATGAACTGATAACACAATAATATCATTGCCCATAAGAAAAGCTCTATTCCAAAATATGGATATTTTATGATTCCTTGAAAATTTCTAGATGTTGATTTAAAGCACCTGTATGGCCATTCTCTAGATAAAGTTGTTTGGCTGTGCTTCTTCACTGTGCTGAGTTTACTCTATCAGGATATGATATCCATGGATTTTGGTGTACCTTCTAAACCTTAGTATTTCTTATCTTACGATTCCTCTAGGAGCTTCAATGGATAACTTTATGAGTTGGTTTAACTTGATTTCATTTTTTCCTGTGGCTAAAATTTCCTTTAATTGAATGACAGGACAAAAGATTGTTCTCCTCCGCACTGGAATGTCAAGAAGACTGTCATATGGTCGTGGTAGATGAAGATCATAGGTAACTGAATAGGCTTCTTGGGAGCATCCATGCCCTCATAATGGAGGATTTTCAATTTTGAGTTGATTAATTTACATTCCTTATTGAAGCTAAAAGAGGTAAGGAATAAAAAATCAACCGTATTTATTTCAGTTGAGTAATCTGAGAAATTAGAGTATTACAAATTTCTCATGTGGTCGAAAAACGCCAATTCTGGCAGTGTCTTTGAAACAAATTAAATCCCTGAACATCTCCAGTAGGTCTCTTATGCTTTCTTGAAGACAGATTTTGAACTTGCGCGGAACAAAAATGCATTATAACTTATGCTTCTATCCAAATGCTGTTTCGTACACATGAAACTATTTGTATTGCAAGTGGCTGACCAGGATTGAAGCAGATGTCATAGACATCGGAGAAGCTTCTCTACATAAGGCTTGCAGAAAGGGTGCTGCAGAAAATCCAGGTATGCTATTCCTTCATTTTATTTTCACTGATTTAGGACGTCTATAAATGTTTATATTTTTACTTTAAAGTGTATACACTATGTAGCCTGTATGCATTTTGGAAGATATTAGAAAGATGTATTATTTACAGACAGAAACTTATCCCATTGAGTGCAAAGGTATTTGCAATTTGAGAAGTAGCTCCCAGAAATGGG
Organism: Jatropha podagrica; assembly: GCA_947857235.1. Lineage (NCBI taxonomy): Eukaryota > Viridiplantae > Streptophyta > Magnoliopsida > Malpighiales > Euphorbiaceae > Jatropha > Jatropha podagrica. Next base: position 266,532 of record CANUEP010078149.1, on the reverse strand, counting down.
TCCTAAACTTGATCTGCAAAAAACTGTTGCTTGTCGAACACAAAGATTTTGAAAGGTGACATGCCTGTGCATGTACTGCAAAGAAATAATTCAAGTTGAAATTCAAAAACCAAAGCATGAGATATGTACCAAGCACAGGCTATTAAACTGTTTATGCAGCTTCGCCTACATGTCAAGAGCAGCACTCGGTCAGGAAGCTCCTGCAAGAAAACAATCATTTAGACTGTTGTATGTCAGAGGCAAGTAGATCTGCTGTTGCAAATTAATGAACTTGTTTATTTTTACTGTGCTAAAAGAATAATAAAACTTTTTGAAATGATCAATCAGCAGTCTTTTACTTCTCCATCGCACTCGCCTTGCTCTGAACTTCAGTCTGCAGTTCATGATTCAAGCATTGCAGTAAACAATGGAAAGGTAAGAGACGTTATCATCTTTATGTCAAAGTGACCAGACATTTGTATCCTTTCGGAAATGAAATTGCATCTTCCATCTTGAGCCATGATAAAATTGCTATGGAGGTCACAAGTATGTTTCTTACATCAGCCAATCATTGCTTAGAGGAAAATTAGATGACATTTCCAAGATTAAAAACTATCAAACAGTTAACATCTTTATGTGTTTTATGCACAGTTCATTGCAACAGTACACCATTTAGATTCAGAGTGCTCAACAACTCGAGCAGAAACCTCAGAATTGCCAGGTTTAGTTCTATTTGGTATCAAAATTTCATTTTAGGATACTGGTCATGGTTTCAACATTCTGATAAGTGATAACTAGATTATTGTCTTATGGGTGCAGCAGAAGAAGGAATATGATGTAAACAATACCATTTGCGATCCCCATTTTTGTAAGTCTGCTTGATTTTCTTCCACCAAGAATGTTCAATTTTATTTTCATATTGTTTTTTCTATTCTGAAGATAGATCTTAATTTCACAAAAGAAATGCAAATCTAGTTGGGCCATAGTGAATGAGGCCCATTTTCTGGTTACATCTTGGGCCGGCTTTTACAATTTTTTGTTGAGCACTGCATCTTGACCATTAAATCCTGATATCAGCCAGGCCTCAGCAAAAGCTGACTTGTTACCTAGGAGAGGTTTGATTTGGTAATTGGTCCCCATCTGTGATTTAGAACAGCCATAACTACAAGTGAAGAGCAGTAAAAGTCAACCAAGTACAAACAAAGTTCATTAGGTAATTGTCCAGACTTGGAAAAAAAAGTCAATATTATCAATAATGAGCAGAGACGTCGAACTCAACTTAGGGCTTTCCATGCCAAATCAAACATGCAACTACGATTCCCATGCACCCTTGAAATTGCCCCAAATCTGTATTTTTGGAGCCAGCTGTTTCAGTGTTCTTACAGAATGGGAATCATAGTTAAAATACCAATAAATTGGGATTTGGAGGCATTGGACAGGGTGAAAGTATAGAATTTGATTCTAGTATGAACTTTTGAACAACAGACAACAGTGGGCAGAATTTGTCTTGTCTTCTCAATCTTCACTATGTTACGTAGTAGAATAGAATCAGTAGGTGAATGTTGATTCCACACCCCTTTGACAATTGACATTCCTTTTGCATTTCATACCTTCATAAAACTATGTTCTCCCTAAGAGCCTTTTCAATTCACTATTTCAATGTAACTTTTTGTCCACTACAAAAACTATTTCAATTTGGTCAGTTCTTTTTCTCGTTTGAATATCAAAAGGACACAGTTTTGATTTATTTTGGAATTAGGTGATACCTAGTTATTAGAGCTGTGGGTGCATATTTGAAGTGAGAAATGATGGGCATCAGTATGGTAATACTATATTAAAAATAAAGTACCTAACCTTTTTAATAAAAAAAAACTTTTCATTTAATTAATCCTTTCAAGCACAACCCTTTGCAAAAACCTTTTCTTCACATTAAAAATATGTGTGACATCAAAACCCCAGTGCATATACATCTTATACTTAATCTGTTGCTCATGATTTGATTTTTTAAAATCAGTGTCTAAGAGTTAGTTTTTTTTATGTAAATCTCGAACATGAATACACACTTAAAATAGTTTAGAAATGATATCTAGTCTTGGTAAATAAATGAATGAATTGACAAGAAAATGTCAAAATTATTTATATTAAATAATAATTATTATTTTTGTCTGCTTATATGACTCATTTATGTATATACATTCACAAACTCTGTCTTTAACATTTTTTTTAGCGTAACTTTTATTAGAGGAAAGGACGAAAGAAAAAAAAAAAAATTAAAGGATAAGACAAGACAGGTTAGATTTTATCTTGATAGTTTGGTTGGGATGGCACGAGAGTTTCTCGTCGATGCTAAAAAAAGGGATAAAGCGTGAATTAAACTTTATCCTAGTTTTGCCTTATCCAGACCCAATTGCCGTTCCTGCAAAGGTACTGAGGCATCACCATGACCTGGTTCAATTTTAACTCCAAATTCAATTAGAACCAAATTGCTCAGAACCGAAATCAAATTATGGCCAACTATTTTTTGTTCTAAATCAAAACTGAAATCATGTGTATAGATTTGGTTTCAATTCTTTATTTGTTTGAAACTAGAATTAGCGATTCTAATTTCGAATAGGGAAAAGAAAAATATTTGTAAAATCAAAGATTATAAAGGAACTCTCTGTTTTTTTTTTTTGGGTTGTAATTTTGATGTTTTATTAAACTGTCTAAAAAGCTAAAATAAATTAAAAATAAAAAGAATTGTTTGATTTTAATTTTAAACCGGAACTCAGTTAGAGCCAATGATTTTAAAATTACTTTAGCAGTCCAATTTCAAGTCATGCTTGCGTATACGTGTACCTAAAGCAAAATCTCTTATGATTATGAAAGAAGACTATCCATAAATTCTTCTATATTGTTTAGTGGTGCACATTATTTTTATTATTTATTTTTTATTGCTTGCTTAACCGGAACGACGCTGAGAACCACTTTCCAACTGTACAGTGTCCCCTCGTCTAAAACAATTCTCTTTTTGGGCATAGGGAAGGGAACTAACCATTACGAATTGCAATTGTGGGGGCCATTCTCCATGCACTGTCCTCCCTATAAAGAGAAGAAACTCTGTTGATTATGTCCTCCCAGACAGGTATTCATGTGGGTTTTTATTCTCTGATTCGTCTCAGTGAATTCTTATTTCCAGCATATATTTTTCCTCTAGTTTTATTGCTTTTTTCCATTTCAATTATATTAAATTTTATGTAAATATAGATAACTGGAATCAAAATAAATAAATAAATTGAATCACATAATAAAAATGTTAATACAATATATATTAAAATATCAAATATAAGCAATGTTTATGTACATTCACACATTTTCGGCATGTTAATAAGATTAGTTTTAATAGTTAACTATTATAGTAGCTACTTACATAGAGACATTAATTTAAAAGTATTTGGTAAAAATGATTTATTAATTAGTTGAATTTAGAAAAAAAATAATAGACATGGTTATCAAAAAATTTAATATAATCTAGTTATGGACCGTGAGACATTAGAATGTACTAAGGTTTAATAAAATTTTTAAAAATTATTATAAATATTATGTTACCAAGCCATAGAATTAATAAGAATATAATTTTGATTTGATAAAAATCGGTGTCACCAAAGACGACCTTAAATTCAGTGATAAAGTAGGGAAGTTTCTATGTTTTGTTTTTTCAATGCACGAGGGAGGAAAGTTTCTGAATAGGTCAGAGCAAGAAAAAAAAAAAAAAAACAGTAACGTGAAATCGATAGCAATTTGGATTTAGTTCACCTGCCAGGAAAAAATGATAGTACCTCAACCTCACCACTAAACAATTTGACTAAAAGACAAAAAAATAAATTAAAAAAAAAAAAAGTGAAAAAGGAAAGAAGGCATTAACATCTGAACAATGAAACAATCTGTTAAGAAAAATGGTAGTAGTGGTAGTAAAATTAGGAGAACGAGAAAAAACAATTAAAGCCGAGCAGCTGAAGCATGAAGGTACTGAATTAATTAATTAATTAATGTAGACTCTCCAGACGCATTAATTAATTTATTATTAATTATCCCAAATTTTGTAGTGCATGAAGATGAAAGTGATTTACTATTTGATTCATTTAATGCTTCGACTAATTAATTAGTTGCATTCAATAATAATTAATTCCCACTTTCATGTGTAGTTTTGTCAAAACACATTGGAATCATAACCTAAATATCTACTCACACATGTTAATTTATTTTGCCCTCCTTCTAATTATTTTAACCCAAAATTGCATTTATTTAGTGATAATATGATTCCCTTGACTAAATGGAAACACCCATTTTGGTTGGCTGCTAATTGAATTGAATGAGTGAATTATGAACTAGGAAAACTCTCGGTTAAGCATATGGTTTTGTCAGAAAATCTTAATCCTATTTGATAAATAAAAATAAATGTAATATTCATGTTTTGAATAAAAAAATTGAAGATTTTTATTTTATTTTATTTTGACCGGCATTTTTAATGTTCTCTGGATTGAAAATTGTGATAAATGTGTAGAAAGGAATTGCTTTAAACTTCTCTTTCACTCATGTGGATAATATTTTCAAACAAGCTGTTACTTTGTCACATCAATGAAATTTTGATTCCCCTCTCATTTTCAGTTACTTATGGTTATGGTTGAAAGACAAGCTTAATATTTCTATAATTACTATTAATGGTCGTTAAAATAATTATTTTTATAATTAATATTTATAAAAACAACTAACCGTCGTTTTTATAATAATTTCTCTATAATTTAAAATAAGGTTTAATCACCTTTATAGAAATATAAATATTTTGATATAGATATGGTCACTTGAAGAGTACGGAAAAAAATTAAAATCAGAGTCGATTTGGAAATTACAATTTTGAATTGGACTAAAGGATTAGTAGATAGCAAATAAGTAGGCCAACAACTTCTTTGTATGTCAATTGTTTAATTTGGTCACGGAGTTGAATAATTTGTCATGATTAATTAATTTAAATGGTGAAATATCAATCCTTCAAACTATACTCAACTGCCTAATAGTTTTACTTCTTCATGATAATTGACGAATTAATAATTTTATTTTGTGGTGATTAAATATAATTTGGTTGATTTATTTTATTTTTGTAAAAATATAAGATATGGAGTTTAAATATCTCTAATTGCAAAAAATTTTAATGACATTTAAAATAATTTGTTTAAATGTAAATATTAATTATTAACCTGTAATTAAGAATATTATTTGTACCCAATACCCATTAATGAATAAAAAAACAAAATCTTCTTATTCCTTAATTCCTATTTTTCGGATGTGTTGATTTTATTTGCGTTTGATATCTCAACGCAAGAATCTTTAATATTTACACCACTTCGATAATAGATATTTGCTAATAAATTATCACATTATACAGCAGTTCACAATTCAGCATCGTATCCTATAATGAACTAATGCCCACCAAACCTTTATCTATTTATTATTATTTTCCGTCGATATTGCACTGGGGGGCCCTCAACCCATTACTTAGACTACACCAAAATACGAAATCTTTTTTATTTATTTATTTAAAATAACTATTTATGACTATTCGATAATATTAATTATTTTGATAACTATTAATTATTTTAATAGTATTTAGCTATTAGCTATTTGAATAACATTTTATAAAACATTAAAAACTAAACGTTATATGAGTTCATTTTTTTATATAATTTTTAGCGTTTTGATCTATCAAAACTTTAAAAATTACTTAAAAAATTATTGTCGAGCACAATTTTAGTCTTATTTTGTATTGTAATTATAATTTTATTTCTTATATTTACTAAATATTAATTAATTTTTTAAATTTTATTCTCATTAAATTATTTAATCGTTCTATTTAAAATATTAAATATTTTGTAAAATTTAAGTATTTGATAATTTATATTTGATATAGCATTATTATTTATTTCTTTAATTTCTAATACTTATCATTGAAAAAAAAAGGTTTTTTTTATGAAAAAATAATTTTAATTGAATTTAGTCTTATTGATTAAATAGTGTATTTATTAAATAAAAAAACTAAATTAGAGAATTGAATTATTCTTTTAACTTTCAATGATGACACTTTCTAGCTTCATAATGGCTACAAATCAAAATTATGAAAAACTCCATTTTTCAGCAATTCAAATGGACAAAAAAAGAAAAATAAATATATATTTTGTAGATTATAAAAAACAAAAGAAGAAATTAGGCAATATAATAATGGCAGCTGTCTAGTTGCATAAATTGAAAGAGAAAATATGGCAGCATTTAAGGGCTCAGCAGTGGGTTCTTTGATTTATTGAATCAATTCTATTTTTTTACATGAATTATTTATTAAAATTGGCAGCTGTCTCCAAAAAGATCATCATCTCGTCATTGACAATCAATAAATAAAAGCGATAAACTATAATTTAATTCTTAAATTATAGATAATGGAAACCCGTTTAATATCCGACCCATATTCCTATTAAATGGATGATGGAAAGTGGGACCCGTAACCAAAAAAGTCACTGTAATTACAATTTTGCACCGCCCCTTACAATATTCCGTTCAAATGGCTTGGTTAAAAATAGCGTACTTTCACACGTGTGCTGATATTTCTTTGGGTTTGAATGGGAAGTGCGAGTTAGTCGTCGTCTTCCAATCATTTAGACCACACGTTCGCAGCCTTCTCGCCCCACATAACAGCGTTAATTTCTGTTCATAGTATAACCCGTCACGCTTTTATTCTTTCTTTTATTTAATTATCTACAGATTAATGAAAATATATTAATATTTTTTTATATTCACACAGTTCGAATGTAAAAAACATATAAAAAACTATATTTTCCGTTTTTTTCTTTTTAGATAATTAATTCTCACCTTAAAAAAAAAAAAAAAAAAATTCTGAGTTGAAGAGATGAGCAGTTTTAGGTGGAAAAGAAGTTGATTTTTATCATCACATCACGCCAATTCTAACTAAAAACTTCCGTTTTGTTTGTTTTTAAATATATATTTTTTGTGATGCAATTCCGAAAGTTCACACGTCAGCAGACTTTGCATCAGATTTTTCTGCCAAATGCCACATTGTTAGCGTCTAAACTTGACACGATCTATACTCTACCGATTTTTTTTTTTTTTTTGCGGCTTCCAAAATTACTATTTTAGTGAAATTAATTATTAAATTCTGGTTTTTAATTTTAAGTATCGCCAATTTTAATTTATAAATAAAATTTTTTTATGTTTAGATGAAATGATTCATTCTATCTCTGTTTGTTTTTCTGATACAAAATTTATTAATTTTTTTCCTTTTGAATATAAATGATATATATGACTTTCTCCATTTGACTCCATCTCTTTTTAACAGCAAATAAAAAGATGATTAAAAATTAAAATATTTCTATTATTTTTTATTTTTAATAAATAATAAAAAATAAATTTAAATGTTAAATAAAAGGCAACGTTAATTGCACGCCAAATATTTTCTTTTCTAAAAAAAAGAAAATACAAAGAGACAACCACACGCACTGTCATAGCCGGTCCAGGAACTCAAATAAAACTCCTAATTGGGCTAATAAAAATGATCCACGTGGCAAAGCTATTATGAATAAATGGGCCCCATTCGCCATATTGGATGCCTTATGCAGCCAGCAACAAACAACAACACAAATTTGCCGTCGCTGCTCCTTTACAATAAATAATGAATCAATAATAATACTATCTTCTTTTTTTTTTTTTTATAATTATTATTATTTTCTTTTGGATATTGATATAAAAGGTGAGCAATGTTGAAAGAAACCATAACTTAATTATTTAAAGGAGTGGTGTTATTATAAATATACTTATATTTATATAAATATAAAAAAGAGTTTTTTTTTTTTTTTTTTCCTTTTTTCCTCTCTGTTTTCTTTGTTCTTGAAAATCTAGAGAGAGCAATAAAGTCTATGCATGATGGTAGTTGTTGATTGTTTATAATCTTCCCAAGTTTTTATTTTTATATTCCCTCCCTCTTTCTTATATCATTTGTTTGAGGACTACTAGAATTGTCTGTCTTTGGCCTCTCTTTTTTTCGCTGAAGATGGAGACTTTCTGATCCAGTGAGAGAAAAGAAAGAGAGAGGAGGGTGGTGGTGGGGGTGGGGAAGAGAGAGAAAATATGGGGGCATGTGTATCAGCACCAGAAGGGTGTGTAGGTGGAAGATTGAGGTCTAAGAAGAAGACACGCAAGAAGAGGAAAGGGATCAGAATAAGAGTGTCATCTAGATTATCTGATGGATCACTGGAAAATAATAAGTTTGATAGGCCTGTTTCTTCTGTTTCTGCTGCTGCTGTTCCACCTGATCATCGCTCTTCCTTCTCTAACCCCACCTTTCAAGGTCCACACCTTACTCTATTATTTTGGCCTTGCCTTTTTGTATTGTGATTAAATTTATTTTCTTTTTCGTTGAATGGTGGTTGATTTGATTTTGCATTTTACTGCGTTTGTGTTTTTGGGTTGATTTGTTTGATGGTAGTGATGGTGTGACTTTTATTTTTTTTAATTGATTATATTTTTGGTTTGGAATTTGGACATTTTGGAGCATTAGATTGGCTTAATGTAATGTTATGGTTAATCTCTATTTTGCATGAAACATTGGCAACAATGGCAAGTAGCTTTTCTTTTCTTTTACCATGATTAGTGGGATATTGGTAAATGTGATGATAAAGAGATACTCTTTATTTGAAGTAAGGTACTAGCATGCATTGCAGTAACTGGTTGGTACTATTTGTCCTGATGATATTTATGTAAAGCAAAGGTTTTTTTTTTTTTTTTTTTTTTTTTTTTTTTTAAGCTGTACTTTTAAGCTGATTTACAGTGGGCAATAATTACGTATGATGACATTTTAATTTTTCCTTATCGATCGCAATGAATGTGGCTGATGAAAAGTATATGGACCATAAATTGTTAGCAAAGATCCGTATCTGATATTGTTGTACAAGGCAGCAAGGGAGTTTACCAATTTGAGCTTGATCTGGATTCAGCAGATTGGATTCTGATGTTTGCTTGAGGAGATGGGATATTTTTCTCTCCATTTCGCTTTTAGTAAGATAGAGGATGGCTAGTATAATTGTTGTATATTTATGAAGAATTGACTGTACAGCTTGCTGTGGCCTTCCATAGTCCATGTCAATGGTCATTTGCAGATGAGCATGGGGTGCTGTCTATGATTCTTTATGTACTTTTTACAGGTGGCTTTTGACAACTGTACTTCGTCAAATCCTTTTCAATGTCTGTGGCTCTGGTAATTATAGTGGACCTCCATAAATATATATCCTTAATCTACTGATTCTATTGATTTCCGCCCTTAAGTCCTTATTGTATTAAAGATGAAAGAACTGGTACTCCACTAGATCGAAGACGACTTGCTATGCTCTGCAAATGTGCTCTGTTTTTTTATGAAGATTTGCAATATTTTGTTCTTCTGAATTGAGATGAGTATTTTCGTGATATGCTTTTAACTGGTATCCAGAATATATTGGCTGCCAATCTATATTTTAGGTTTATGGCAATGATCCAACAAAGTTATCCTCTATTTAGATTTAAGATTTTTTTTTTCCCCATGTTTTCCTCGCATATTCTTTCTGCTGCAACCATCACATTTTGTTGGAATAGCAACTTTTTTTTATGACTTTGTCTAGCATTGACAACATAGCCGTAGTATTTATCTTTGTTGTGAAATAATGTGTATAGCCATATATGCTACTTCTCCCTTTATTCTTTGTATCTGTATCCTGACTTTTTTACAATGGCAACATCAGCAGGAAGTATTGAGGAGGCATGGTTTGACTCGGTTGCAATGTTTGAATCTGATTGTGAGGAAGATTTTGAAAGTGTTCCAGATGGTATGGTGTTTGGACGTTCTAATCTCTTGGACCATTGACTTGCCTTTTCTTATGCTGCTTAATAGACGATTTATGTTGTGGAATTATGTGTTCAATAACTGCAGATGTGTTATCGTTAAATGGTTCTGAAGGCTTACCACCATCAAGTACTGCATTTGGCAGAGATGCAAAACATGGAGATCATACTATTGGTATCCAGAATACCTCTTCGGGTGATCATATGAAGAAGGTAGGGGATTCGTCATCAGGGAACCCTGCTCGGAACTCTGTGAGTGAGGCTGCTAGACATCCAAATAATCAAGTCTTCAACTCAGATTATGCAGATTCCCTGCCAAAATCTGAGGGACCTTCTCAACCAGTCTTCCTTGATGAAATTGCGTCATCTGTGGATGAAAATGGTGGTAAGGGGGAAGGATTATTAGATAATTGTGGAATTCTTCCAGCCAACTGTTTGCCTTGTCTTGCTTCAACTGTTCCACCAGTTGAAAAGAGACGATCTCTAAGCTCTAGTCCACCAAGTGCAAGGAAAAAGGCTGCCTTAAAACTCTCATTCAAATGGAAGGAAGGGCATCCTAACAGCATTTTATGTGAGTACTTTATGATCAACTCTGAAAGTGAAAAAAATAATCGTGAAGTATGTTCATTGTCATTACTATCATTCAGGCAGCTTCACTTTCAAAAATCATTTGATCTTATGCTAATACTTGTTAAGATTTTGATTCTTTGGTTCATTTTAACTGCCGTATGCAGCTCACGGAATCACAATTTTGTGGAACTGTAGTTTCAAATTCTAGAAAGATTTGATGACTGGCATCTGAAGTGTTCCATTGCTATCCCCTGTTGAATATATTCTCACATAAATGGGCAATTTGTCTTCATATTAGCTAGCAACCTTCGCTTGTTTTTTATATTAAATGATTTAACCAGAGTAATGGATGTTTTTGTTGGCTTCCTAAACCTTAGACATAAATTAATGAAGCTTTGTAATTGTAAGCATCAGTTTCTTGATATTCAAATAGGCATGGTTAAGTTAAAAAAGTAGTTATAAGTTGTTTATTCTTCTTAGAAGTAATTTACATTTGTGGTCTGGTTTTTATCCTTTAATACTTTATTTCATAAAAAAATTCCTTTGTCCCCTTTCATATTTGATATAATACATCAAAAGCACTTATATTCTTCACAACCCAGTATAAATTAGAGAAACTAGCTCTTATTTTATTATTCTTTTTTTATGGTTCAGTTTCTTCTAAGCCAATTCTGCAGAGGCCAATAGCTGGTTCGCAAGTCCCATTTTGTCCAATAGATAAGAAAATGCTTGATTGCTGGTCACATATAGAACCAGGCAGTTTCAAAGTCCGGGGACAGAATTATTTCAGGTAAGACTTTTAAGAAGTTGGAAATTAATTATTCCAACAAAAAAAAGGATGGAAATTAATTGTTATGCATGCACACCAATCCAGCTACTTGCTTGCATTTTTAATTAATGTATATACAGTATTTGTATGTAAATCCTTCATCATATGTAAATGTAGATCTAACATAATTTTCTCCATACAAGAGATTCAATTGCACTTTTCTTCTGTATGGTAGGGACAAAAAGAAGGAATTTGCTCCTAACTATGCTGCATATTATCCATTTGGGGTTGATGTATTCTTATCTCCTCGAAAAGTTGATCATATTGCTCGGTTTGTGGAGCTCCCTGCTGTTAACTCTTCTGGAAAGCTCCCAAATATACTTGTTGTAAATGTTCAGGTATTCCTACATTTGACATTTGTTATCAGTGTATGTACATGTGAATATTCAGGTATCTCAAACAGTATACTTGAATTAGAGAATGAAAGTTTCCTATTATTTTTTCATTGGTTCCCTTGTATGATTTGTTTGGGCCAACTCTTGTCTGGGTTGTGCAGATTCCATTGTATAATGCCACATTTTTTCAAAGTGAAATAGATGGAGAAGGAATGAGTTTTGTTTTGTATTTTAAGCTTTCTGACAGTTACTCGAAGGAAGTTCCAACCCTATTTCAAGAAACTATCAGGGTAAGATTGGGGCCTTTTTTTATTATAATTGAAATACAATATATTCAAAAACCTGATCATAAGCGTGTTTAGTGCTTTTTAGCTTTGGCAAAACTACTACTTTATGATCCTATCACCAGACAAAATGAAAAGGAATTTTTTCATCATGATGATATTGTTCTATGCTGCTGGATATTTTATATTGTCAATTAGTTTCGTTATTTCAGTTCCATGCCTTTGTTTCTTTAATCATTAATTTTTTGAACAGCGGTTAATTGATGATGAAGTTGAAAAAATCAAAGGGTTCCCTGTAGATACAATTGTTCCCTTTCGAGAAAGATTGAAGATATTGGGTCGAGTAGTAAATATAGAAGATCTTCATTTAAGTGCTGCAGAGAGGAAACTTATGCAGGCATATAATGAGAAACCTGTTCTGTCACGTCCTCAGCATGAGTTTTACTTAGTAAGTCCTTTTGCAATTTCACTTATCCATTTAGAGTTGAAATTCACTTTGCCTATTTCCTTTTTAGATGATGACGATTTTGTTCGTGGTCAGGCTGATACCTAAAAGAAATAAATTATTTTACAACACAAGTTGTTGTAAAGTGCTCAATTACAGTTTTAAGGCAATTGTTCTCTCTACAGAATTCTTATATATGTTGAATACTTAATTTTAAGTACCTTTGTCTTATGCAAGCAAGAGAGTTTGATGATGTGAGTGCATCTGACTCATGATGGCTCATGTCTCAACACTAGAGTTGCCTTCTCTTTGCTGTGTTTCAAAATAATTTGCTTGCTATTAAAACTGTGTAACATGATCTTATATGAGTCTAGCGAAGTAGCATATGTTTAAAGCAGATAATGTTTTCTTTCAGGGAGAAAGAGAAACCTACTTTGAAATTGACATAGACATGCATAGATTCAGTTACATCTCTAGGAAAGGTTTTGAAGCGTTCCTAGACAGACTTAAGATTTGTGTCCTGGATGTCGGGCTCACAATACAGGCAAGTTTTTTTTATATATTCCTTTTGAAGAATAAAGCTAGTTAATAGATGCTGAGTTTGAGATATTCATTGAATGTTATGGTGATTCTTAGAATCTGAGATTTTTGTACACCTTGTTTTGCATATTTGAATAGGGCAACAAAGTGGAGGAGTTGCCGGAGCAGGTCTTATGTTGTGTAAGGTTAAACGGAATTGACTACATGAATTACCATCAACTAGGGTTAAACCAAGAGTTCTTTGAAGCTCTAAGTACTTAGAATGATGTATGACCAATATTAAATAAAGGCTAATTTTCAGAGAAATTTCTGTTCCAGCATTTGTGCAGTCCTGTAACTCATCTTTATAGCTACAAAGGAAAAGTACTCAATAGCATTTATGTACCGCACTTGCATACAAATCTAACAGAAGCAGTTCAATGTCTAATTTGATTGTTATATGCTACTGCCTTTATACTAATTTAGTCCTGACTGTAGCATATGATATGAATTATGGAATGAAATCATGATCAAGTTTCGTTATTATTTCTTTGGACTGTGTAAAGAGCGTGGGAGGCTGTTTTAGTATTGATTTCCATTTGTGCTATTTTTAGACCAAGTTGATGTATTGAGGTGAATCATTCTAGGTGCTATGTTTACAAGACAAATTGATTGAAATGCATGCAGACACAACTTACATTTGAAAAATTGTGCCTTAAGGATTTATGTAAACTGCACCATTTTCGAATTGTAAAAATATTGATGATCCTACAAGTTATTTAGTTTCTAACTAGTGAAGCAATTGCAGATGCACAAAGGGAAAGGAAGAAGCAAGCAAATTATAAAATAAATAATGTAACTTTTTTAATTGCGCAGAATCATTGTAAAACACTAGTTCTATCTGAGTTTTCAGTTAAGTATCTGCAACTTTAAGCCTTGCATGGAGTAAGGGGCTTCCCACATAAACCTTTGTTTCCAGAGTATGAGCTCCATGGGAACTCAATCAAAGGTTTACCCATCGGAATTTGTCCCTTCAAAAGATTATCTGATAAGTTCAGCTCCTTGAGTTTTCTCAGCTTCAGAAACCCAACTGGTATTTTTCCTGTGAAGCGGTTTTTCTGCAGCTTTAACCTTTCTAATGACCTCAAATTGGCTAAAGTCTCTGGTAAGTTGAAACCTAACTTATTACAGCTAAAATCCAAAGTCTGAAGTAATTTCAATCTTCCTATGGACGTTGGAACCCTACCATATAAAAAATTATGTGACAAATTGAGATAGTTCATCTCAGATTGAGCTCCTACTCCAATTTGTTCCATGCCGCCTGAGAAGTTGTTATCAGAAAGGTCAACATATGTCAATGAACCATCAGGAAATGCATTTCCTATCTCAAAAACAATACTTGTATTTCCTGTTAACTTGTTTGAGCGGAGATCCAGCACCCCCAAATGCTGCAAGTTCGTAACTGAATCAGGGATTCTCGAAACAAGAAAATTCCTTGAGAGATTCAACAAGTAGAGCTGATTCAAGCTTCCTAGCCATGCTGGCAAGCTTCCTGTGAGACGGTTAGCTGATAAGTCTAGCTCTTGTAATGAACTTGGAGTTGCTCGCAAGAACTCTGGAATTTCTCCTTGAATTCCACATCCGGCTAAATATATCCTGGAAAGCGATGGCATTTCTGCTAAAAACTTTGGAAAGGAGACTAAGCTCAAACGGTTAAATGACAAATCGATAGTTTGAAGATTTTTGAGGGAAGAAATCTCATGAGGCAATGGCCCTTGAATCAAATTATGAGAGACGTTTAAGATAATTAAATGAGAAAGTTGAGTGATTGCTTTTGGTAGCTGCCCAGAAAGAAGGTTGTTGCTGATATACAACTCTGTTAAAGCTGGTAGATTCCCCAAGCTGGAAGGAATTGTTCCTTCAATCTTGTTATTTGATAGGGAAACTCTTTGCAGAGAAAACAAATATCCGAAACTTTGAGGTATTCTACCAGTGAGAAGATTATTATTCAGTCTGAGGAAACCGAGAGAATACATTTGACCAGAACTCTCTGGAAATGGGATTTCTCCCTCGAGATAATTTGAATCCAAATACAACTCTGATACAGCATTCAAAGTTGTTAATGAAAGTGGGATTTTTCCTCTTAATAGATTATCCGAAAGGTCAAGTTTCTCCATCGCCTGCATTTCACCGATCTTGTTTGGTATGCAGCCAGCTAAAGAATTGCTGTGGATATCCAGTTGCATCAGATTTGTTAAATTTGTGAGTGAATCAGGTATCATACCAGTAAATTGATTTGAGTATAGAAGCAATTGATTTAGATTTTTTAGATTACCAAGGCTCGAAGGAAGAGAACCGGACAATCTATTCTCATGCAGGTGAAGTTGTTCAAGTTTCGACAGCTTACCAATACTATCTGGTACTGGTCCACTGAGTCTGTTGCCATATAAGTATAGCTTTCGGAGATTTGGAAGGCGAAAACCTATTGCTGGCGGGATCCTTCCCGCAAGTCCTATTAGCCCACCAAGATCAATGACTTGAAGAGAGTTGAGGGATGTTATAGAAGGAGACAGAAATCCTCTCATTTCGGATTGGAAGAAAAAATCATCAGTAGAAATGAATCCAGAAAGATGGATTTCTGTTACTCTACCAGTTCGATTATTGCAGCGAATACCTTCCCAATTGCAGCAACTAACACCAACCCATTTCGCTAGGCGGCCTGAAGTATCAAGATGAATTGCAGCCTTGAAACTAGTCAGACCTTCTAGGTCAACAGGGTTGCATACTTTGCCTGCACTTCGATTTCCCTGTCCAATCGATATGATTGCAAATAGAACAAGAAGAACACATAGCAGTTGACAAGCCATTTTTACCTGAAGTAAGAAAAAAAAATCTTGAGTTTGCGGGAAATAAATTTGAAAATAGTAAGTTCAACATCTCTGTAGCTTAAAGAAGGAGAATAGCGGGTCAAAAATAGTGTTTTTGCTTTTCTTTTTTTCTCTTTACAGATTGTAATGCTGAAAAGAATAAATATGTCTGAATTATGATGTCTTTTGGATTTGCTTTAAAGAAAATATCAGATTTCACTGGTCCCAGCCAATAGTACAAACTGATCAAACTAATCTTTAACCACTTTTGTAGTCTTCAAAAAATACAAAAACAACTTTTCTTAGAAGCTGTTACTGAGATTTGTTAATGGCAAACTGAGATGTTCTTTTCCAGGAACCAAGTTTTATAACTCCCATGTCAATGGATTACTTTGGTCGTAAAATGTACTTTAATAACTTGTAGCTTGCGTCAGGCATCAGAGCCAAGGACTTGACCTCTGTCTCCAATTTTTGGAATTTCAAGAAGCATCTTACAGTTAATGTATGAAGCTGGATTTAAACATTTTATATATTCCCAAGTAATGTATTCACTGTTGAGAATTATTAATCTTTTTTGTGATTGACAAATTAAAATTAATCTTTTTGTAATTGACAATTAATTGGAATCAATATCTTTTTAAGAAAATTAGTTAGTTTGGAAATACTATTTTATTATATGTTTACAATATTTAGAATCAGAAAATCTCAAGTAAAATCAAGCAATTGGAAAAAAAAAAAAAAAAGTTTATTTCAAAAAGGTTTCAATAAACTATAAATTAATATAATGACTTTGAAATTTCAAACTTGAACCGAAGTTCAATTGATTCAATTTGGCTCAGTTTACTTATAGTCATAAGTCCGCAAGTCAGTTGTTAAGTCGGCTACTGGGCTGGAGCGCGAGAGAAGGAGGCTTGATTGTCCTTCAACTGTTATCGCAGACAAGATAATTTAAGCGAACGAATTACCTCTTGCCACGTGTGTCCTGCTTCAAACGGCTCATGAGAGACAAGCCCGTTATACATATGCGACGCGATGCCTTTGAAGTGGATGGTTGCTCGACGACGGAAAGGCAGTTAGGCGTTTCAGGGAAACACTGTGAAATCAACGCTTGAGCAAATTGTCTTCTGCCACGCGTCATTCGTTGAACACCAAAACAGTAATTTGAGGAAGCAAACTCGTAACTTAGAAAGAAAAAAAGAATTAGAAATAGTTTTTTAAGTGGATAATGAGACATGAGACCGTGAAAGGCACTGACGTTGAAGCTTCGACAAATCCATTATTAGGTATCAATTGGCCTCTTCAATACTACAAATTTAAGCTATTAATGGCCAAGAAAAGCATTCGGAATCAAAAGGTGTCAGATTCGAACTTCTCTTGAATTTAAATTGCAACATTGCAACAATCTCATTAATATCTCTGGCAAAGAAGAAAAGCTACAGCAATTGATTCTTCAGTACATGCTTATGCATGTACAAGAGGCTAGCTACGAAGAAACTACAGAGTATTATTACATAATCCGTCTATAGAGACATATAAAAGAATCAAAGAATGTGAAGCACAAAGCAGCAGTGCGTATTATATCCCTCTAGCCAAAAGAGCCAACAGCAAGGGATATCCCTCTCAGTAATACTCTAGCTTTGATGAATGGCTAACCTCTAATTACTTCCATGCGACATGACTGATGATGCAGTGGGGCTGCTACCGTCTCGTTCTACATTCCCAAAATTTGCTTTCCCAGATAACATTTTGATAGCTATTTGAGCAACTTCAGCAAACCAGTCATCCTCTGGGAGTACACTACCAACACAATATTCATTATGGCAGCTTAGATGTTGATTTGCAAATCAAAGTTATAAAGTAATTTAAAAGCATCCAATGCATATTGAATATAACGTAAGTAGGCTGAAGTTCAACTCAATGCTACTAGAATTGTATATTAAGTTTTTAGAATTCATACCCAGCTAGAACCAAATTAAGTTACAGACACATACACACTATTTCGTTTCATTATGTTTAATTTAAACTGAAGTACCTGTAAGGATCTACACCAGTAGCAGATACCACATCGATTGCTCTTGCTATGATGTTTTTTATAACTTGATGTAGATTCCTAGATAAGTAACGGCCTTCAGATGCAAAGAGTAATACAAACTCCATATCCAAATAAAACTGCAATAGAAATTGAACAATCATAAGAAAACCTTCCCCCGATGCGTAAAATAAGGGAAAGAGAAGTACATAAATAATGATTGCTTATTCTTAAATATACCTGTTGGAGGCCAAGAGGACCCAGAGGCTTTGATCCCAACTCCACCTCTTCCCAGAATGTTTGGTCGTCAGAAAGCCAAAGGATTACTGTCTCTGTGAGTCTCATTAATAGAACTGTGGCAAACCTTTCCCTACCTACAAACATATCAGTTGCTATGCTTGCCACCCGAGTCAACTTTATATAGAGTTCCTGAATTTAAATGCAGTTCATGAAAAAAATTCATAATCTTGGTAGATACAATTATATAACAAGTCATTTATAGAGCAGAAGCAGCTAGTCATAATACAGTGTTTCAGATAGATGTTGAGTTGGTGTCATGAGTGGAAATGTAAAGTATTCTATTGGGGGTTGGGGAGAGAAAAGGAACTGTTCCAAACAGTGAGAAGACTGGCCATGGGGTCTTCAAGTAAAAAAGAAAGTTGAAGTAACACATGCTTCTCTTGTCCTAAATTACTACATTGTACCCACTAAAGCCATATTAGTCCTCTTTTACATTTGTATACTCAGAAAAATAATGGAGTCAATACGCAATATGTAGATGGAATTGAACAAGGTAGACTTAATCTAAAACTTCTTCTTCTGTGTTCTAGGAATAACATTTAATTAAAAGTCTTTCTATCATAAATTTAGTAGATACAACATACTGGCATCAAAACCTGGCAAGAACATCATGGTAGCACACAATGGGAATCCATTGTCTTCAGGTTGCTATTATAGATGTTTCATTTGTAAGTCAAAAATGTACTTGTTACGGACCAAACCCACAATATTCTGAGAATTGAATGCAATCTGGCAGCCTAGAGATAGCTACCTGAAATATTGGAGATGGGAACCACTCAGGCTCCTCTGCTTGATCATCCATACTCGTGTATATATTTGCACTGAGACGAATGTCACCATCTTCTGTGAAGATGAGCTCAAGAGCATGTTTTCTGCAGAAGGTATCTCGCAAGCGATCAACTAAGCGCTGAAGTTTCTTCTTCCATTCCCTTTGGTCTGGAAGACGAGATTGCCTATCTGAAGCTCTTCTTGGTTGCTCATCCTTATTAGGGGATGGCAAAAGTTTCGTGGCAGCACGTGGCAGTAACTCATCTGACAACAATGAAGCATTAGCTAGTAAAGCTATTTGCTGGGTTTCAGTTTCTGCCATACTGACAATTTTATTGCCAGAACCTTCCAAATGCTCTTCATTCTCCACTGAACCTGGTAATGCACGTATCAACAAATTTACATAGGAATTGAATACTTGTAGAACACCTTCCAATGCAGGACCATCCAATTGAAGGCTCTCAAGGGACCCTATATCTTCTACAGTTTCCTGAATTCAGACAGAATAAAAAAACAATTACCATAAGATTAAGAAGCCTAAAGGAATAATAGAATCTTCGTCCGAAATATAAGTTTAAGTGAGCATTCCTCACTTTCAGACTGAGGGTAACTTAAAGAAGAGGTCCTGTAACTTAAATCAACAGGCGTGCAGGTTGAAAGCAAGTAGCAACAACTGCCAGATGATTATGAAAAAAAAATAATAATAATAATTTCAGAAATAGAAAGGGGTAAAAGGATCATGTTCTTCTAATTTAGTAGAGAGTGTAATTAATCACCTGAACCATTGAATTAAATCTGTTAGCACTGCTTGAAAGCTTTGGCTGGGATACTATTGCATTACTAAGGGTTGAAGCAGAAGTTAAAGAACGCCCACCTGCTGGTGGGTAAGCAAGCAACCAGTCGTCTGCAGCGGTCAGTGCAACACAGCTGTGTTCAATTCTTCTTAAATTGGCACTTAATGCCTGCTCAACACTGGACCTAAAAAGTCTCAGTAAAACAGGAGAAAGGGCCAATCCACGAGCTTCTAGCAAAGAACAATGTCCCAAGCATACTTGAATGCACTCAGCAGCAACCCTTAGACCCCCTGTAACTGCTGATGCAGCTAGGACATGCCGTTTAAGAAGACGAGCAAACGCCTCAGTCTGTTTGACGGCCCAAGTTACAAGCTCAGAAGAATATGCAGGCTCCTCCCCAAAAACTGACAAGGAGTCACTTGCAGCTTGTGCAATGGTTGAGAAAACAAGCTGCGAAACTGCAGCAGCATATGGTCCTGCATTGGTTGGGCGAAGACTCTGCATGCTTGACTGCAACTTCTTGTAGTGAGAATTAAGTAATAATGTATGGGCACGGGGACCATCTCCAAGAGTTTTCAAGGCTAAAACAGAAGATCGAAGCTCTGGTCCACGTGTGGAAGTTTGGGTAGTCATATCTGCAAGCTGATCAGCTAATCTCTGTCGTTGTTCTCTAATGGCAGTCTGTAATATAATAAGTGCAGTTGAGCTCAGTGTGTGCTTCTTACTGGCTTCTTTGGCTAAACCTTCTCCTTTGTCAAGAGCTGCCATAGCTTCACCCACTCTCTTTTCAGCCAATAAAACGTCAAGGTTCTCTAGGAATTCTGTTATCCAATCTTCTCTTTTGGGAAGTTCCCTTTTCTCAACTTTAGAGAGGTCATCTGTCAGTGAGTCTTCAGAATCAGCCCACAGTGAATTAATGCGAACACGTTCTGCCAAACCCTGAACTAGAGCAGCCTGAGTAGACAGGTGATTCCTCATAGAAAGCAGCTGCCCCTCAAGAGCTGAAATCTCCTTTGATGTGCTGCAAATGAAACCAAAATATATTATTGTCTCTAATAAAACAATCAAGAATATATTGTGAATAGTATTCATTTTTACTTAATGGAAGAACATGCTTGCTTATTTCCAAAATACTCGCATCCTTCCAAGAACTTGAAAGCCCAAGGTGGCCAAGCCATACATACCACATAGCAGCAAGCTAAGAGAACTGAGAACTGCAATCCACTAGAAGTTCATATGGTAATTTGCTGAACCATTTTAATCATGATATTGAAGCATGAAACATTTTTTATTTTTTGTGCTTCAGCAAGTTGAAATAAACCAAGAGTACGAGTTGTTTTTTGGTTTCATTGAATCTGCATGAAGAGATGAAACTTTATGGACTGCAATCTTCAGACATAAATTTATGATTTTGAAATTGAAAATCCAATTAAAAACTAGACATTATTGGTTAAGCAGAACTGGGATTGAACAATATGAAATAAAATATGAATGCTTCTACAAACTAGATTTGAAGAAGGAACAAAAATCAAACCTATTATCTTGGATCTTTATCTACAAAGATGCATTGTGAGTTTGTGACCATCATAATTTTCATGGAAGATGTACAGATATTTTTAAGATGGCTTCAAGTCAGCCCTATTACGAGGAAGAGCATATAAACTATTTTTATACGAAAGTCAAAGGCTGCCTGCAAAACATTTTGAAACCTGAAATTATGCCAATAAATACTAGTTTCCCGTAATTTCTAAGTTACAGATATAATTGCAATATTTGATATTAAGTTAAAAAAACCCAATTTGTCAAATAAAAAAATGAAGATTGAAGCAATCTCTCTATCTTACAATATTACACTGACCACCTTACTAGGCAAAAACAACAACAATTGCGAAAAAAAGAATAGCAGAAGCATTATCCATAGCTCACCGAATGAAGGCTGCATAATTAGCATAAACGCTTTTACGCATTTCCTCTGCAGATGCCTTCTTTAGCTCAATAAGGTAAGAACACAAATGCTTTAATTCCTGCCATCAACAATTATCTCATACATTATTATTATTTTTTTGGTCCTCAAAAAGAAAATAGCAATGACGACCCAGTAATATTTATTAAGCATACAATCCAACAGAAAGTGATTTGCACCTTTTCGTTCATGGTCTGGCATTTGGATTTTATATAAGCATCTGGATCGAAATTAGAGGTTTTAAAGACCTTTAAACGTTCACTGAGTGTTAAATTTCCTTCGAGTTCTGCTGAGTCTCCTATACTCGACGCTCTCGACATTTTTTTCTGAATTCAATTTCAAATCTAAATCCAAATTCAATCCTCTCTAATGAATTTATTTCTGGAGAATTCTGTTACAAATATAAATGAAAAAGAAAAAGGAAATCAAATTTGATTGTCTATAGAAATGAAATTGAGAAAAGAGCAAAAAGAGGAGCGAGTCTTTCACCACCGACACGTATGACCCGCTCCGTTTGTTTTGGGTTTATAATAGCAAAGCAAAGCAAAGCAAAGCCGGGGCTAATGTATATATAGATGAAGATTAAACCCATTCTGACGGGAAATATCTTTTTTCTTTGTTAATGCAATATCTTTTTAAAGTTCGTGCAATTTTCGTTAAAATATTAAAATATTTTTTTTCTTCCTCAATCCACGGGAAGGCTGCATGAATATATATATTTTTTTTAAATCAGGAGGAGATGTGATTTCCATTTGAGTTCTAAGGATCGAAAATGTATTTTAAAATAAGATTTTTAAATTTTAAAAAGACATAATTTGTTGTATATGAAACTTAAAATTGAGAATTGATGGCTTCTATTCCAAATTAAAATGGCTATAACACAAAATGAAAAGGTACTTAGACAAAAGCAAAAAAAAAAAAAAAATAAAAGTAAAATTAACAACCCATCATTTTATTGGGTTGCAGCATAGGTTTCTCAGCAACAGTTCCATCATTTCCAGCAAGTGCCCTGTACTTATCTTTCCTGGTAAACGTAGTACATTCATAAGAAAGAGTACCAGCAATAACTCTTTGTATGTAATTGGCCACTTCATGACTGGACTTTCCTGAACTACAAGTTATCTCTAGAGGTAACTTTTCCAAGAAAGTCACTTCATAAGCTGGACTAGGGTTCATGAAGAAGTAAAATGGATCCATTCCTTTCCATCCTCTAGCTGTAGTTCCATGAAACATACTCATTCGATTTACCATAGCCACTGGAACAATTTGATCTGTCAATTCGGCGAACAAGGCTGAAAACCTTAAAAGAAAAGGTTCCCGGCAAGTAGTCCCTTCAGGACAAATAGCTAAATCACCGTCGACTAATAATTTCTTAATCATTGATGCGTCAGTCACACGATCTCGACTCAACCTTACAGTCTTAATCGGAGAAATGAATTCGGAGAGACGAGAAACTGAGTATGTGACTGCTGCAATAGGGCGGCCTAAGGCAGTGGAGAGAAATATAGGGTCAAGTAGAGTTCTATGAGAGCAAACGAAGAGGACACCAGATTGACCAGTCGACTTTTTTGCAGGCGGAGGTGGGTTGCCTTTTACGGTGACACGGACGCCAAGTGCCCAAAAGGCGTAATAGACCATTGACATGGGTAGGAGTGAGCCTGCTGCAACTCGTAAACAGGCCAGAATGAAGCCTATAGGGATCCAGAGAATTATGACTAGTGCCATTAATGGTGTTGGCTTTTGGACTGATCGGCCATCATGGAAGATTACTGGTTTTGGTAGCTTGTCCCCGGTTACTGGCCTGGCTTCTGTCTTCGGTGGCACCAGATAACCCTCCTATAATTAACAGGAAATTAATTGGTGCTCGTGCTTAATTATATATGTGATTAATTAGAACGAGAAAAAATTAAGTGCTAACCTTGCACAGAGCCATGAAGGGAATATCAGTGTGTCTATCTCCAAGTCCAATGTCAGGTCTAGTATCTGGAAAAGCCTTGTAAAGAGCGTTTGCCTTGTTCTTTCCCACAAGTACGCCAGGGCTGCGAACAAACCCAGTTGCTCTACCTTTATAACATGAAATCTCAGTACCCAAAACGACATCAGCTCCCAAAAAATCCTTCAAAAATGCTTCCACCATAATCCTTGGATTCGCCGTCAAAACGTAGCGTTTTCCACACGAAGAAAACACCCGCCATGACTCGGGATGAAGATCGCTGGAGTAAAACTTCGGCAACACTGCACGAGCCACAGACTCAATATCGGCCACTTTTAAACCAGCAAATGAAGCAAAGATAAGAACTTGAATTCCAGCAGACTCTGATACAAAGTAATAAAGAAGCCCTGCTAATGGCGACGCTAGTAGCAGAAAAAGAAGCCTAAAAAAGCCACCAGCCTCAAATGCAATAAGTGCAAAATAAGGAAAAGAGCTTCTGCCTATGAGCAAAGTACCATCCATATCGGCCACCACCGTTTGCTTTTCTCGGCCGATTGATGCACATTTGTTTACTGCTGGAAATCTGTCCACCATAACCATGATTGATGGTTTTAGAATTCGATTGAAAGTGGAGTTTTGTTAGAGAGAAAGGTAAAGGATTAGCCATATATATAGACATGAGGAGTCGGGAGGAGAAAACGACAGAAATTGGTACTTTGTTTTATGAGAATAACCATGAGAATATAACAGTGAATTGCGCAGAGAAAGTTTTGGGTTTGCTTCTACATGGGGTGTAACCGAGGGATTGGGCAGTGTTTTTAGAGGAAGAAAATGAAAGACAATATTATGGCTTCGTGTTGATCGCTGCATGATGCGTAATGCATCGTCGTCGTTTTATGTGCAGTTAACTTTTTGCATTGCAATACATGTCCCTTTCAATAATGCCATGTGATTGAGCACTTCCTGCCTATATGTTATTCTTGCTGGCTGAACTGGCATATTTGGTTTGGGACTCCCATACCTATTGATAATAATAAATCAAAATGCCTATTGAGCACTTCCTGCCTATATTTGGTTTGGCACTCCGATAGCTATTTTGTCAAATCAAAATGGCAATTTTTTTTAATATTTAATATTTGTTTTTTTTTCCAAAAAACTATATATATAAATAAAATGTATTTGGATGCCATTCCCGAACTTTTGTTTCAGCTTTATACTTCAATCTAAGACAAATAGTATTCTCTCCCTCTCTCTTTCCTCACCATTGCTATGTATCTTGGTCGGTGGAGGCGTGCAAATAAAGGTCAATTATCACAAACAGACGACGTCACATCATTATTTAAAAAATTTTCAGTCTAATCAATAAAATTAAGTGTATAATAATTTATAATATTCTATAAAAGATCATATTACTTTTTTATAAAATAACTTTTTCAAAATAATAAATAATATTTTGTAAAATTATCAAATTATATAAAAAAAAATAATTAATTCGTCTTGGATGTTAGATCAAAGTGTCTAACTCGTTCTTATATTTTATCAACATTAATTAACCGTGTTCATAGTTTACTTCTCTTAAATCATTCTATCCTTTCATTTATTTTTTTATGATTTTTCCGTTAAAATGCATAAAAAGACAAAAGTAGCTCCACGTTTAAATAAAAAAAGACAACCCTACCCTCACTTCTAATTTTCTCTCCTCCTGCCCCTAACTTTCCACTTATCCTAATCCCAAACTGCAAATACAATCTTGTCGCGGACAACAACAACAAGAAAGAGAATTCCCTGATCGAGGAAGTTGCTCTCATGTTTTCCGTCGATGACGACAACAGTTCACATATAGCATATGAAGACGAGCTCTCACTCCCTCTCTGTCTCTTTCTTGAATTTCTATTATTCTTAGATTTGAAGTCTCATACGTCAATTTCTTATAACTCTGTTTCTACTGTATTTTTAGAGATCCACATTGTAGTGAAATATACGCGTAAAACAAATGATTTCTTGGTTGTTTTGCCAAATTTTCTTCCAAAAATGATTTTTTGAGTATTGCTCCGAGCTCTGTTTTGGGAGGTTTTTAATTGTTGTTGTTTATTCTGCTTTGTGTGTTGCCCTGTTCCCTGTGTTTTGAGTTTAAGCCAAATGGAAAATGACCCGAGCTCAGTTGTTGTAACAATGGAGAAGACAAACAACTTCTCTATAGTAGAAATTAATGCTTCAGGTCTATCTTTGTTTCCTGATAAACAAAAGGCAGCAAGTCCAAAGCAATTTTCATGGGTTCTTCTACTAAAAGCTTATAAAGCTCTATCATGCATCTCCTGGTTAGCAATGACTTTCTAATCTAAGCTTATTTCAATCAAGAAACGCATTGCTTTACCTGAAAGGAACAAAGAGGAGCCAACAAGTAGAGGAAAGTTGTACAAATTTATCAAAGCTTTTCTCTTTATATCAATAGTAGCTTTCGTAATAGAAATTATTGCACATTTCAAGAAATGAAACTCGAATCTTATTTCACCATGGGACATTCAAGGTCTCATTCAATGGTCTTATTTCACCATGTCGTCGGCGATATTTAGAGGTTCAGTTTGAGTTAATTGTGGTGTTTGGGGAAGTGGAAAGTTAGGGATAGAAGGAGAGAAAATTAGAAGAAAAGTGAGGGTAGGGTTGTCTTTTTCTTGTTTAAATATGAGGCTATTTTTGTCTTTTTCATACTTTTTAAAGGAAAAATTATAAAAAAAACAAATGAAATTTAATGAAAATAAATCTTGAACACCATTAATTAATATTTATTATAAAAGTCAGTAAATTATAAAATTGTAACTCTTTTTATTAATATTTTGTACCCAGCGGTTGTTTTTTATAAAATATTGATTAGAAAATAATAAACTCAAATTTCAATATTTTGTAAATTGAAATAAGGAAAATTTCCTTATTTTTACTTGAAGGCATTGTACTGTAGCAAGCCCCGATAGAAAAAGAACAAATCCAACAATCAAAACCCTTCCCATCGCACTAGTCCCCACCCTCTTCAACTAATGTTCCCAACGGTCTAATATTTGAACAATTTTCACAACTCTAACATTAGAATTTTGCTTTTCGTATGTTTCTTAAATTCAAAACAAACAAAACAGATTATGGCGGGCAGCCCATAACATTAGAATCATCATGTCTCTCTCAACATTTTTAGAAGACATATATATTTTATTTTATTTTCATAAATAATAGTAATTTTTTAGTATTTATAAATATATTTTAAATAAATACCTATTCGAGAATTAAATTAAATAATAAAAAAATAAATATATGTGAAGAAATTTTAATCGTATATATAATGTCTTATTTATGAATTATAATTAAATATTATATATTGAACTCCAAATATATCCTCATTTAGGAATTAACTAAATAAAAAAAAATAGTAAATATATGTGAAGGAATTTTTATCTTATATAATGCATCCTTGTATTTTAGATTTCGGTTTGATATTTTTTATTTGTTTTAATCACTAGAATCTTAGTCAACAAAAGGGAATTTTTTTTTCAGTTTTCTTGATTTTTTTTAAATTATTATTGTTTATTAAGGAATATATTATATCAGTTATTGTCTGATATAAAACTAGAAATATATATAAAATACAAAATTATGATATAAGATATTATATTAGCAAATTATATAATATATTGAAAGTTTTTTCTAAAAAAAATAATTATATGTTCATAGATTTTAGCAAAAAATAAAAAAAATTATAAATAATTAATATATTAATTATAATAGTTAATACTGATTTCTCATGTATCAATAACGTATACAGTTATATTATATACAAAAAATTAAGTTAGCTATAAATTATTATAAAAAAATTTAAATTTGGCTGATAAGTCAATTATATTTTTCTAAAAATTTGGTTATTGAATTTTTTAATTCTATTATTTAATAATTTTTTTTTATTTTGTAAATGCTTTTAGGTTTTTAGTAATACAAATTGTCCATAATATTATAATTTATAATAAAAAATTACATAAATAAAAAAATTATATTTATTTACGAGGTGTAAAAAACATGGGACGCAAGTTCGAAAAAATTAATAAAATAAAAATATGTTAAGATTAGAATTATATAAATAATAATTTTATTAGATATTTACATATTTAGTAAATGGTTTAGTAATTAATTTGTATATAGATGGAAGTATGTGTAATATAATAATATATTTTTTATTTTCACAAACCGAAAATGAGCCAACAACATCAAACCTAAGACTTACCAAACAAACGAAGTATGCTATAATGTGTGTATTGTAGGTATATACAAACGCATGTCGTTTTAATACTTAAATAGTAACTACAACGACAGCAAGGCGGATTAAATAAGGAGGTCTTTAAGGGGTAAAAAATTTGCATGATTTCAGTTTCTTCCATTTATGGCGTTTTCTCTTTCAGCCAAAGAGCGTGGCTTTGCGTTTATCTCACTGTGTACATATAAATGAAGGAATTGTAAATACTAAGCTTCTTCAACGGTTCAACCTAATATCCTTGAAATTAAGCTTTAGGGTTTAACAGAGAAGTGTAAAAGAGAAAAACCCATTACGGTATTTCGCTGCCGACAATAGTAATGAAGCGAGTCAAGCTTGAGCCTTTAGTGCCATTGACTCGACTCAAATTGATTCAGGCCTTAATGACTCTTCTTCTTGTCTACTTACTCTTCATGAGCCTTCAAGTTCCTCTCATTTTCAAAACTGGGAATGGGTTCGTGCCTGTCGATCAAGCGTTACCCATGCCTCGGCCCAGGCCCTTACTGGTCAAGAATGATGAATCCGAACCAACGTTGTTGGACAAACCGCGGGTCTCTCACAGGTCGCACGGAAGGAGAATGCGAGAGACTAAAAGACTGTCGGGTCTGTTCTTTAATGAGAGTATTTTCGATGCTGTTGGCACTGTTGATGAGTTCTCTTTACTGCACAAGGCAGCTAAAGAAGCTTTGATGGCAGGGAAAAAGCTATGGGAAGAGTTGGAGTCGGATACAATTCAAGCCAACCCGATAATTTTCAATAGAAGTAGCACCGACAATCGTACTGAACATTGCCCGACTTCTATAACCTTAACCGGGTCGGAGTTTTCCGCCCGGAACTGGATGTTGGAGCTCCCCTGTGGACTGACTCTGGGGTCCCACATAACGGTGGTAGGGAGTCCGAGGTGGGCCCATCCGGAGAAAGACCCGAAAATAGCGTCATTGCTGGAAGGGGAAAATGAACTGATGGTGTCACAGTTTTTCATGGAGTTACAGGGACTGAAGACAGTCGATGGCGAGGACCCGCCAAGAATTCTCCATTTTAATCCGAGATTGAAGGGTGATTGGAGTGGGAAACCTGCGATCGAGATAAACACTTGCTATAGAATGCATTGGGGAAGAACTCCGTTGAGGTGTGAGGGTTGGAGTTCTGACGCCAATGAAGACACTGGTAAGTGAATTTACTTTTGGTATGCATTTGATCTTGTTTATAATTTACAGTTGGTTTTGATGCATTGACAACGAAGTTTTGGTTGTTTCTTTAGCTGTCAGTTAAACGCAGTAACAGGGAATTGAGATTTAGCTGTCAGTTATTTTTGTCTTGCTTGTTACATTGCTTGTCAGTTTTATAATTTTATATTTCTTGTATTTACTTGTTCATAGCGTTCTTTCGGCGGTTCCTCCGACACCGTTTTGTAGTTTCAGTTTACCTGTTCATTTGCTCTTTCTTTCTTCCTGGGATTCATCTTCAACTCTTCAATTAATATTTGTATAGATTGACTGGACAAAGACAATGATTCATGATTGTCGATTTCTTTTTCGTTTTTGGGTTTCTGGAAGTTGATGGCCAGGTGAAATGCGAGAGATGGCTTCGGGATGACGATCGTTACCCTGAAGATTCAAAAGCCACATGGTGGTTGAACAGACTTATTGGACGAAAAAAGGCGATTGACTACAAATGGCCATTCGCTTTTGTTGAGGGCAAGTTGTTTGTTCTTACTGTGAGTGCTGGCTTGGAAGGTTATCATATCAATGTTGGTGGCAGACATATCACTTCTTTCCCATATCGCACTGTGAGTAATATTTGATGACTTGCAAAAATTCCTAATCTTTTGACAAATGCAGAGTTGCAAAATAATTTTATAATTCTACGTGATTTGCTAATGGTTATAGGGATTTGTTCTTGAGGAAGCCACTGGATTATATTTGAATGGGGATGTTGATGTGCATTCTATTTTTGTTGCTTCTTTACCTTCCTCACATCCAAGCTTTGCACCACAACACCATCTTGAGATGTTCAAGAAGTGGCAAGCTCCACCTCTTCCTAATGGCCAAGTTGAACTCTTCATTGGAGTCCTCTCTGCTGGCAACCATTTTGCTGAGCGGATGGCTCTAAGGAAATCCTGGATGCAGCATAAGTTGATAAGATCTTTGGAAGTGGTGACTCGCTTTTTTGTAGCATTGGTAAGGGTGAATTAGTTAGTCATGTTTTTAGAATTATAGCACTCTTAGCCATGCTCTAAGCTGATTTATATTGATACTTGCCGGACTACATTTTTAATTCAACAGAATGGAAGACAGGAAACAAATATGGAGTTAAAGAAAGAAGCAGATTATTTTGGTGATATAGTTATAGTTCCGTACATGGATAACTACGATCTTGTTGTACTGAAGACTCTTGCTATCTGTGAATATGGGGTGAGTGATGGGGCAAAGTCCAAATTTGTCAATTCCTTCATTCTTTCTTGAGCATTCTTATATGTTTTGTTTATTATTAGTTAGTGATTATCTTTTCCATTTCAGCATCTTATCATTTACTAACTAGAATCAGATATATTTTCCTTAACTTTTTTTCTGGTTGGTAATAGATTCAGACTGTTGCTGCAAAGAATATTATGAAGTGTGATGATGACACTTTTGTCAGGGTGGAGGTCATGATTGAGGAAATTAAGAAAGTCCCTAGAAACAGAAGCCTGTATATTGGAAACATTAACTACTTGCACAGGGTTTTACGTAGTGGCAAATGGGCAGTAACATTGGAGGTAGATGTTCTGCATATCATTATAGTAGAGAATTCAGTAATTAGTCAGTCTGTTATTGTTTTAGCTCTGTGCTCAGGTGGTGTTGTTACGAAACTTTCTGTTTCTTTCTCCTTTGACCGTGGTTCCTTATTTGTTCTGTGATAGAGTTAAATTGATATGATAATAATGTATTTCGTTTAAAATGATCTGCAACTTATATTTTTATAGCAATTTCATAGCCATGCATTTCTCTTATCTTGAGTTAGGCATTCACATAATTGATTCTGCTGCTGATACTGTTGATATTTCAGGAATGGCCGGAAGAAGTGTACCCACCATATGCAAATGGTCCAGGTTACATAATCTCATCTGACATTGCACAATTTATTGTCGCGGAGTTTCAAAGTCAAAAGTTGAAAGTATGTACCTGTTCTCTCTCTCTCTGTGCATATGTGCACGATCATAGGATTAATCTAGTCTATGTTCGCTCGGTGCAGTTGTTTAAGATGGAAGATGTAAGCATGGGAATGTGGGTGGAAAAGTTCAACACTTCAAAACCTGTAGAATATGTGCATAGCCTTAACTATTGCCAGTCTGGATGCATTGAAGATTATTTCACTGCTCACTACCAATCTCCAAGGCAGATGCTATGCCTCTGGGACAAAATACAACAGGGAAACCCCAAGTGCTGCAATATGAGATAATAGTTAAATGAAAATAATTTTAGTTTCTTGCTTCAGAATGGTAATTCTAAGAGGAACGAGAACGAAGCTCCAAGAAACAAGTTTCACAGTCATCATAAATCTCTGTACATATTCAGTAGAATTTAAGATATACTGGGCTCCGATCCTCGAGACTTTCCCAATTTTGTTGGTGATTGTACAAGTAGTAGATCAAAGACACCCGATTTTGCAATCTAAAGTGGGAAAACATCAGAGGGGAAATAATGGAAACCTTTCATTTCTCCCTCTCTGTGTCTATCGGTGGAGAAAATAAGTGCAGAATAGCAATTGACATTTCCTTATAATTGATTGATTTATTCATATTTTTTTAGTTATATCTTTCTTTGCATTGCTGTTGCATTTGGTTCTTAATTTTGTGTGGTTTATATATTTTAATTAGTTAATTGCAGAATTTGGTATATAAAGTGTTGATGCTATGTGAGAATAAAACTGTAGGTATAAAGCTTCTTTATCTGTTTCTAGAGCTTGACAAGGACACAGGGCCTGAAGGAAGAACCTTTCTTTATAGTGAAAGAGATTCTCTCTTGCTTGGTGGATGTAAGAGCTCAAAAGAAAGAACCTTATTCCTTGATCTTGTTTTTTAATACACTCACAACAACTCAGCCTCCAAATAGACCCACTTTTTCTAGCTGGATCACAAACAAGTGCTAAAATTAGGGGTTCAACCTAAAAGTCTCTAGTAGTTAAAATTAGCAAATGCTTATTTCTTTGGCCTTGATAAATGAAGTAAACACAATGGCAGCTGTCTTATACATTCTTTACCAAAAAGAGGCTGAAGCGTAGAAAAGAAGACAATCTATTGTCTTTTGGACATTTCTTACATTTGAAGAGATGTTGATACAATTTGCTTATGTTCTTTATGAAAATAACAAACCTTGGCTTAAGATTAAGGTCCATTATTTCAATTTACATACTTTGCTGATCTTCACTCTCTAAAGAAATGCCCAGAAAAGGAAGCATGCCAAAGAATAGATCAACCTATTACCTGCAATAATGCCCACATCATGGTAATTCTTAAAAACATAGTTAAGTCAGAGGTGTAAATGAACTGAACTGAGTCAAATTTGTCAAGCTTAAAACTCAGCTCGAACTCAATGAACCTGAACATTTTAGACTCAGATCGAGCTCAATTTGAGCCAAACTCTTTTTAAGCTTTTTTTTAGCCGAGTTCGAACAGCTTGTGAGTTAGCTCTGCTCATTTACACTGCAGTGAAGTACAAAAGAAAGTTCAGATTACATAAAAGTAAAAGTTATATACCTGTCTGCCATGGAAAAAGAGTTGAACCGAGACTGTATGATCCTCCAAAGAAACAGTCAGACGTTGTGTTAAAGCCATTAGGACAATTACAAACAAAAGAATTGTAAACTCCACCATACCCACAAACCCCATTACTTCTCTCACAATTGGCACAAGAACTTGGATAATCATTATAAACATTAAACTTGTATTTAAGTGCAATCCCATACTTCCAATTTTCAGGGTTAGCTTCCTGACCATTAAAGCTATAAAACCCAGAATAAGAAGAGCATTGCAGTTTCTGTAAATCCATATCAAAAGCCGGACCGAGGTCTACTGGTGTATAAACACAACAAGTAGAAATAGGAAGACTAAGCATACTGATAGCTTGACAAGAATACAAGAAACTACAAATGGGTGCACCTGTTCTATCACATTGAGGCACTATACTCCCATTATTAGAATTTCTAAAAATCGGTGAGGAAGTAGTTGAGCAATCAAGTAATGTGAAGACAGTATCATCGTGAAAAGAAAACGGGGCATCCCAATCAAGGCCAAAGCCTTTGCTTTGTTGAGTACAAGAACAGGTTGACATAGAAGGATCTGAAATGTAAAAAACTTGATTAGTGTAATCTATATTGTTTATAGGATAGCAGCCTGTATGGGTTAACAAAGAAAGCTTTTCTTGATCATCGCAAGTTACATATTTTTGAAATCTTGGATCTCCACAACCAAGACCGGTTCCAAATGGGTATTTGATTGGGATTTTGCCACAAGATTTCTTGCAAGCTTGAGATGAGATTAGAGAAGGGATAGTTATAATGAAAGATATGAAAGAAAGAAGAGTAATGTAAGAGTGCTTATTGATTAGCTTCATTTCTATGTAGAGAGGAAGATTAGGAAGATATGAAGCATTGGTCTAAGTCTCTATATGTTATATATATATGAGTAGAGACTAAGGAGACTAAGCAGAGTACGTGTCTTTTCTTTGTTTTTTGGTGACTTTCGGTGTGAGGTTGGCAAAGCTTTTGATGATGATCTTTTGCTTTTCTATATTATTAGATGCCTTGTTTTCATCATTCAGTTTGATTAAAAATGTGCATTTTGGTGGCATTAGACTAAGAAATTAATCTCTTGATTTGGATGGCACAAGGAACTTGCATACATTTCAGATGGTTTAGCTTCAAATTATGCCCTAAATTGCTAACTGTATGCAAAACCCAATTTTATAGAAATTGCTAAGAGCTTATTGTAATTTATATTTCCAATTTTCCTGCAAAAAATTTTATCCTCCCTTTTTTACTTTTATGAAAATGATCATTTTATGGTATAACATCAAATTAAAGCAAACAGAGTATCAAGATATAACCTAATAATAAATACATTACAATTTGATAATAAATTCAAATTCGAATCTCTTTTTTCTTATACTCATCAAATTAAAGCAAGCAACGACTGCACAAACTTGAATTAGCAAAAGAATATTTTGATTAATGATGAAAATACAACTCGTGAATTGAATTAATTATCATTAAAATTGATATATTATTAAATGATATTTTAATCATAGCACCCACATCTATATTGTATTGACATCAAAATTAAAATATGTCCCGAAACAAAATCATTTTCATACTAAAAATATGTTATGAGTCTAATTACATAAATAAAGTATTTTTCTTATTATTAAAATAAATAAATAAAATTCATGAGAAGTGATTCAAAGATAAGACATATTTAAATTTAATAAATAATTTTTACAGCATATGATTGGTACGGAAAAATATAACGAAATAGGGAATCTAAACTACAAAAATGATAGCGACAGATAATGTTCTTTTGGCTTTCACGAAGGATCTGCCTGCGCGTCAATTAATGCTAACTTGACTTATGAACATAGAAAAAACTGAATTAGGGGACAAAATTGAGCTATTGGGCACATTCGAAATGACGTAATTTAAGGATATTGTTGATCCAACGCAGACTGGATTTGTAATTACCATTAGACCGTTGACTTAGATTAGTTTACATGCAAAAAAACAGAAAACAAATAGAGAATATGATCCATAATGACTTGATTCTGTATAACAGGTTTTGATCAAACTGTATAATAGGACTTGATTCATAATGACTACTGGCAGCAGTTACAACAGTCTCAAGCACTTGTTTGTGATAGGTTTTTATTATTTTAAAAATACAGAATTGGGTTCTTCAATTTTAAAAATTAGGGCTAAGGATACTTTTGGAGAAAGAGCTTTTCTCTAAGAAAACATAAAATGGAGTTTCTTTTTGTTTTATAAGCTATATATTCTCTATATGGGCCTAATTCAATAGTTAATTAATCCCACCCAACTTTTCTTTTCTCACTTTGCAGCTTGTGATTGTGCATTCAGTGCTGCCTCTATAGGCATCTTATCATCTAAACAACTTTTATCCATTAATGGAGAAAAAGAAGGGTTTCATCAGACAGTGGACACAATCTTTTTCTAATCAATTCAGAAGAACACTTCTGTTAGGACAGCTTCTTCTTCTTCTGCTGTTTTTTTTGTTAAGGCATCTGATATATTAATAAATTTGCTTTTGAGAGTTAAGTAAGATTATTCTCAAATTAATTATACACATGATAATTTCATCAACCTTTTATATATATTTACTTTTCCTTCATAAATCAATTGCTTAATTTAGGATTTTACATCATAAAATTTTTTGAATATTTATTTATGATAAATATCAAGGTATTTTTTTTAAAAAATAACAAAGAAGAAGTTAAAATAAATTTAAACAAAAAAGGAAAAAAAAAAAAAATCTCTTAAGCAGCGGAACGAGTCGTTTCATCCAAGAGTCGAAAAGCCGAAAGCCCAAACTGCAAATACGATAACGTTTAAGTGAAACTCCGACGCAGAGGAGCTAGTTGAAGAAGCCATTGTTTAGCTTCTTAAATTCGATTTTGACCGGAGAAGCAAGTACTGATGCCATCGTTTAGCTTCAAGGTATCATTTTTGCCTTTCTTTCACATTCACTGGGTTTCTTTTATTGGCCTCTATTTTGTTTTGGGTTTTGCTTTGTCTGCTTTCATGTTTGGCTCAGCACTATATACTTTGGTTTCTCTGAAGCAAATATAACATCCTAAGTTGAGTTTATATTCAATTGTTAATGAAACTATCATGTACTAAATAATGGAGGTACGTGCTCCCTCATATTAAGAGTGCTTGTTTCTATCCCTTGGATCCTGAAATTTGCTTAACAGGTGTTTGATGGAATTTCTCTGAGAAAATGTTTTCATTGACTTTGTAATTGAGAATTATTTGTAGTAGCTATAGAAAATTATGATAATGAAAAATTCCACTTATTACAGCCTGGTTTATGTTAGCAGTTGTCAGCTCATTGCAGTTTTATGAATGCTGTATAATGTTTTAAGATTATCTTCAAGAACTTTTTACACTTGAAAAGAAAAATAGTTGTGAAAATGCTTAGTTAACAATTTTGGTGGTTGTTTTTCTTTATTTCTTGGTTCTAAATTAAGCAAATGCGGTACGTTGATGCTAAAGGGGTCAGAATGTTTGGCTTTCCACTTATGGTGGCATGGATATGGGAATCATCCATCCTTGACTGGTTTCGTTTGAGAAAAATATGTTGAATCGAAACAAATTTTCTTTTGTCTGTTTTTTTTTTCTTTTGCCACAATTTGAGCTTCTTGATTTTTTTTTTTTTTTTTTTTTTAAAAATTTTTTTTGATTGATATATGACTAGTTCATTATTATAGACAAATGATGATGCTAATTAAGTAATTATTGATTTATGGCTTCACTGTCTTTTTGATTAAATAATTACATAAATGTACACTTGAATCTGATAGTATGATATTTTTTTTTTCACTTTTAGTAAAGTTTGTTGAAACGTGGGATTATATTAACCTGCCTCTATCATGTGTTATAGATTTAAGAATGACATTAAAAAAGAAAGTGCTAACTACTACAGACATATTTTTCTGCCAAATTGCTGTGAAACTGTTCGACTGTTTTAATGACAATATAATACATTTGTACACTTTAGTATCCTAGAGTATGAAAATGTTGCTAGTGCACTAAAATTTTGGAATGACAGTACTTTGTAGGTAATGGACTGATGATGCATCTTTGTTCTTCCACATAAAGAGGAGCCACTGCATCTTACACAAATTCCTAAATTCCTTTATTATGGGTTTCTCTCCTAAACATGAAGAGGTGTGCCGTTCTTTACTCTAGGCTTTCTTTACGGGTTTTCTCTCAGCATCCCCGTATGGGCATTCCTCCGCATAGTTTGCAGTTATTTGTTGGAAGGTTTTTGAGCCAAAGTCTCTCTTCCTCAAGCTCAAGCAATACTAGACCTTTTCCTGATTATTCCCCAAAGAAGTCCACCATTAAAGAATCTGAACTTGTCCATCAAATCTCAAATGCAATAAAGTTACGCCATTCCGAGCCCCTCGGCCGCATTCTTAAGCCTTATGAATCCAAGTTTAGGTCTGATCACCTAATTTGGGTTCTTATGAACATCAGGAATGATTATGAGTTGGTTTTAGATTTCTTTCATTGGGCATGCCTACATAGAGACCCAAACCTTGAATCTCGTTGCATTGTTGTTCATATTGCTACGGCTGCAAAAGATCTTAAAATGGCCCATGAGCTTATTTATGAGTTTTGGAAAAAACCAAATTTGGATATCAATCATTCATTCAATCAATTTGTTGAGCGGCTGATATACACTTATAAGGATTGGGGTTCAAATCCCCATGTATTTGACGTTTTCTTTCAAGTCCTTGTTGAAGCTGGAATGCTGAATGAAGCAAGAAAGTTTTTTGAAAAATTGTTCAATTATGGGGTGGTTATTTCTGTTGATTCCTGTAATTTGTATCTTACACGCCTGTCGAGCAATTCTGATATGCTTGGGATTGCAATAAAAGTTTTTAGTGAATTTCCTCAAGTTGGTGTTTGTTGGAACACCACATCATACAACATTATTATGAATTCCCTCTTCCAATTGGGGAAAATAAAAGAGGCCCATCATATACTTGTGAGAATGGAAAATAAGGGCTGTATACCTGATGTGGTAAGTTATAGCACTATAATCAATGGGTATTGTCAAGTTGGTGAACTACAAAAGGTGCTATGGCTTATAAATGAAATGCAAATGAAGGGATTGAAGCCAAATTCATATACCTACAACAGCATAATCCTTGTTCTCTGCAAAAGTGGTAGAGTTGTTGAAGGTGAGAAAATCTTGATGGAGATGATGAACCGGGGAGTTTTTCCAGATAATGTGATATATACAACTCTGGTTGACGGTTTTTGTAAGTTAGGGAATACTCAAGCTGCGTATAAGTTGTTTGATGAAATGGAGTCTCAGAAAATTGTTCCTGATTTTATAGCATATACTGCTCTTATATGTGGGCTTTCTCAAAGTGGAAAGTTAGAGGAAGCAGAAAAACTCTTCGGGGAAATGCTTTGCAATGGATTGGAGCCAGATGAGGTTACATATACAGCACTTATTGATGGTTATTGCAAGTCAGGAGAGATGAAAAAGGCATTTTCCCTTCACAATCAGATGGTCCAAAATGGGATTACTCCAAATGTTGTCACATACACTGCACTGGCTGATGGCCTCTGTAAGTGTGGAGACCTAGATACAGCAAATGAACTTCTTCATGAGATGTGCAGAAAGGGCCTTCAGTTGAATATCTGCACCTACAACTCAATTGTTAATGGCCTTTGCAAACAAGGTAATATATTGCAGGCAGTAAAGCTGATGGAAGAGATGCAAGAGGCAGGAATGCATCCTGATGCCATCACTTACACCACGTTGATGGATGCTTATTGCAAGACTGGGGAGATGGTCAAGGCTCATGAGCTTTTGCGTGAGATGCTGAATAAAGGGCTTCGACCTACAGTTGTTACATTCAATGTGCTCATGAATGGTTTTTGTATGTCAGGAATGCTGGAAGACGGTGAGGTGCTACTAAATTGGATGTTGGAGAAGGGCATAATGCCAAATGCCACCACCTATAATTCTCTTATGAAGCAGTACTGTATTAAAAATAATATGCGATGCACAACTGAGATGTACAGGGGGATGTGTGCTCAAGGAGTTATCCCCAATAGCAACACCTATAACATTTTAATAAAAGGGCACTGTAAAGCAAGGAATATGAAAGAGGCATGGTTTTTATACAAAGAAATGGCAGAAAAGGGATTTAATCTAACAGCCAGTTCCTACAATGCTCTGATCAAGGGTTTTTTCAAGAGGAAGAAACTTTTGGAGGCAAGAGAACTATTTGAAGAGATGAGAAGAAGAGGGTTGGTTGCTGAGGCAGAAGTATACAATCTTTTTCTTGATATAAACTATGAAGAGGGGAACATCGAAACCACCCTTGAGCTTTGTGATGAAGCAATAGAGAAGTGTCTGGTGGACAAAGCCAGGAATGGAAAACCATAGTCGTGTTTTTTTTTTTTCTTTACAAGATTTAGAAGTAATTATGGGAAGAACTTACGAATTTAGCTCAGTTTTAGGCTGGCATGGAAGGATCAAAAGTCATTCACACTGAACATTTTGAGGACCATGGCAAGGCTTTCCTTCTGACTTCTTGTCTTTTTATCTGCTTTAGCAAGAAGATTCATCTCATAGTTCCATAGCACACTTGCTGTGCTAGCCAAAAATTTAATTTTTCTTTACCAAGTTGAATGGTCAGATCAGCCTCGTGCTAGGGTGGAACGATTGGATGCAAAGCAGTCGATATTTTCAAGTTGTTCTTTTCTGGCTACGGACCCTTTCACTGCACAGGTGGGCCAACATTCATGTAATGTCCTCCTAAGCATTCCAGAGAGACCACTAGGACAGAAGGGGCTGAATTACAATGGGTTATGACTACCATATGCAGTTCAATTTCTAAAATGTTGTTTGTCAAAATCAAATGATAAAGGTATAACAATCTTACCCTGCTTCTATATCAATTTTTATTTTGGTACTTCTGTACAGTAATCTTTATTATAAGGCAATGCTTTCACATTTTACACCAGCCTTCTCCTCAAACACAAATTAATTTGACTGGATGCAGCATTTTAGGTGGTAACTGTTTAAATTTGTGGCAGAGTTGGAATTTGCGGTTAAGCTGGATGAAGTTACAACTCAGACACCCAACATGGAACCTAACAGAAGAAAGCCAAATGCTGGTTTTTGTGCATTACGGAGAGGAAAAATGGCTTCGCAGATCGTCAAAGATTCATCTATTAATTGAAAACAAATGGTTTTCTAGGAACTGGAGTCCATTGATGGTGTTGGAGCTGCCTTACGCAACTGTAACCTCTGATTTAAAACGTATGAAATGAAATATTACAGAGCAGCTACACATTTGGGACACTTGTGATTTGGGTTTGATTAATTTAATCTAAATCTCTATTGAAAAGATGGCCACAGATTATTCTCTCACGAGTACTTTTAGCATATATCAGCTTGAAAACCTGATTACTACATTTCTCGTAATGGTATATTGAATTTGCCGACGGTCTGCAAATAATTATTGAAATTCCACCATTTGAACTTGTCTTTGTGATTTCAATCCTTCTTTTCTTTTTCTTCTTTTTTTTTTTTTTTTTTTTTTCCAAAAGAAAACGGCACTTCTGCTTAGAAATGAAGTTCCGAATATTTCTAGAAATTCTTGCTCCCATTAGACCATTTGTATCTATATGCATTTCTTTTGGAGTTCCAAATATTTTTCATAGAATTTCTTTCTCTAATCTCATAGCTTAACGCATCCAGAATTTCACTTTCATTGAAATTGTACCCCTCCAAAATCTAAATAGACGAGTAATTGCAATTATCAATCACGATTGAAGAATAACCCAACAGAAGCACCAGTGGTCTAGTGGTAGAATAGTACCCTGCCACGGTACAGACCCGGGTTCGATTCCCGGCTGGTGCAGGTGGAAATTCTTTTCTCTCAAACCTTTTACAGTTTGCATGAATTATAAAGCATTTTGACACTCAATAAAAGCTAAAAAACGGTCATGGTAGCTTAATTTTTTAAATTTCAAAAATCAACCTTTTCCGTTTCTGAAAAGAAAAATCTTAAATTAGAGTTATAATATTGGCCTCAAATGAATAATAAATCTGCAATAAATGCTTTGACAGTCCATAAGAGTTAAAAAACTGTGCTTTCTTTATTATCATTTACAATTTGTAAAAATGGTTAATTAATAGACGTAAAGATGTACCTGTCCTTTTTTTTAGTATGTTTTGAACGGGGCGTGGCATAATGGCTGCCTCTACTATCCCATTTCATATCTTCCACACACCTCACCGAACCTTTTAAATTACTATTCAAATTTTCAAATCCTTAACTAACCGCTCTTTATTTTCAAAATTTCAGTTATTAACTTCACTCCAAAAGCTATCTTATCTCCTGAATCCTCTGGATGACGTGACCCTAATAAATACTCTGGGTGTCTCCATGTCTCCTATATAATAAAGTGCCCTGGATGCTTTTGGTTACAGTCCAAGCATCCATGGCTGAGAGCACTGAACTCATCAAGCTTATAGGTGCATGGGCAAGCCCCTACGTTATGAGGCCAAGAATTGCCCTCAACATTAAATCTCTTCATTATGAGTTTCTTCAGGAAACTTTTGGATCAAAAAGCCAACTTCTTCTTCAATCTAATCCTGTCTACAAGAAAATCCCAGTTCTCATTCATAATGACAGACCCGTTTGTGAGTCCCTTCTTATCGTTGAGTATATTGATGAGTTTTGGTCTTCTGGTCCTCCTATTCTTCCCTCTCTTCCTTATGATCGTGCCATTGCAAGATTTTGGGCTGTATACCTAGACGATAAGGTATAGCACGTACCTTCCACTTGTTTTCTCAATATATAATGTCAAACACACAATCCTAAAATTGGCTTTCAATTTACAGAATTAAAATTTGTTTAATTTATATAGAGAAGAAGTTCTAATATGGATGTAACTCTAAAATTATATGCAGTGGTTCCCAAATTTGAGAATGCTTATGGCTGCTACAGGAGAGGCAAGAAATGAGGCTACGAGGCAACTTGCAGAAGGACTTCTACTGCTAGAGGATGCATTTGTCAAGTGTAGCAAAGGGAAGGCTTTCTTTGGAGGAGATGAAGTAGGGTATCTTGACATAGCATTTGGTTCCTATTTGGGTTGGTTGAGAGCAACAGAAAAAATGAGTGAAGTGAAGCTGCTTGATGAAGCAAAGACACCTGGTCTTGCTAAATGGGCAGAGACCTTCTCTTGTCATGCTACTGTGAAAGATCTTATTCCAGACACTGATAAGCTTATTGAGTTTGCAAAAACGATTGCAGCCAAAATGAGATCTTAGTTAAAGAAATTTGAGGTACTAAATAAATAAATAGCTATTTAGAAATCCTATGTCTTTCCCCTTTCTTTTGTAAGCTTCTTGTTCTCAGTTTGATACCAACTGTATGCTCTTGCTGAATATTCTGATTCCCGCTCTGTTGTTCGCTTTTCGCTTCTCCTCTGTAATTCATTCTGTTTTTCTTTTGCACTTGGACTTGCCATTTTTACAGTTTAGTTTTTTTTTTTTTGGTCGGTTCATCAAAACATGTAATCGTAGAGCTCAACTGTTAGTTTATTTTAATAATTAAGCATCTGAACTTCCAATAATTATTTTTTTTTATAAACCATGAATATAGAAAACTCTATCACAGAAAATCGAAATCAAAACTCTTCTCACGTATTCAATCAACTAAAATTTTATGTTCAATAAATACAATTTTATGAATTAAATAATTTAATTATAAATATAATTTTAAAAATTGAAAATTTAACATAAAAAAAATTGAGGGAAGAGTAAATTATTTTTGCGAAGTAGAACGTCAATTTATGTATTTTACCGGCCAACGTGCCCCATCCCATAGCACGTTTCACACCAAACACCTAATCCCTTTTCACCTAATGGTCCTTTCTTTCCTTCCTTCCGTCCCCGATTTAAGGGTGGGAGAAGAAAGTACCAAAAGATGTTGCAACCATGGCTAAAAGCAGTGAACTGAAGCTTCTAGGAGGATGGGCAAGCCCATATGTTATGAGGGCAAGAATCGCCCTTGACCTCAAATCTCTCGATTATGAGTTTCTTCAGGAAAATTTGGGATCGAAAAGCCAACTTCTTCTTGAATCAAATCCTGTCCACAAAAAAATCCCAGTTCTTATTCATGATGGCAAACCCATTTGTGAGTCTCTTATTATAGTTGAGTACATTGATGAGGTCTGGTCTTCTGGTCCACCTATACTTTCCTCGCTTCCTTATGACCGTGCTATTGCAAGATTTTGGGCTGCATATGTTGATGACAAGGTATCTTTATGAACTGTTCATTTGAATTAATTAAATTAATTGGTTTGTCTAAAAAGGATTTTGTAATTGATAGAATTCTATACTACATGCAGTGGTTCCCAAATTTGAAACTACTATCAACTGCTCAAGGAGAGGCAAGAGATGAAGTGATGGGGAGAATAGTGGAAGGGATTGTTCTATTGGAAGATGCATTTCAGAAGTGTAGCAAAGGGAAAGCTTTCTTTGGAGGAGATGAAATTGGGTATCTTGACATTGCATTTGGCTCCAATTTGGGTTGGTTGAGAGCAACAGAAACGATGAGTGATGTGAAATTTCTTGATGAAAAAAAGACTCCTGGTCTTGTCAAATGGGCAGAGACCTTCTCCTCTCATCCTGCTGTGAAGGATGTCATGCCACTCACTGATAAGCTTGTTGAGTATGGAAAATCTCTAGTTGCCAAATTTAGAGCTGCTAATGCTAAATGACTGTATTTGCTTGTGGAAAGTGGAAACTACCCTTCTACTTGTTGCCTCTTATCCTAATAAAATAAATTTTAGACTAAATTTTGAAAATTTATTAATTCACCCATGCATAGAACTGCAGTTTATTAAAAAATTTCTATTGTGATTGATTTGAATCCATGGATAGAACTGAATCTATACAAATTTTATTCATTTTGGGAATAAATAAAAAAATTAATTATTTTGTTTTCATCAAATTTATTTGCAAAATTGAATATTTATTTTTGTTTAATTCTTTAGTAAAATTTGTTTATATAAATTTATTAAATTAAATTACAAGTTGGTAACTATAGGATATCATTTCACAAGTGTAACGAATCGACGCTCACATAATTGAAAGCGCAGTCCATAAGGTTCGCACTAGAAATAATGACAAGATAATAAGCAAACCGACGTTGGTGTCTCCCCCGACACGCTGCCAGTCTGCCACGTTTTCATGTCCGTATTTTCATTCTTCACTGTCACTAGGATTTTATAGACAATCGCGACTCCAAAATCCATTACTTGAAAGAAATAGAAAGAAACTCGAACAAGATTTAACGAAAATGGAGGGTGGTCAGAAATTTGACAGATGGGGATACGAAGTCAAAACTATTTCTGATTCCTGTATCTCTGCCATCAACTCTTATTATCACCAGGTCTCTCTCTTTTTCATTCTCATTGAGCTCTGTGTCTTTGTTGCTGCAATTTTTTTTATCTGGGTTTAGATTCTCTTTCTTTAATGAAGGTGTTAAGCTATGGGAGAGAGAGACGTGTGATTTTGGAAGCGCCTCTTCATGACCAAGATTGTGTATTAGCCAATATTTTAGCTGCTCATTTCCTTTGCTCTTCTGATTCTTCTAAAGCTTCTTTGCATATCCAGGCTGCAAAGTCTCGACTTGTAAGTTTTTAGCTTTTCATTTTTTTTTTTCCATAAAATTTCTCACCAAAAAAAAAAAAATCTTTACCGGAGTTGTCTCTGTTTCTAAACAGGAGCAAGCGACCTCGTATGAGAAAGCCGTTTTTGATGCGATTATGTCTTTGATTTCGGAGAACAGAGACGATGATTTTGCTCTTGAATGTCATGCTAAGGTAAACGGTTTTTTAATTGATTTTACACGGATTTTTCTTTGTATTTGTTCTGGTAGTCTTTAATTAATTAATTTTTCAATATTTTTAGTGGTTTTAATTTAATTGCACACTCTAGCAATGGGATTTTACTGCTTATTTTCCTTTTATTGGATATGTTGATTCTATAGAGTTTTAAGGACTCCTGCGGCCCTGCATATTCCCCCATTTTTCTAGGTGAAGAAAATTTCAAGTGTTTGATTTGAATGAATTATGGGAAAACATGTTTGATGCATTATGTGTATTTGCAGCTATTGAATGACTACCCAAAAGATTTGGTTTCTTTAAAAAGGGCTCAAGTGCTATGTTTCTACATGGGTAGACCTGACCTCTCTCTAGGCCTTGTCCAACAGGTTTATTCCTCTCTAGGGAATTTAAGTTTATTTTATTATTAATTGGATTTAGTAAGAGTTTAGTTTTTAACAGGTTCTACCCAAAAATGAACA
Organism: Jatropha podagrica; assembly: GCA_947857235.1. Taxonomy (NCBI): domain Eukaryota; kingdom Viridiplantae; phylum Streptophyta; class Magnoliopsida; order Malpighiales; family Euphorbiaceae; genus Jatropha; species Jatropha podagrica. The sequence continues at coordinate 221,594 of CANUEP010078149.1, read as the reverse complement.
AGAAGAATATATATATGGCATGCTTGCTTTTTCATTACTAGAAACGGGTCAAATGGCTGATGCTGAGAGAGCTGCAAGAAAGGGATATGAGATCAACAAACTAGATTACTGGGCTCAACATGCTGTAAGTACTCATTGTTCTAAATAATGGAAAAGTTCTAAATAATGATCTTCTTGTAAGAGGTAGATCATGATTCCTAGCAAGATTTCAAGTTTGCTGAACTTAATGCTGTATAGACCCAATTTGTAGCAGGGAGCTATAATTTCTAAAAAGTTCATCCATGTTGATTCTTTTGTAGCTATGCCATGTTCTTCAGTACAAGCGTCATCTCAAAGAAGCAGTAGAGTTCATGGAAGAATGCTCGTCTTCATGGAGTCATTGTTCATCATTTATGTATGTGCAAGAAAGTTATTTAAATTAGATGTCATTATGGATTTATTAGTCTCTTTATTTGAGCCTTGAATGGTTCAATTGTTGTTGTCTACAGGGTGACACATAATTGGTGGCATGTAGCTCTTTGTTACTTGGAAGGCCATTCAATGCAAAATGTATTAGAAATTTATGATCATCATATCTGGAAGGAGTTAGAAAGAGATGATGCTACTTCTGCAGAGGTATATTACTTCGTAAATCTGTTCAAAATTAATCTGATTTTTGCATTATATGGTTTAATATTCGTGTGCATTCAGGTGTACTTGAATGCCCTGGGTTTGTTGTTGCGTGTGTATGTGCGGGATGAACTTGATGCCTTTGAGGATCGTCTGAAGGTTTTAGCAGAGAGAGTAAAAGATGAAGTAAGTTATAAGCCACCATCTTAAGTGTAAACTTAAAAGTCTAATTAAGTTATTAGTAATTGTCAATGCCTAATTGAATTGAATCCATTATTGTTTAGTGAATATATAGGTTGTTTTGGGAACTGTTTGCAAAACATATATGGATGAGGATTTCTACTTCGCTTTACTTGGTTGGTCAAAGCATCATGAGATTTTATGCGATTGGCTTTATTTTTTATGTTGATTCCATTTCGAGTTCCTTGTTAGTTTGCTATGGACATCAGAAAAAAGTGTTGGATTTTGGTTTCTGGTGATCTTGAATTGTGTTTGATAATGTTATAACAAGAACATATTTGGATTTCGATGATTAGTTTGAAACTGCAAACTTATTTCTCTTTGATGCTTGTAAATTTGTTACTTTAACTAGAAACCAAAGCAGAATATAACCTCAATTTTAACAGGATTGCAAAGGAAAGTTTGGTAATGTAAATTTGTCTGGATACCTTCCCTTAATTGTTTTTTATGTGGCTTGATTATGATGCTTCCGTTAGTTTATTCAGGGTTAAAGAAGCTTGGCAAAGAGAGTTTTACTGTTTCTTTCTGTGTTGAGATGTAGACACCGATTCCTCCTTGATTGTATTTCACCTACGTATGCTTTTTACTTACAGATCATTTTGCTTTGGTCATTTCCCTTAATAGACCATAGCTTTCACTTTTAAGATCACCACTTATAGTATCTAAAGTCAAAGACTCGAATCAAATAACTAATTTCCCATGTGATTTTGTATCAGACAGAGATGCATTTACCTTGTTTCATCAGCATTAATGTCATTACGTTGCTGATGCATTGCAGTATCCATATCTTGATGTCAATTTCTAATCGTTCTGTGATTTTTCTTCACGCACTAATACGTAGGCAAACTGGTATTTGGAATGGCACCTTGATGTGTTGATATTATGGGCTTTAGCTAAAACTGGTGAACTGTTAAAAGCAGAAGATTTACTCAAGGGCTTGAAATCCAGGTAGAACCCCTCTTCTCTTGTTTTAACATTTAAGTCTACATTCCAGCGTTTAATTTATTGCAGTTTTATTATCTTTTCCTTTTGTAGAATTTCTAAGATGAACAAGAAGAAGCAACAAATAATGCAGAAAGGAATTATGGTTTGTTCTGATTGCTGCTTTCTTTCCCATCTTGTTCACTGCTTTTAGCATTTTCAAGTCAAATCTCGATAGGTTAGATTTAGATGCTACTCAGTCACATTACACAGATGACTGAACCCTTGTTGTAGACAGGCATGGCATCAACTCATTTTTGAACTTCACATTGTAGTAGCTCTAACATTCACGCTGCTTCCGTAAAAAATTATATTACGGTTTGATTATTCAATGTTATGTTAGCTTGGATCTACTGCCATTATTTTCTTTTCTTATTTGTAAGAAGTACATTGCTTTTTGGCATATGATAATCATTCTCCTTTTCAGCTAGCAGAAGCCCTATACGAGTATGGGAGGGGTAACAACAAAGAAGCATTGGAAGTACTTGGTCCCGATTTTGATGCCCATAATTGCAAGGTATTATATTGTCAAGTTAATTCTTCTACAGCTAGCTGCATTTGCATGGTTTTGTACTAGAGATCGAAGATGTAATTCTTACTTCGTTACACTAGATGATTGGAGCATCGGATGAGCAACTTGAGGTATTTAATGAAGTCTGGTACAATATGTTGCTGAATACTGGAGAAGCTCCAAAGGGTATGATATGGTGTTTCTTACTTCCTGAATTAAATTTTTCAGTTGCTTTGATCTGAATTTCTTGCATGCAATATAGCAATTGAGGTAATTGAGAAACAAATCAAGAAGAGGGAAGGAGACCCATTCATGTGGCGCCTACTGGTAAAGCTTCACCTTGTATATGTTGGCTTTTAGCGACAGAAATATACATAAATGATGCTTAAGGTTGAATTCAATTTGCAACTTCTTTGATTCAGGAAAAAGGCTATGCAGTGACCGGTAAGCAGGAAGCTAAAGTTGCTAGTAAGAAGGCCGAGGCATTAGAATCTGCATACTTCACTCAGATGGTTTAAATGCAGCACCATCTAATTAATCAATATTTCTGGCTTCAGTACTTAAAAAAAGATGGAATGTTGATCGCCTGAACGATATGATCTATTGCATTTTGTAAAAACTGTGTTTTTTACATTTTTTTAACTGGCGTTGTGTTTCATCGCCTGCTTAGCAATAGAGACAAGACAAACTTCTAGGTCTTTCATTGCATTAGTGTACATTAACATTTCTTGTATGGCAATTTCGCATCAATTATTGGAAAAGAAGACAGATTAAGGAAGTCAATTTGCAATCTGTATAAAGACAGAAGTATAAAGGGAAAGTGCAAGCCGTGAATGCATCTGTCAAGGGTAGAGTTTCAAAAGAAGGTGCAATAAATTCACTTTGCTGAATGATCTTATTATGATTATTTTGTGGACATCAATATTGTAATAATTGGTAATATTTCTCAATTATAGCTAAGATAGGTCCAAATGATTTATTCTATAGTCTGATGCTTTTAGCCTCAAAATATAAATCGTTTTGCATATTCTTTTCGATATTATTTTTATTTATATTAGATATAATACATTTGCAAATTATAATTGGTTATGAGATAAACAAATTACCCTTGATTTCTTATAACTTAAGACAAAAACCTTATATTATATTTTAACAAGGGGAGTATCATTTTGTATCAAATTTATAACCCGAATTTGAATTTACGAGGGGAAGACCGGAGCCGGTACCCAAATACAAAAGAGGTAAAAAAAAAAAAAAAAGAAAAAAAGTGAAAGTTGGAAAGTGTTTGACATTCTCTTTTATCAAAGCTTCTATATACATCCAAACAAAACATCTGACAAGCAGTCAGTCAAAACCCCACACTATTTCTTTCTCTTGTGCCTACCAAAACGCCAAAACCCCGTCCCGTCATCACACTACACGTAACCCCTTCCTTCAATCAATCAATTAATCATCCTTTCGCCACGTTACCTCCCCCTCCCCCTCCCCCGCCAAACCCACGCGTGCAACTCCGGATCCGCTCTAGCTCCTCCACAACTTCCTTCGAATCTGGCCTATCATCCTTATCCGCCGCTACACAGCGGAACGCTAGCTCCGCCGCCGCATAAATGCTCTCATTCGCCTCTCCTTCAACAATCAATACTGGGTCCACTACTTGACGGAGCTGACCCATTTGTATCTTGGATACTACTAAATCCGCTAACGCCATCTCTCTTTTGTCCCTACTCTGATCCACCGCTTTCAACCCAGAAATCAACTCTAACAAAACCACCCCAAAACTATACACGTCGCTTTTCTCGGTTAACCGGAAAGACCGGTGATAATCCGGATCCAAGTATCCAGGGGTACCTTGAGGTCCAGTCCAAACATAACCAGACGAAGATGACGACGTTTCGGGAAAAACCAAAAGCCTGGAAAGTCCAAAGTCTCCAACTTTAATTCTCATATCTTTCTCTATAAAAATATTTGAAGATGTTATATCTCTATGAACGATCGCCGGCTGGACGGCGAAATGCAAGTACTCTAAAGCTAGAGCGGTTTGCAGCGCAATGTCGAGCCTTACTTGCCATGTTAAACACCCTTTGCGATGCAAGCCCTTTGGCCCGTGGAGATGGTCAGCGAGAGTGCCATTCGGGACATAGTCATATACTAGAAGTAAACCTCTCGGGTCGCTGCAGTACCCGTGGAGCTTGACCAGATTTGGATGATCTATTGAAGATAATATCAGGATTTCATTGCAGAATGACTTGGTGGAGAATGCTTTGCCTGCAGCTGCGGCGTGGTGGTGTTGCTGTTTGTGGAGGTATTTAACAGCCACAACTCTGCCATCGTAGAGGTGGCCTAAGTACACAGACCCGAAACCGCCGTCGCCAATCTTTCGCTTTGGATCGAACCGATTTGTGGAAGATTCAAGTTCCTCGTAGGTGAATACAGGTGGAAGCAGACTCGCGGAGCGGTGGCGGTGAAGGAATAATATTGTCGGGTCTTCTTCTGAGGCTAATGCTCTTAGACGCTTAGACCTGTAAATAGCTGCAATAACTAAAATGGCTAGCAATAAACATAATACCGTGAAGATTGAACATAATATCGCGATTCGATTTGCACCATCTTCGTGAATCCATGGAGGCGAGAATCGCGATTTAGGCAGAAAACAGAAGAATCGCTTATCCGGGTCTGAAGAATTGAACCCACAGATTCCATTCTTGGATTTACACTCTCTGCAACTAGAAAAGTAGGAATCTTGAGATTCATCGTATTCAACATGAAGCCCGACTGTTAGAAACTGGTCAAGATACTCTAAAATGTCCGGCTGGCAACCTTGCTCAGAAATAGGTCGATGACTAGATCCACATCCATGGAGGAGCTGAACTGGGTTTTTAATAAGCCTGCATTCCCATGGACAATGGCTGCAATTAGGAAGATTCAGAGGAGAACAAGAGCGAACAACAGAGAGACGTGAACAATCAGAATCAGAGAATCGAAATGGAGAACCAGAGAGATTGATCGAACGGGTAGGAATTGAAAGAGAAGAGCAATTACCGTTAGATTTAGTTTTTGTAGTTGTAGAAGAATGATGGGTTTGAGGGGAGAGAGTGAGAGAGGAAGAGTTGGGTTCAAATTCAATAAGAGAGAAAGAAAAGTCGTTAATGGAGATAGTAGAGTAAGGTAAAGAGCATTTTAGTTGAAAAGAAGGATGACCACAACCAGGCAATATAGAGAAAGGAAAAGGGGGAGTGGATGTAAATGGGGGACATGAGGATCTGGGAATTTCATTCGAACTCAAAGTACATGCATCACCAACTGCAAAAATGACATTCAAAAAACAGAGCACAAAGAAGAAATATGGCGGTGGCTGAGTCATTGAAGGAAAATGAAGAGAGAAATGAAGTAAAGTACGTTGATTTGCGATGGTTATATCTGAGTGTGGGGTGCCTGGGATATTGGAGCTGAGTTTTGCACGGAGAGAGAGGAGAAAGAGGAACTCGAGGATGGAGGTCACGTGAAGAGAAGATGAGTGAAGACAAAAAACGACTGGGAAAGAGGTGAGAAAGAGGCAAAGAGGCGGTCAGATTGGTGGAAAAACTGGAAATCTTGGCCCCTTGCTTTTTCTTTTCTGTTTTTAATGTGTCTTGCTTTTGCATTTTACATCACTTTCATTTTCTACTTTTTTTTTTTTTTATTTAAATAATATTTTCAGTCAGTCAGCGTTTGCACATTTCTTAAATATATTTACATTTTTGGATCCAAATCAATGGATCCGATCCATCTTAAGGAAATTAACAACCAACACTGACATATCTTAATTGATTTTTTATTATTAGATATTTAAATTATTATTTGATTAAATATTTAAAATTTAAAACTAGAGATAATTGTTATTTGTCTATATATATATATAAATTATCCTTTAGAATATAAATTATTGTAAAATAATGAACTTGAACTTGCCGTGGGTCATTGGCAGGTGACCTATTGGGGGGACCTTGAAGTCCAAAGTCTTCATACAAAATCATTAAATGGATTGAATTTAATACCCAAAAATAATCCATTATTACCTCTTTGTTGTAACATTAGTCATTTGTTGAATTAGAACATTTTGAAACTTTATTTTGGTGTGTGGTCAGTTATGGGTAACAGAGAAAGGGTTTCATTATTTAAATGGTGGCCCCATTTTAAACGTTCGATGAAAAATGTTTCTGCTCTTTGGTACTGTTGCACATGCACATGCACTTGCCTTTAAATTAATGTTTAAGTACTTGACGTGCGTTGACTCAAAGCAACTGCCAAACGGACCATCATAAGTACTGTCGTCTAATTCTTTTTTGGGCTCTTTTGCCTTTGGTCCATTTAGTGAACAATTCTGGACTTAGCTTTATCCAAGCCCAAATGCTCCTCTTCAATATTGTTAAGCCTCAGAAATTGATTTTTGTTCATAAAATGGGTAAAACAAAAAATAATCATTTTAAACTGAGTAAAAAATAAAAATTGAAACTCGAATCAGAAGACGCAATTATTTCCCAAGTTTACTTGCTTGAAATGAAATGCATCCACTAAGCAAAAAGTCTTCTAATGCGCCAAACATGTCACAGAGAAAGTGCTTTCTTTTCCCATTTCTCCAACATCGATGGCAACAAAATTATCATAGGAAAGAACGACTCTTTCACTACAATATGTGAATAAGAAGTTGTATTAGAATAAAAGAAACCACCATTTTGACTCGCATCGACATAAAAACTAAGTATGAAATGCATTATTTTAGTGTTAGAAATAAATTTTCCTCCGTCGATTCTGTTGGTGGCCAAGTGGGTGCATTCACTACCAGAGTTCCAAATTCCAGCTGACCAACTAAACCATTTTTCTTTTTTGGGAGTATAAACCATTTTAAGTTTTTAACAGATACATGAAGAAAATTGCATCACTCGATGTGAATCAGGGCCAACGGACAGAGTTGGAGAATGAAGATTATGATATATTGATTTGCGGATGAAATTCTTACTCTGTGTTTCCTTGAGAGAGAAAAAAAATTAAAAAAAAGCCATTGTTGTTGCCTCATCTTCAATTACAAGTCAATTTCAATAGTAGAGCCCAATTCTTATATATCTTTCCACTTTGTTTTATCTATTTTATTAATAAATAAATAAATTTGTGCTGAAATCTTTATTAATTGATCGAATCAAATTATCTTATGAATTGAACTAGTCGATTTGATTATTTTATTTTAAATTTGATCACATATAAAATTGACTCAAATCAAAATATAAATTCAATTCAAACTAAATGAATTTATAAAAAAAATTTCTATTTTTTTTATTTATTAAATCGAAATGACTCGGTTCGATTTTTTATAAATTTACACACCTCTAAAAAATTTTTGACATATCCACGGTGGTGTTGTTTGAATTTTTTCCTGACAATTACAACACCAATTCAGAAATGTGTATGTTTTTTTTTATTGGACACAATTACCCCTGCTCTTCTCCATAAAATTAATGCCATCCAGAACTTTCTTCGTCAACCCAAGCACAAGTCTTAATAGGAATTTCTTCTTCCACTCTAGAAACCTTATATACTAAGATAAACAAAATTAAAATAAGTATCAATTAGCAATAAATACAAGAAAATCCGACCACAGTTAACCTTTTTGATCACAATTAATTAATTAAGCACTATATTAACTCATTTTCTCTTCACCTTCCTTAAGTCATGCACAGACTTGATATATATATATATACATACATATACATATATATAAATAAGAGAAACGCTTTTCTTTTATCATCTCAAATTTAATTACTCCATCCCACAGCCGTCTCTCTAATCCGTTAAGGTTAGTTCTGGTAGTTGATGGAGTTATTTACGAAAACAAAGGCAGTTAAGCTCCGTAGCCATCTCGACAAATACCTAGTCGCCGACGACAATGGAGAATCTGTCCGTCAAAGCAAAAACGGCTCCTCTCGCAAAGCAAAATGGTTTGTGGAGTTCGTACAAGGCAAAAAAGAAGTTATTCGTCTCAGAACATACGACGGCAGGTACCTCACCGCTTCCGATTTACACTTTCTTTTAGGTATGACCGGAAAAAGAGTAATCCAAACTGTGCCAGAAAACATCACCGATTGGAAATTCGAGTGGGAGCCTATAAGAGACGGGTTTCAGGTGAAACTAAAAAGTTGGTGCGGGAAGTTTTTGCGCGCCAACGGAGGAACTCCGCCGTGGAGAAACTCAGTTACTCACGACGAGCCGCACACCGGTTCGACGGTGAGGTGGATTCTTTGGGACGTGGAGGCAGTAGAAGTAAGTGAAACGGAGTCGTTGGCAGAGTATTTATCGTCTATGTCTAGTTTTTCTTCAGTTCCTGAAGATCTTCTTGAAGCGGCTTCGGATGAGTATTTGGGATCGGGACCGGGATCACCGACATCGGTCGTGTCATCGGCGAGGACTCCAAGATTGACTGTCGTTAAGTCAATGTCTCCAAGATTATCGCCAAGGAAGGTAAGCAAGGAAATTTTTATTTTTCAAAATTTGATAGAAATATAAAGCGATAAATAATTAATTATTACTGAATTAAAATTCATCCATACAATGATTATGGAAAGATATGACTAATTTGGTAGTAAATAAATTAATCTTTTAAGTAATATAATTACGGAGACAAGCCTAAAAAAGGAAGCAGAATAAATAATAGGCGTAGGGTTTAATAAGTTGCATTAGACAGATTAATTTTCTTATTTAATTTCAAATATTTCTGTTGTTGGAAAGTGATTGATATGTTTGTAAATGCGACTGGGCAAAATTTAAATTAATTTGTGTGAAAAATTTAAAATATAATTAATAGTATACGAAACTGCATAAGAGTTCATCTGTGTAAGCTTTGAGATTAGGTAGCAATTTATTGAATTTCAATGGCAAAATCCATAGGAAAAAGAAATGTAAGGAACGAATGTAGTGTATAGAAGAAAGCAAGCGTGAAAGAATGTTGGTCATAAAGAACAATCGTACACAACCTCTATGAACAAGGAAGAAAGAAATTGCGTGTACGATATCCCCTAATTAGCCATTATTTTTGGCTTTTTGTCTCTCTGTGTTGTTTGTTTGTTTGGTGCTAAATACCAAATTAAGAGTACTGTTTATAGTTAAGATAAGAGAAGGAAACGAAAGAAAAGAAATGAAGTGACAGTCCAGTTTGGCTTAGACAAGGCCAGCAATCAAATGTTCACATTTCCACTTGATTGTCAAATAATTGATCCCTCTGAAATTTTGCCTTGCCTTACCAACCTTCTTAGCGCACTATAGGTACACGGTGAGTTGGGTTAAGTTTCTAGCGTTTTCCATGCGTGCATGTACATGACTTAGCAATAATATGAGAGCATTACCTTCACTGCATGTACATGAAAAAATGGTTAGAACTTCTCATTTCCTATTTGTTCCATGCGTGCGTGTTATTATATCATATCATGTATAGATTGTATACGCAAGTAAAAGTTACTGGTAAAGTTCATAATCATTGGAGCCTAAAACTACTACTGTAGTAAGCAACAAAAAAGTAATTTCTGCCGAAAATAATGGCATCGATTTATCGTTTTTTTATTTTATTTTATCTTTAATTATTATGTGAAAACAACTACTTATTTGATTATTTTATCAGAGAGTTATTCTCAGTTTATCACTGTTTATGAAAAGAAGATTCAAAGAACACGCAAACTGAATTTGATAAACAGCCAAGAAACATCATTTGCCTGACGTTCTTTCATGTTGATAGCTATATATGTTTTTTTTTTTTTTTTTTTTAATATTAAAAGAACATTTAAAGATAAAAAAAATCAAATGGTGGCACATTATGCATGACTTATTCAAGAGAAAAAATATATATATATAGAAAAAGTAAAAGAGTCAATAACCAGGGATAATCATATTCTAATTCAATTCCACGAGGTTAAAATTGTAAATCAACCATCTGTCTGAAAAGTTTTGAAAATATTACAACTCGGACGAAACGTTTCAGAATAGGATTATTCCTTAATCATAAATCAAAATGCCACGTAATTACTAACCGTGTCCAAATCACCTCCCGCGTTCTCATTTTCGACTGTGGCCTGCCCTACTGCCTGCTGGTGCTGACCGCCACCTCACTGACTTCCGATCACTTTCCTGGATATATAAATACCTCAAGCCCTTCAGCTTTCACATGTGAATATCCAGAGAAGAAGAAGAAAGAGAGAACCTAAAACAGAAACGCATCTTTTTAAGCTTTTTTTTTTTTTAACTCTCTTGTCGTATTAAAGTCTCTTCCCTTATCTGCCGTCACTTTCGCAGACCAACTCTAACCAGTTCCGGTCAGGTATGGAATTCTTCACCAACGCCAAGGCTGTGCGTCTCCGTAGCCACCACGACAAGTACCTCCACGCCGAAGAAGACGAGGAAACCGTTGATCAGGACCGAAATGGATCTTCCAAGAATGCCAGATGGACCGTCGAGCCTGTACCCGGATCGGACTCCATAATCCGTCTTAAGTCATGCTATGGAAAATACCTTACTGCCTCTAACCAGCCTTTTCTTCTAGGCATGACTGGTCGCAAGGTCCTGCAGACTTTGCCTAGAAGGCTTGATTCGTCTGTCGAGTGGGAACCTATAAAAGAAGGGGCTCAAGTCAAGCTTAAGACCCGATATGGTAACTTCTTGAGAGCTAATGGAGGTCTCCCCCCTTGGAGAAATTCTGTGACCCATGATATTCCTCATAGGACTGCTACACAGGATTGGATCCTCTGGGATGTTGATATTGTTGAGATTCGACTTAAGTCCACTCGTCAAGAGAAATTGGAGCCCCAACCTATTTTGCATTCCGATTCTTTGGATTTCGATTCCAGTTCGCCTTCCTCAGTTTCTATCAAATCTGGCACTTTTTCGAGACAGGAGGTTTGGATCTGTAACTTTTCTTATTGTTGTCAGTAAATTACTGAACAAATTAAGTTCAAATTTTTTATATGTTGTTTTGGCATTTATTTATGCAGTCGACTGAGTCTAGTGTGAGTTCGCCTCCGAAACAGGAAGGAAGAACTATGTACTACCACGTGGCCGATGACAGTGGCAATTTTGATGATGATCTAGGGGAAGTTTATTCTTTGCATTTTAAGGGAAATGGGGTTGATGAGTTGACTCAAAAATTAAGGGAAGAGATTGGTCTCGAGGATATTATTGTGTGTTCTCGTAGTCCTTTGAATGGAAAGCTTTATCCCCTTCGATTGCAGCTTCCTCCAAATAATACTGATATGCATGTTATTGTAGTTCAGTCTTCATCCAAAGGTAAGCTTTTGCTTTAATTTTGTTTAATTTTTATGGTGTATTTATCCAGTTATGCTACTCTGGGTAATTAATAGCGTCTAGTTTTTACAAATTTGTGTAAAGAAATGTTCATCTCTCATATGCTGTTGCTCTGTTTGGTTGTTAATTTTGATTAGCTATATATTGATACATTCTGTTATTTACTTTAAAAATTATTCCAGCTTTTATAATTGTTTGTGTTTGTATTTACGTCTGCAAGACATATTTGCTTATTGTAGATTAGAGGCTTACTTTTTAAGCACAAAGCATGTGGTCTACCTGTTTGAACAAATTTAATAAAGTTTAGTATTAAGGAACACATTGATGAGTCCTTATTTTATCAATTTGGAGAAGTAGAATCTTGTGCCCTTATGCCAAGAAAGTAGAATAGTGTGTTTATGCGATTCAGATGATAATTTTACTCACTCTAGTGGCAAATTTACTTAAACATAGCATAGGAACTTCATGGTTAGTTATATAGTACAAATGCAATGACTTAACGGCGTATCCATTTGGTGTAAATGCAGCAAAAATCTACGTTTTTCCTTTTGTGCTAGATGAACGCTATAATTGACCCCAGCATATAATATTATTTCTTTTTGGTGCTAAATTTATTGAAGATCTGTATTAGAGATGGTCCTTTTGAGGGACTAATTTTTTAGTGATTGAACTGGAGGATGCATGTTTGAGTTCTTCCGAGCAGAAGAGTATAGATACAAGTATAATAGCTATTTTCTTTAGGAAAATGATGAATTTGGAAATAGGGGGGCAATTAGCATAATCAGATTACTTTCCTTTTATAATCTCAGATATAGATATATATTTACTGCATCTAATTGTTCTATTTGCAATAACAATTCAGTCTATTATTGTCTTTGAATTCTCACTTTCAGACATTATTGTCTTGCTCTTTTTTTTTTCCCTGGAATTTTTTATTGACTTTTTTTTTCTGCTGTATCAGTGGCAAGGGAATTTGCAAAACAATAACATGCCAAGGATGGACATAAAAGTTTTGTTCTCAGCATGTCTCCAGAACTACATCATCTGTACATACCATTTCGAACTATGGTTTTAGAACAGAAGGAAATTAAACGATCTTGGCAGAGTAATGCTATTATCGCAAGTGTTATTGCAACCGCAGATGGTCAATGCAGTGTTCATGCTTCTTGCCCGCCAGTAATGCTCCACAATTTACTTGGAACATAACTATAATATCATTTCTTTATAGCTTCATTGATCAATTTTTGTTGTAAATTTTTGTGGCATCAATTTTGTGTCAAAAATTGTATGGTGATGATGTCTGAGGGTCCATGTCTTTTATCTTGGGAGCTTGTAGAATTGATTTTGCCTGTAAAATTGACTCATGGATTTGAATCAGCAGCTATATATATATATATTTTTTCCTTTTCTTTGTTGGCTGCTACACAACTATTTCTGGCACAGTATTATTACCCCAATAACTCTGCAGCTATGATTTATGGCCTGTTTCACAAAGCTCGGATTGACGGGGAAAGAGAGATTGACTGTAGAACTTTAGATGCATGTGATATTTGTAATTTGCATTTTATCCATTGGCACTTATATATGTGAAATTTGATTTGATAGCTGGATCTCAGCTTACGCTGAATGCCGATGATCTTGGTAAAATATCGACTTATTCTCAGTATATATCCATTGTTCATTGCACACACAGTAGCAATTATCATTAAAACAATAATTATCATTTTCTGTTTTTTTCGTTGTTTTAAAAATATCTAAACATATCTACATTTTTATTTACGCTGACTATCATAGTTTGATTTATTGTGTTGTGTCTATACATTGGGTTGGTAAGCCTTTTAAGTGTTCTTGTCCTGTGCAACAGGAAAAAAAAAACACTGCGGTGGGAGATTATACTATTTGACGGTGATACCCATCTCAAAAGGCCAAACTGTTGGTCCCACTTCAACAATAATTATCTCGTGTGCGCTTGCTTGTTGGAAGTAGTTGACCAGTAAGAATGATGCGCTCCAATAATGGTTCCATCTCATGATGATTTTATCACCATGTCTCCACTGTTCTTATAATAAAAAAATCAATGGTGTATTTATGCACCTATAAATATCACAAACGGATAGCCTTTTCAATAATAAATAAATAATGTTGTGTCACTTTCAAGGTAAATGCATTAGGATCGTGACACCCAACGTCACCGAGTCCCCTTCTGTGTTTACAGTTTCCTCTCATTCTTCAAGTAGTTACAATTCTATTCTACTAACAGAGATCAGATTAAAAAGGTTTAATTGGGAAATTAAACTCTGTTCAATTTAATTACTTGCAAACATAAATATCAATCTGAATTGATGTACAGCAATATGCACATGCAGAGCTACTTGTGATTAAGAATCACTGGTTCCTAATCACAAGGACCAGTCAGTATATTTTGGGCAGGGGAGACTCTTAATACCTTAACTGATCAAACGGATCACCAATAATCCATGCATGAACAGGAGCCGTCTTTGAAGTGATGGAATCGAACACGATCTCTCATAATAATCTCTACATTAAAGATTTTAGAGATTAATTTACTGACCTTATGGCAGTCACTGCAAACCTGAAGATTCTTGAATACTCTTATTGGCATTCCTGGTTTCAAGCTTAAAAGCCCCAAAGCAATAGCAAGTCTTTCACTATGTACTTTAAGAGTTCTATGCTTTCCTTCATTCAACTCATCAACCATAGGTGCTTGTGAATAGTCAGGTGTGTACCCTACTGCTTCTAGTTTTTCTTCAATCAAATCCAAGAAATGATAGATTTCTGTCGTTCGAGGATGAGAAGTGTCGCCAGCGAAAAATTCATGTGTAACACCTTCTATCTCTATCAAACTACATCCAGGTTCTTTTGTTACTCCTCTATCAGTCATCAATTTTCTCACCAAGCCAACATCATTCCATCGGCTAGCCGATGCATAAACTCTTGATAAGAGAACATAAACGCCACTGCAATCTCCTCCTTTTGACTCGAGAACCTGCCGTGCCATTTCTTCGCTTAGCTCGATATTTGCGTTCTTCTTACAACAAGAATCAAGAAGACTCCTCCATATAACAGCATCAGGTTTCATAGGCATGTCTGATACCAAATTCAATGCTTCATCAATCAAACCAGCTCGAGCCAGAATATCAACTAGGCATCCATAGTGCTCTAGTTGAGGTTCAATCTTATACTCTGCAATCATCATCTCAAAATACTTCTTACCCTCATTTACCAAACACCTGCGGTTACAAGCACTTAAAACACCAACAAAGGTGATAGAATTTGGCACCAGCTTCCATGTCCTAACCATAAGATCAAAATATTCTAAAGCTAATTCAGCCTTCCCATGCATAGCAAATCCAAGAATAATAGAATTCCATGAGGTTAAATCACGCCTATACATCCTTTCAAAGACCTGTAAAGCAATATCCAATGACCCACATTTGCAATACATATCTAGCAAACAATTGTTAACCAAAACATCATTAGCTACATCAACATCAAAGTTTCTCAAGACATAACCATGAGCCCACATCCCCAAAGACAATGCACATAAACCAGCACAAGCATTTAGCACACTCTGCATTGTATACCAATCAGGTTCGAACAAATCCTGCAACTGAACAAACAGTTTCAGCGCAGTTTCAAACTCTCCGAACTGAACAAGGGCATCAATCATAGCATTCCAAGAAACCACACTTCTCTTCGGCATTTTATCAAACACATTCTGGGCTGACTCCAAACAACCGCAAGAAGCATAGAAATGAATCAAACTGTTATTTACATAAACATCAGACTCAAACCCAAGTTTTAGCATCTGGGCATGTGCTTGTTTCCCTTCATGTAAAGCAAACAAGTAAGCACAAGCCTTTAAAACGAAAGGGAACGTATGCTTATCAGGCAACACAGTTTCTTGCTCTAGCATTCTTCTATACAGCAAGAAAGCTGCTTCTTTACTATCAGAGCTTCGCGCACAGGCTCTAATGAGAGTGTTCCACATAAATGAATTTGGGTTTGCAATTCCATCGAACACTCGATAGGCGTAGTCAAGGTCGTTGAAGGCAGAGAAATGGAGGATTCGACTATAAAGAAAGAGAGTGTCCGGTTGGTCAGGCAATGTAGAGCGCAGAGTTTGAGCGTGTATTTGCTTGAGCCGTGACATGTCTCTGCACTCATTCAAGCAGGAAAGAAGATGGCTATGTTGGTTTACTGAGTTGGGCTTGGAAAGAATAATAGGAGATGGGCTTGGGATGATTGCCGAAGCCATTTTTAAACGGAGCTTTATACCGGAGGCTATGGGCTGTCGAGTTTGTTTTTTAATATTTGCTGCTGCCATGGTTGAATTGCATAAAACGAAAAAGCGGATAGACGTAAGTCTCGAAAAGTCGAAAATACCCATGCATTACCGTTAAGGGTATTCACCAAACTAATCCAAAATTGAAATAACTAAATTCAATATTGAATAAAGCATGATCATGTGGTAATTAAGAAGAAAATTAGGCAGTCGGTGTCAACAAAATTTGGTGGAGACATATTAATTTAATAAATAAAATATTTCTACTATTCCCTTCTCTACCCTCCTCCATTGCTTGTTATGTTGGATTAACTACAGCTTAATTAACCAAAAATCCTCACCTACATGGCCTTATGCCTAATGATTTGTTTTTATTTTAATTATTAATAATAATTAATCAGAGTGGGTGGGTGGTGGGGTCGATTGAATCAACATTACATACGTGGAAAGGACGATGTCGTTTTGTGGGTCTTTGTATTACGTAATCGAATTATTCCATCCGCCACCTCATCCTTGCGACTTGCGACGCCATACCAGATTCTGTCACATTGCCAAACAACGAAACGCTTGACAAATAAGATACTAATGTCACCGGTTACTTCACTGCACGTTCTTTTTTCTTTTTTTTTTTTTTATAAAAATATTAAATTATCAACACAAACTCCCTTTTGATAATCCAACGGGCCTGTCACCCAACACCTTCCTTAATCCAGAGTTAATTCCTTTTTTTTTTTAATATATATATTTAATTACAACCTTTTCTTTAACTTTTTTGCACAAAAAAAGAGAGATTTGCTTCACTGAAACTCATGCACTCGGCCAGCAATCTTTTCAATAATATACGGAAAAAATACACTTTCTTTTTTTCTTCGGTTATTTTAAATCATATATATATATATTCCTTCCGTTCATAATTTTTATCATATTTTAGTAAAATTTCTCGTACCAATTTGGTTGACAATAGTCTATTATTTTATTTTTATTTGAAATGCTTTTTTTAATAAATATATTAATTAAATCTTAATATAAATGAAGTTAAAATATCAATATTTAATCTTTCACTTTATACATTAATCAATTCCCTTAATTATTAAATAAATAATCATAATGACTAATTTTAATAATAATTTAATATAAATAATATAATTTTAATGGAATTAATATAAAGATATATATTTCCTAAACAATACAAAGATATAATAAATAAAAATTATATTAATTAAATTTTATTTAAGTTAAATCAAGACAAAAATTATGAAATGAAAGGATTGCCATTTTTTCTTTAGAATGTTGATATTGTTTTGGAATAAAGAAAAGTACCATTTACAATTTTCTAATAAGTATTTTTAATTTTGAAATTCACTTCAGATTAAATGATTAAGAATTAAAAAAAATATAATCTATTTTTAAAATATATTTTTATGGATGCAAGTTATTAATAAAATGATATAATCAGAAAGTAATTAAGGCAATTCATATGTTCAAACGCATTTGATCGATTTATAAAATAGCTAAAAATTAGTTATAAATAAAAGTCTTTCTTTTTTTTTTTTTTTTTTTTTTTGTAGTAATGGTATGATATGGTTATTAAGCAATGAGCTATTAGTGAAAAAATTACAGTTACTGATCAGTCTCATAATTAGCATTAATTGGATGATCTGTCCTTTACTCTGAATGACTGTCAGAAATCAATCTCAGCAAAGTAGCTGTTACGCCAACATTGCCCATTTTAAAAATATCAGTTCCAGTCCATGAACGCGTTATCAAAACCGTGATCACTGCTACTCGCACATTTTTGCTTGACTCGCTATTTTTCCACCGCCCGACGCGCCGCTTTATCTGTCCGTCTCCGTCTCCGTCTCCATCTCCGTCTCTGTTTATTATAGAATTTTCTGGAAGCCGACAATTTCACCAATTGAGTTCTTAAAACCCACTCCCATTCTAGAGCAAACAAACAAGAAAAAGAATGGGTGTTGATTACTACAATCTTCTCAAAGTTAACAGGAAAGCAACCGACGATGACCTCAAAAGGTCGTATAAGAGGCTGGCGATGAAATGGCATCCCGATAAGAATCCGGTTAACAAGAAAGAAGCTGAAGCTAAGTTCAAGCAAATTTCTGAAGCTTACGATGTCCTTAGTGACCCTCAAAAGCGTCAGATCTATGATCTTTATGGAGAAGAAGGGCTTAAGTCGTTTGAATTTGGTGGTCCTGGTGATGATGGAAAGACGTCCACGACGACGCCGAATGCCACGTTCCGGTTCAATGCTCGAGATGCGGACGACATTTTCAACGAGTTTTTTGGTGGATCTGGCGGCGCTGCTGGTGGTGAGAGTGGCAAGAATGGGTTTTATAGAAATGGAGAAGCGGGGAACCAAGGGTACAAGAAGGCAGCTGCGGTTGAAAGTAAATTGATTTGTAGTTTGGAGGAGCTTTATAAAGGAGCCAGAAGAAAGATGAGGATTTCGCGCTCTGTTCCTGATGATTTCGGGTCAGTTCTTCAATTTTTTTTTTTCTTGTTCACTGGTTTTCATTATAATTAATTTGCCAAATAGAACTAGTTCATTAGCTAAATTGAACAGTTGGGGAGCCTGAAGCATTGAATGTTGTTCTCATCATATAAATATAATTTTTTGGGATTTGCATTTGCATTTGATTTTCATTTTCGTTTACCAATGCGACTTCAAATTTCAGTGGCTTCCTTTGCTTATATTCATTTAGCGGAATTCTTGAACTTCAGTAACTTAGAAGTAATTCTTTTGTAGTAAGGCAAAGACTGTTGAAGAAATCTTGAAGATCGATATAAAACCAGGGTGGAAGAAAGGCACAAAAATTACCTTCCCAGAAAAGGGCAATCAAGAACCTGGTGTTATTCCAGCTGATCTGATCTTCGTAGTGGATGAGAAACCTCATGCTGTTTTCAAAAGAGATGGTAATGATCTTGTTGTCAATCAGAAAATCTCATTACTTGAAGCCCTTACAGGGAAGACTTTTGATTTGACAACCTTAGATGGAAGGTATCTCACAATTCCTGTAACTGATATCATCAAACCTGGTACTGAGATTGTCATTCCAAATGAAGGAATGCCTATTTCAAAAGAACCACACAAGAAAGGAAACCTTAGAATCAAATTTGATGTTGGATTTCCATCAAGGCTTACACCAGAACAGAAATCTGATCTTAAGAGGGTTCTGGGCAGTATCGGTACTTAGTTCAGGGTCGGAGTGAGCTTTTGGTTTTGCTGATCATCTATCAACACTAATTATTGTTCATGTAAGTTAATTATTTTAATGTAAATACTTTTACATTTTCCACTATTCTAGATCATCAAGATTGTGCATAGTAGGAAGAAGGTGAGAAGCTTTTTTAATTAAGCAATGTTGTTGGTTAGTGTGGCATGAGACGGGAAGAAAAATATGAATATCTACTGTCAATAGGTGCCCCAAGATGATGACTCCTAATTTAAAATTTGTATACTAAGTGATCTAATTTTATAAATTCTTCTTTGCTTCGAAGTTAAAGAGGGAAAAAACTCCTCAACATTATGTATTTTGGAAATATTGAAATTTAATATCAATGCATTGAAGGGTTTCACCTGAAATCTTAATGTTCAAATTTTTTTGATTACCTAGTTCATCAGGTAGTATATCAATGGTCATTTAGTACATTTTGTTTGATTTTCTTTGCGTATTCCATCTCTGCAATTTGTATGTATTTGATTGGCAGATTGAGCTGTGGCCTGGCCTGGCCTGGCTTGGCTTGCTGGATAGAATAAAATAACCTCCAAGCAAGAGCCCTACCATGTTCTTTCTATCCTTCAAATTGTCTTGGTTTTATGCAGAAGAAATCATTGGGAAGTACCAGAGCAAGTGGGCTCTGCGTTTGTTATATCAATTCCCCCCATTTTCTTTTCTTTTCTTTTCCTTTCTCGGAACCCACTTGGCAATAATTCTTCACAATGAGCATAAACGCAACTACGTATGTCAAAATATTAGTATTATTTTGATGTGACTTTTTATAATAGCATATTTAAAAAAACAAAGCAAATAATTGCTTTCACGTAAATTGAACAGCTAAACTTCAAAAAATATTGAGCAGGTCGGTCAGTAGCTTTGCCTTATTTATCACCTTCAGATAAGCTCTTTCTTCTCCATCATCCCAGTAATCAGTTAAATCTCAAATCCTGAGCTGCTCAATCTTGCTCTGCAGTTCAATCTTTTTGACTCCTACTATTTTATCCACTTCTTTCCCTTTCTTGATGAGTACAAAAGCTGGCAATGTGTTGGCCTCGAATTGCTGAGCCACCAACTGTTAATATCCATTCACCATTGTTAATAATATCATCCATAGCTTGTCAAGAGACAAATATAATTTATCAGAAGAGAAAATTTACTTACAAACAACTTGTCTACATCTATTTTTATAAAATCTACATCTTTATACTTAGCAGCAAACTCTTTAATGGCCGGATCGATGAGTCGACACGGTCCACACCATGCTGCTGTGAATTGTATCACCAGCTTCAACACCAGAAACATTAAAAACAATTAACAAACAACACTAATAATAATCAATGACCTTTGAAATTAAGTAATTAATTACCAGTTTGTTGTTTCCTTTAGTAGCTTCAAAATAAGCTTTCCATTGATCAATGGAACGTATTTCCACAATCCCAGATGGCTGTGGCTGTGTCTGTGTCTCTGCAAAACCTGTGTTATAATTAAAACTAAAGCTCGATCGCATTGTTCTTGCTCTTTGAAAAGAGTTCATTTGGCCAAACATTTTTGTCTCTTTATGCTTGAATTTTTCAAATCAAAGAAGACTATGGCTTGAGTTGAATAAACAACTTGGTAGCAATGGCTTTATATAAGAACAAACGTGGTGGAAAACTTAGAGATTTTCCATTTGTTTTTCTTTCCAAAAGAATATGATTCCAGACGTGACATGAAAATAAATGGACCGTCCAAAACTAAAATGAAAATTTTTTGAGAATTAATTTAATTAAAGTTGCTATCTATTCTTTTTTTAATTAGATTCGGATTGGAATTTGAACTGATTATCTTATAGTAAAGTCAATGAAGGAACAATTTAATTTACAGGAACACAAAGAATTGAAATTTGTATGATATTGTATCGGGTCATTGTGGGCCTTGAGGTGTTTGTTTTGCAGGAATATTTATTTATATGCATGGTCCCAAAAATCTGAGTAACTGGAGGAGTTAAAAGTGTTGAACATCCACTTGCTTACCTTACATTCTTCACGACGATACTTCTCAAGTCTCCATCACTACTCACCACACAAATTTTCAATTACTTCTTTTTTCCATACCATATATATACACACGCGCGCATTTAGATATTATGAAAAAAATATATCTAAATTTAGAAATCTTATAAATATTTTGAAATATTTAAAAAAACAATTAATAAAATAATATGAGACGGAGAGAGTATTATAATCAAAATTAATATTTTTCATTTAATTATAAAATTCACTGGTTTTATTAATTATATTAAAATTTGTTGGTATAATATAATAAAAATAAAACAGATTTTATGTACCTTAGATAAATTTTTGAAGATATGTACCATAGCTAAATAAAACATAGATTCATTGAAATAACAATAAAATAAAAAATAATAACCAAAGTCGCTATTTTATTGGATGGGACAAAAAAGTTATTCTCTAGTATTTATCGAATGGTTTTCATAAAGAAGAACACAACACAACACAAAATAAAATGTCGACTCTTGTAAATGTTTCTAACTTATGAGTGCATTTTTCATTGACCAATTGCATAGTCAATTTCAGGCAAAAATGTTTTTATGGATATTTTATATTAGTTGGAACTTGAAAATGGAAGGAAGGCTACACAAATGGAACAGCCCACTTGATGTTCATGTTCAAAAAAAAGTAATTAAATTCTATAGCATCTTGTCTTTTTCATTTTTTAAAGAAAACTAAATTTTATCATAAGAAATCCATAATTGAAACTCCACTAACTCCATCCTTTTAAGAAATTCCAATTGGAGAAAGAGGAATCCTTTTAAAACCTGTAATTTTTTTTGTTTTCCTTTCAATCTTCTTAGAAAGCCAAAAAAAAAAAAAGAAGTTCCCCACTTGGTTTGGCAAAACTTTCATAGATTTATTAAAAGAACAGCAACATTAGACAAAGTTAGTTAGGTAATTACTAGTAATTAGCAGTTTCACTGTCAAGAATCAAGTATAAGGACCAAAATCAAAATTATCCAACATTAGTGAAAGATTAGATTAGATGAGAGGATTAAAGACTAACCACCACCAATCATCAATAACTACTATATATAAGAACAAATTTGTAGAATAATTAGCAGGAAAGAAACCTTTCAGGTAGGTACATCCAGATAATTGGTATCTACAAAGAAAAATGACACAATCCCATCTAACAAGCAGAGGCGTAGTGAACAACAATTGCTCAATTAGAATCCCATTCCCAGCTGGAAGGCAGAGTCCATTACTCACGTAACATTTTTTTTATATGCAACTGAACAAGAAGAGTTAGCTTTACCGCAACTTCTGGCCCAAATTTTGCAGTCAGTAATCAAAGCGTTAGAGCTAAGCCAAAAAAAGAAATTCCCCCGAAAAGTTCTGAACGAAATACTTAAATTAGCTGAACTACAAATGAGGGTGTCTTTGTATGGTGCATGCATCAACAGTAACCCACGTTCATAACAAGTTTTTCATGCAAAACAACCAAAAAGAACATTCTTTTGACCACCCACCCACCTACAAAACTACTAACACAGACACCTATCAGACGCACCCCTCTCACCGGGTAATGATGTCATGAAGGGACCCCAACATCCGCTGGGGCATGACCACCATGGGCTCCTGAACCATGATTGTTATAAGGGTGCCCTCCGCCCCTGCCACCCCTTACCCGATTGTTATAGTAATTTCTTGGATAATAATTTCCCGACTGGTCATAATATTGGCTGCGACCATTCTGGTACCCACCACCACCACCACCTCTGCCACTGCTTCGACCACCCCGACCATTTGAATATCCCCTCCGGCCACCACCTCCGCTGCCGCCGCGACCACCTCTTTGGTTTTGATAGTTCCTGCGAGGAACGTACTGTTGCTCCTTGGGATCTACCTCGTTTTGATTAAAATCCACTTCAGATGGTCTAGCTGGTTCCAGTTCACCAGAGACCACTTCTACAGGAATTTCAGTCTCGAGTTCACCCTGCAATGGACAAATCAGCCACATTAATACCCACATGCAAGGAAATATTATAACATTCCAAGCAGAAGCACCTTATCAAGTTCCTCAGCAGGGCTGGACTGATCATCACCAGCTTCATGTCCTAATAAATTTCCTGTGTCTTCATCCTACAGAACAGAGAGAGGTGAAATTTAAAAAAAAAAAAAAAAATGCAAAAATTGAAGAAGCCCCAATATCAAGATTCAGGAGAAATTATCTAGTGCACTCTCTCTAAAAATCATGGTGGAACCATTTTCCATAATTTAGGTGGATCTCCAAATAGTTTAAATTTTCATCAGAGAAGAAATTAAAACTGGCATCGACATTTACGCGTTAAAAAAATAATAATAATAAAGAAGAAGAGAACACCGACAAAAATTTTGCCAAGGAAAACTTCAATACCCACCCCCACTTGCAAATAAGTGAAGACAGAAATCTGCAGATAAATAAACAAAGCTAGTGCATATTTATCTTACAAAAGGATTGTAATCATAAACATTCAGCATAAAAATTATCTGTGAAAAAGGAAATGCATAAACACTGTACACGATGGAGCTCGTAGAATTAAAAAATATTGGTAAAATTGAAATTTTTTAACTGGAAAATACAGACAGGTCCCACTCGCTAGTGTTAGCTTATAGGATAAAACAAAATCGTCATTGTTGGGGCATATTAATGGCAAAAACTCTACCGCTTAATCATTTCCATGTCAGTTTATTTCAGCCATGAAAATATAATTATATAAAAACCCATAACTGTCCATTACTATCATAGTGATGTGTCTAGCTGGGCATTCAATTGACTAAATACAAGAGTTCAGGGATCTGACTGACTCAAATTAAAATAAAAGGACTCAGTTGAGCATGGTGCTAAAATTCAAGAGGACAGTGGGGTATTTCCTCCAACAATGAAGAGCAGCCAACTAAGTTAAACAGACAGTAAAATAGTCATATAATAGCCACTATCCATTGAATAAAGGAGGCTAAAACTTGATGCACGTATTTTCAATATTTATTTTTCAATAAAAACCAAAAGAATACAAAAACTAGCTCAGAAATTCCCTTTTTTTTTCCAATATGAAAGGAACTTGTGCAGCTCAGATAACTGTACACTTAACAATCATCAAAGTTGAAGATTGAATGGACCCAAAACTACTTCATACGATAATGATATCATGGTGTAAAAGATGAACAACAACTTATATCCTCCTGGCATGTTATAGTTTAAAATTATACATCTTCAGAAGGCAGCAACCCCCTTTCCACAAAACTACATGAAACTCCAATAATTGAAATTTCACAAAACGTAATTCCAATACTTAGAACACACAGATCGAATCTCTTTTAATATATATATATATATATATATATATTCCCGATAGACTAAACAGAAGGGGAGTAGCTTTTCCATTCTCCCATATCTTCAATGCAAGCAAGGCCATAACGAACCCCGTGTAAACAAATTTAAAAATTTTGAACTGCCTAAGAATATCTAGTGCTATCCAATTCAAAATACAAATGCACAAATACACTATGTTTTTAGAAGAATAAAGAGAACAAATAAATATAAGAGCTTGTCCAGAGCCAATCAATGCGATAAAGATTTTTGTCAGGGTCAACACACACCTCCCAAAACATGTTCAAATGGGCTTCATAGAAAAAATCAACTTCTTGGAACTGACAAACACACCTAATTTCTAGCAGAACCAATAAGTTATGCTACCTTTCTGGTTCCTATGTTGTTGTACAAACAAGGAAGGACTTGAACAAGAAAATTTCAGCATACAACACTCAGGTCCTCTTGAGGTAACCTGACTTTATAATCATAATTTTTGAGGATGAAGAAAAAGGGAACAAGTACATACTAAGATCAAGATCCAGGAACCAAATCATTGTCACAGTATGCCAACTAATACCCATTAATTCATTCCAAAGAGTTCTCAACAACGAGGGATCGCCCCTTTCATTCTGGGGCGACACAGTACGCCAACTAATACCCATTAATTCATTCCAAAGAGTTCTCACGATGAGGAGATGTAAACAAAAACAATGAAAGATTATTGACAAAGATGAAGTCAAATCCACATGCGTAAAATTAACATCCACCAAACACACTCTTCCCTCAGGGAAAAAAAAAAAGCGAAAAACAAGCTATGACAAAAGCACCATCAAATTCCTAAATCCAACCTAGAAAACTCCCTACAAGAACAAGCATTAAAAGTCCAGGATTTCAACAGCACAGATTAACGTGACAAACATGGTCTTGCAATTCAACAGAACAAGAAGAAAGCTTAAAATATCAATTAGGCACCTCTATCAGCATATCTGTTAACAATTATAGCAAGCCTCTAATAATAATTTTTATGATGGCCAAAAAGAATCACAACGTATCTGTTATGGCCCTAATAATGACGCTGTGAGACTTTTCCCAACAAGGTCATGCAAAAGTCATTGCCATCAATTCCCAAGGCACAAAAATGTTTTACATGTAGATACACTTCATTCATATATAGCAAAAGATCACAGAACTTTACTCTCGTGTGCCTATGTTTGAGGGTGTCAAAATAGAATATGCAGAAAAAAGCAGCCTAGCACAAAATCATGCAGATATTTGCAGAGCACTGAGATAAACCCCGAACACAAACCAGCAATACTGTCTGATAAAGTGCTGCCTCCCATCATTAACTCTACCTTACTCTCTCCAAAATATCTTACAGCTAGTTTGCGGCATATGACAACTGTGTAGAAAATCAGATAACAATTCTAAAATGTTTGCAATGAGCCAAGTGGGTTCATTAAGTAAGATCTACAGGGCACGTCAATGCTGCCACCTCTTCTACCTCCTCCCTCCCGCAGCGAACAACCAAACCTAACCACTGCCTCAACAGAGAAACACACACAAGCAAAATGAAAGCCTTTTCACAAGTTCCCATGTGATTTTATGCGCTATGGCGACTATCACATGACAGACTCCTTAAAATCTAATCCTTCCAAAACATCCTTCAAACCAAATCTGACTTTTCTGCAAAGGTGAGCTCGCCAATAAATTAAGAGTTGCATTACTAACCTCATGCCAAATGCCAAAGGATGATCCAAATTCAGATTAATCAAACAATAACAAACTACAACCAATAAAAATAAAAAGAAAGAAAAGCACAACGAACAAATACGCATGTTGCAGTTCACGAAGCAGTAAACAAACTGGGGCATCTTTGATATGAAGTTTACAAAACATGAACTTGTACCTTTAGCTGGTATTGTTCAGCTAAAACTTCCGCCTCGACTGGCACTGAAACAGGAATTCTATGAACAGGAACCTGGAAAGACGCATAATTTCCAGCAGCCGCAGCTACTTCCACAGGAGCTTTCATCTCCGGTGTGGTGGTGAAGTAATCAGAAGCCATAATCTTGTTCAGCCTCTCCCTCAGTTCCGCATCTGCGAAATCAACAAAACAAAAACTTTCAGTGAAAATACTCATACAACAAACAATACAATACCGATGCCGAACATAAATGTAAAAAATAAAGCAATTACAAGAAGCGTTAGCATTGGGCTCAATTGGCTGGTCGGAATTAGCAAGCCACAACTTGGCACGCTCGATGCACCGCTGCAACGCATTCCTATGAGATAAGTTGGAATCAACAGGCCGCGAAATCAACAACCCGCCAAGCTTCGAAATCATGTCCAAATCCCTTTCCCCAAGCAGATCCGTAGCATCATCAGTTACATAATCATAAGTCAAGCAGCAGCCTCTCTCGTGCGTACGAGTCAACATCGTGGCAGTGAAGTCATTCTGTGACTTCACATCGAATAACGAACCGAAATACAATAAATTCAACAGATCCTCCACCATAGAACCACCGTCACCGCGAGTATCTTCATCAGATTCGCAATTGGTGTTCTCGCTATCATCCTTATCCGGAATAGCATTATTGGAGACGGATGATTGTTGTTGGTGACGTTGGATGGCGAGAGCGATTTCTTCAGAGACGGCGGTAGCGAGAGGCTGGCGAAGCTTCTCTAGCTCTTCAATAGCAGCGCAAACGGAGGGTTTAGAACGAAGAACGTCCTCTTGTTCTTTATTGATAGGCTTGCCTTGGGAGATGGCCTCTTCCATCTGGAGAATTCGGTTGTACTTCTTGCGGAGAGCACGGAGGCGTTTGTTGATAAAGCTAAGGACGGGTCCGTCTGTCGCGTCTGAGGCAGCAGTGGCCGCCATTTTTTTGAGAAAGGTTTGAGAGGTTTTTTGAATTAATCGGGAAAGCACCACCGCGGTGGTGGTGGAGGAGGAGCGAAGGTTTTGAGGGTTTTGGAAGGAGGTTAACGGAGGGAAGAGGAAGCGGCGAGGCGAGATTTTACTAGTAATTTATACGAGAGAGTGAGGGGGAGCGTCAAAGGAAGGCCTAACCATCATTAGCATGGATTAATATGGGTAGCGTGAGTGGATATCCAATAGAATTGCTGGATAGATAACGGGTCAACTTATTTTGACCCGAAGATGGCCATCTAATTATTATTGTTACTAATTATTAATATCTAGACTAGATATGTTATGTTTGATGAATTTGGTTCATCTCTTTCGAACTCCACATTTATTTGATTTTATTTTTCATTATTTTAAAGTTTCAAACCTCAATTGTCATTGGACTAATTGATTCGATAATGTAATAGAGCAAAGAGTATCAAACATGCTAAGCTCGTGCGTGCGTGCATATATATGTGTTCTCACAACAGATACGATCTCGATTTCCTGGTCGTACTCATGTCAATGAAGAGAGAGAGAGAGAGAGAGAGAGAGAGTAAAAGCCCATCACTGCATCATATTACATGGCACCCTAATTATGATATTATCATATGAAGTGGATTCAATTACATTTAATAACGGCCTTGCAGAAAGAAGCCTTTCTCATTTTTACAAACATTTTTGCAATTCAAAACCAAAATTTCCCTGCACCTGAAGAAAAATGGCAAGGCAGGATCGTTCTGAGTATATAATTGCCTCTGCAAAAATGATAACTTCCCTTTAAAATCTGTTATGCATTTCCTTCTCATAACTGCTTTCCTGCAAATCGCATCTATAAATAAATTTGGTGGGGTAAACATTCAGTAGAGCTGAGAATATTTCTTGCTGATCTCCAGAGTCTAATTTGTAGTTGCTTCATTCTGCAATTTCAATACATTTAAAATTCTATTTCTTCTGGAAAACTAGCTGTTCCAGAGTATACAAATTGCATCTCCTCCTTCCACGTCTGCATAACAGAAAACCGTTAGTTTTGGAGAATTAAGACACAGATTACAAGGAGCCGCATAAAGTAAAGACTTGCCTCGTGTCGAAAGGCGATCCTCATATGGGGTACATTTGTCTTATGAATATCATTTCCTTCTGGACCTCTCAAAAAATATTTGCTACCAAGCCAATGCAACTGCAAGAGGAACCCATATATAAAGAGCATGTAAACCTTCTTCATAAATACCATGTTTCCCGTTCTCTTTTAAAAAAAAATGTACTACTTTCAGATCCCATGTTGCTAGATCTATGCTCATCGGATAAGTGTCCCGAAATTTTGATATCATAATCATATCATCTTCCTTTTGGCATTTGATCAAATAACATAATTATTGATTAGAAAAGGTAAATTAATAAATATGATGCACGTATTTGCATGCCTGCAGCATTCGTCAATTTCCTCACCTTTGCCAGATGGGAGAATCCAGATTGATAAACAGAATTTCTTGCTATCTCACACAAGTCACATGAACTGAGCTTCCAAACCTATAGAAGGGTCGAATTTTATCACTATGACACAATAATAAAAGAAAATAAGTAAAGATGACCATACCTTTGCCGCAATGCTATACTCCTCCACCAGCGCTTCCCTTGTTAAATGAATTTGCAAAGGATCGTCAGAGGAGAGTGAAACATTCAGGCCACGCTGGAAGAAGACAGGAAATGGATTTCGATGATAATCCAGGAAAAGAGAATTGTTGCTCAAAGGTGACATGGCCAATCCAATCTGATAATGAAAGGAAAAGTTGCCAATTAATAAACCATTTAGTTGTATTTGGACAGGGAAAAAAAATGACAGATGCACCTCTAATCTTGTAATTCAACAAGGTGAAGCACTCCTCAAAGCTCACTCAATGACATAACATGTGTAAAGAGAAAGATTATAGCCCTTTTTGGTCCCACTTAAAAGAGATTTCAGGAGGGAAGGTCTCGGAGATGGTATCATTTAATATTTTAATGTGAAGTGGCCAGCCTCAAGCCCTGAACTTGCACCCTGGCAATTACAAGCCTATGAATTTCTCCAAGACACCAAGCAATGGCCTCCAAAACATAAAAGTATTGCATAAAGTATTCTAATTTCAGGCTGTTCAAGTTCCTTAGGTGGCATGGATAGATTCCGCATATGATGTTGGCTGAGAGACAGTTCTCTTCCACCAAAACAATGAAGATCATTACATGTCTCAAGCTTGTACCCTCATGTAAACCTCAAACTTTTACAGCTATCCCAATTAAACATGGAATGCTAGGGGATGTAAAGCAAACCTGAGCAAGGTAATACAGATATTGCAAAACAGGAGATTTCCGCAAGTTGATCCCATGAGATATATTATGGCATAGAAGAAATGCAGCAGCCAAATGGTCAATATCACCAGCCTGCACAGATTGTTAGTCTCAGCAGCAGCTCAGAAATCTGAATTCTAAAATAGATATCAAGAATCGGGAGAAATAAAACCTCTCCACAGTGTGGCCGGAATTTTATGGTCGGCAATCCTTTGGATTCACGAAGCTGGAAAAGAAAAAAGAAATGCAAGTCCATTCAAACATGATTCAGCATAGCACACAGTCTCCATTTTGGTTTTTCCCATTTTTTTTCTAAAATAAGTAAAGGAAATGGAAAACAAGAAGAATTAAACTAATTTCAATACAGCAATTCAAAAAAAAATTACAATGATTTATTGCATAATGGTTAACGAAGATTCATTTTGTACAATTTAAATCAAACACTCAGGTGACTAGTCATCATCTTTTCTAATTGAAACTTTTTCTGATGATAAAATTAATCATATCTCTCTATATGCAGGAAATCATCAGATAAAATTTATGTGCTACATCCACCAGTCACCGGTACAATATAGTGATTGAAACAATCACCCACTTAAGGGAGGCCCTATAATTTTGTGCTAAGATCAACATTGTCACATAAAATCAGTTGACAACTGAAAAAAAAAAAACCTCAATGATAGACAGCAATATTGAAAGGAAACAAGCAGGAAATAAAAACCTTATTAAGAGTATAAAAGTTTGCATAGCAGTAATAAGCATAATAAGAGTAAGCTGGATTGAACTCATTGGTCCATTCAGCTGGTTTTGGCATGTGCTTAGTTGGACGCCTTTCTGGTCTACTTTCATCATCAACAATATCTAATCCCACAACCTGCATCGGTGAAAAAAGTAGTATTTTATTATTTTTCCTTTTTATGTATTCTCTACCATATCAGTATATTAGGACACAGGTAATTTGCCGGTTGATAGTCTTTTTGTGTAGTCTGCCCATAAAAATGACAAAGGTAGAGATCGCAAATATTTGTGAGTCACATAGCATAGCAGAGATTAAACAAATCCATTTTATTTATTGGACTAAATTTGAAGATCAATAACTTGCCAAACATATCAATTACAATATACATAATATCAACTATCAAATCGCAATAAATACATAAATATTCAAGTAAAAATAATTTTATAAATAAACGCACCTGCATTAGGAACACATGTAGTTGGGGATGAGAGCTTGGGTTGATTGTGACTTCAAATAGTGGAATGAAAACATTATCAAGAATATTCTGAAAAGATTTAACTGTTCCCATTTGCTTATACACATTGTATAGCCGTGGAAGCTGCAAATTTTAAAAGTATTTCTAATATAAAGAAAAAGGGAAAAAAATGTAGAAATAAAGGCGCAAAGCGAGAAACTTTTACAGCCAGACAACCTATGAGAATCAAGGACATAGAACAGCTGACACTAAAAAGTCACTAGGAATTCACATTCTTGGATGCAAAAGAAGCTCTTTCTTCTTGTTTTTTCATCCTAGAAGTTAACAAGTTTCTTAAAAGTAGCACTCAAAATTAAACCTTTTAAGTTTTTTGAGATAAGAAAAAATATAAATATATCTTGCTATACGTCTAAGAAATTCCTCAATGTCCAAGATTTGAAGTAACACAAAAAAAAAAATAAAAAATAAAAAATAAAAAAAAAATCAAATCTTTTAATGAAAAGTCAAATAGTCAATATTATTGTAGATGTGATAACTGATGAAACCTATTAATTGTTGACTTCTTGTGTCTCAATAGTATTGAAGGGATAAATACTCACTTTAGTCGTACATGAAGAAAAGAAAGAAAGCTCAATCAAAATCCTATCTTGATAGGTATTCTGTTTGCTACTGGACAAGTAAAGCAAATTAATACAATGAAGTTAACAGAAAGAGAAGACGATTGAGAGATTGAAGAAAAAAGATGTACAGGAATTGAGAGAATTATCTCATCAAGTGCAACAACTTCAAGCTTGAATATACGAGATAAACATAGGCCATTGAGGCCCTTTGAATAGGTAATATAAGACAAAGACGTTTTACATATATATACAATTCCTTGACTAGAATTGCATAGCTAATGATATGGATGGCATTCTATCAATTGAATGGAGAACTATACACATTAAAGTGCAGCAACCAGAGAAGAAGACCTATGCATAGCAAATTACCTGGATTAACCAAACAGCATTCTCACTATAAATTGAGTTGTTAATGAACCAACTCGCCAGCTGGTCCCATTCACTTTGTTTCCTTCCATATATGGAAACCCTGTACTCAGCCATCTGAAACATTGTAGGATTAGAAAATATGAAACTAACAACAATGAAAAAAAAAATGGTCATTTCACATAAGTCAGAACTAATGTTAATAACTTGAATTGCCTCTGTATTTAGTAACTCAGAATCAAAGGAGAGAAATTTCAAAGATAACATATCATATGAAAAGACAAATCATAAAGGCCTAGCAAGCATGTGTTACTAGTGATGTGTGATAGGCAAAGCAAAGTCACTGTTAATATTCATGAGTACAGCCATGGCAAGATGTGCAAAGATCAGCACTGAAAAGCATGACAATGGAGAAGTACACAAAGCAAGGAGGGAAAGATGCAGATATTAGAAACAAGCAGTGACAAACTGATAATTAGGTGAAAGCAACCTCAGCAATCATACTACCGCAACTATGGTGCACTTCCACAAATTGACTTCTTACTTCTTACAAACCAAAAGCCAAGTATCTGAATTTAATATACAGGAGTAAAAGAACAAATGTAATGTTTTATGTCTTTAACAGATAATATGATCACAAACAATTTCTCAGACCTATACCAATATAACAGAGTAATAATCAGCTATCAAATTGTTCATAAATTCTTTTTTATTACTTAAACCAGTAATTTTGATATTTCGCAAGAAGGTACAGATTAGATTCTTATTCATGGCTAGAAATAAATAATACAAATTTAATTCTTCCATTATTATAGAACTGCTAATTAGATCCATGTGTTTCTAAAAACCAGATAGAACTTGGGGCATATGAATACAATAGCAGCACAAGGTTCTTCAGACAAATCCAAGGAATAAAGAGAAAATTTGTCCAATTTTTCATTAGAATTAATTTTTAAAATTTAAAATTTCCTGATGAAGTATGAATTTTGCAGAAACGATCAACCTGCATTATGCTAAAGAGAATCCACATGAAAATATAAGTAAAATCAAAACAGTCTACTCTCAAAATGATTTTATGTTTTTCTTCATATTCTTACAATGGGAGAATCATTTTTCTACTCTTCACAATTACTCTCAAAAATAAGAGGAAGAAAAGTCACTTTCCTGGAGTTTTATAGCAAAGCTGCAGAGAAACACACATGTATCTATTATCCTTGAACAATGAATACCAATGCAAGTTTATGGGCTGTAATGGAGAAAAACAAAACAAAACAAAACAAAACCTGGTATTTGCTTGCTTCAAGATCTGATAGAACTTCTTTTGTTACTTCTGCCAAGAAGCGTCCTGTGATGATTCAATTAAAAACCAACATAGCATTATATTTCTTCACCCAATATAATTTGATAGTACAGAGATATTCACTTAAACATCAAATAAATATAAATGAAAGGGGGACAATAACATCCATCAGTTACAGATATACTTGACATTTATATTGTCACAAAGGTCCAACAAGAAGACAAAGATATGAAGGGACAACAGAAGTAGAATGATAATGATATTACTCAAACTTCTGCAATCAATGCTATCTTTCTTTCATAATTTTCCAAGAAAATATTTTTTGGTGTTTTGGGCACCAAAAAAAATTGGTCCGCAGTCAAAGGAAAAACTATGCCATTTACCAAAAAAGTAATTTCCTATCTTAAAAATATGAAAGTCATTACAGACTTTGAGAAAATTATAAAAAGGAAAGGAACCTACAAGAGAATCACATAGACATGTAACAATAGTTAAGTTCATCTACAACTGCTGTTCTCGCAGGTTAGCACTGTCAATGGCAAATTGCTCACAACCATTTAACCTTCTCTACAGTAATCTTTTCATATTGGACTACAAATGAAAGTATTCAGAATCCTTATAAGTCGACTTATTTTAATGTTTTCTTTGTTCATTGTAAGAGGAATATTTTTGAGTGCATTCCTAACACGAAATATTAAATATATTTTCTAGTTATTTTTAGCATTAGAAGTTTACAGCCAAAAGAAAAAATAAATAAATAAATAATGCATCTCCTTAGAAAATCTCTTTTTCCACAATTTTTTTTCCAGACAAATCATTTCTGCAGGAAGAAAAAAGCCTAAGATGATAATAAGTATCAATCCTTCAAAACTTATGCAGGCACTACAATACTAACCTTGAATAAGATTATCCTGCTTTAGAAAAATCTCCCGTAGTCTACTTTGTCCACAAGGATTGTACTTAAGATTGAATTTATCGAATCTATGAAAGGTACTCTTATCAGCATGAACATCCAGCAAATCAACATTCAAATCATGCCTGAAGTGTAACACTCAAATAGTTAGGAGATAGACTGAACAATTCCTGGCAAGGAGAGACAAAGAGAACAGTGCATATCCATACCCTGTTAAGTCCAAACTCTCAAAAACTTCTTTTAGAGTCATGTATTTTCCATCTCTGAATATAACAACCTGCCATATACGTCATATCAACAACATAAAATCGATATTAACAAAGCAAGTGAAACAACAAAATTTCTAATGAAACCAAAGCAATTGACTAATAGAAAAATTTCAGTGAGAAATCAGAATATACATACCTCATCAGGTTCCTTCCTTAGCTTTGACTTGATGAAGCGCAGGAGATGCTTCTGGTTCATGCAAGCAGAATGATGCACATGTGTATCGACTTTTCTGATATTGTAGAAATCGCGATGTGGTGCACTCTTCTGAGCCAGGAATTCCCTGTCTGCATTCACTAACAGATGAAGGCGAAACTTCTGTATAGTGTTGAGGTATAAGTTACAAGCAGAATCCCAAGTAATTAAGACATTAAACCAAAACAAAGTCTGAAGGGAACTACCTCCTCAAGAAATCGTAATCTGTGATGGCAAGCAGTACGAACATTTCCAATAGATATGATTTTTAAAAGGTGATGCATATCAGTAAAGAATGTTGTCGCACTAGCAACAGGAAAAAGGTTTACAGTATCTGAATAAAAAAATCAAAAACCTTGATTATTGACATGGTAAAAAAAAATTCTATGAAAATCACTGCTTTGAAAACTATTAAAAGAAATTATTACACCACCTTGTAACAGCTTGATATTTAATAATGGCCCAAAAAGAGTAACACATCAAACACATTCAAATTCTCTATAGCATTTCCATTCAAAAAACAAAAAAAATCTCTATAGCATCTATTTTCCATCTACATACAATGACCTATGTCTTCCACGTGATTATATTCTACTACACATCGATTTTTATTTTAATCTTTGGTAACTCAACCATGTAGCTTTCATCCATTATTCATCATGCTTATGTAGGTCCCAAATTTCTTTCCTAGGCAGCAATTTTAGAGAGAGAGATACTATGCCAACTAATCTAAAGGATCTAGTAGGCCAAATTCAAGATCATTATGAGAAGAATTATATCAATAAAGCACCAGCGTGAAACATGATTGGGCAATTCATTGTCAAGAGTTTAATAGCTTAAATTTGCTCCATTAATATGACAGAAATTCCAAATGTTCAAATTTAACATATTTGAAACTGTACACTTCTTGCAATTGGTAGAAGTATTTGATAACAGTAAAAGCATCCAGGTGTCAGCTCACCCATTTTCCCAATTTCATATATTACCTTCACAAATTTATAGTGTCAAATTCTCATACTATGTCTGAGCATCCCTAATCAACACAGTACATGAGGGTAAGATGAAGTATCAAAGCTCTAAGCGTAGATAGATGTGATTGACATGAAAAAATTCATTTTATTTTTGACAGAACATTTCATCAAGTCATCTCCAAACTTTGATGAATTCATTTTACAAGAATAAATATAGAAGGATAGGCAATGATTGAATATCTGAATTCACACAAAACTGTGTGCAATGGCTTAATATTTGGTCTGGCAAGTTTTAACAACTATAAATTACTAAAGATTAATGCTATTGCTCCTAATACTAACCATTTTCACTGGCATACACATGCACAACTCCATCTTCCATCTTGAAGTGATGCTGCCCAAGAATTTTTTTAAAAAATATAAATAAATGAGAAAAGCTTAATGATAATAAAAGAATTGTTTCACCTGATCATATGGATATTAAAAAGAAATGAAAATTCTTGTGCAACAAAAAGTTATCTGCATGAGAACTTCACATTGATAAAAAGAAAATAACATACTGCAGTTGCCAGGACAGGTTCAAAGTGAAATGGATTAGATTTCCGCGCCGGTGTACCAGGTTCAGCAATGGGTAGCTTCTTCCACGGTGCAACTTCTTCCCTGTAAATGTATCTATTCCGCAAATCCAAGCTTTCACGGATCATCTTACGTACTTCTTCCTCTTCTACATTTACTGACTCTGATGAAAAGGTTTGTCAGAGAGAGAGAATGTGATTGACTGTCAAATATTGCAACTTCTATTCAAATTTCAAATGAATTCATTAAAAGAAGCACGTGGAGCCAACTTAGATTGATTATGTCAACTGGTTGATAATTTCAATAACATTTATTACTTTTCAGATCAAATTAGGAAGTGGCCATAGGTATCAGTAAAACCATATATCAATGGAAATAATACACAAGTGAAAAAAAAATGAGGAAAAAAAAAAAAGATAAACCTTATCAAAGACAGAGCTCAGGGATGGACCAGAGATTTGAGAATACCGTGCATTAGAGTTCTTAGAGGTAAAATTGTGGTGGCAAGAGCAGGATTATTCCCCACTTGATGCATTGAAGCCGTATCTACCTTTCTGCCTAGTGGATCGATGCCAATTGTCGGATCACCTCTAGCATCTCCAATATTCTGCTGTTGGACGCTATTTGCACCGTCACCTCCAATTGGAAGAACAACAGAGTTTTGAGCTTTTGAATCAACATCCTGCAAACACACTTGCAACATCTCAGATTGATTTTAATTGCTTTGTTTGAGTTATTTCGGAAACTAACATAGCTCTTACGACAAGTAACAGCTGATTAAAAAGCAAAGAAAATGATGCAGCAATTGAATGATCTTAACTTTGTCACCTCGTCCCAGAGAAAAGTTCTGCTGATAGGACCAGAAAACTGTTCCTTTCTAAGAGCATAACAAAGAACCAGGGAATCACCACCTATTGCCAATAGCATCTATAACCAAACTTGCATGCAGTTACATCATATGTTTAGTAAATTGGATATTAGGCATCAGGAGCTTATTATATTATATACAAATAAAAGTAAGTAGCAAAGCTAGAAGCTGAAATTACATACGTTTACGTAATCAGCAGAAGGATCCATATTCACATTACTGAAGAAAACGTCATCCTCTGTGCCAAACTCCGTTTCTTCTTCGTCAGAATCACCCATACTTTCAAAGGCATTGCCACCTGGAGACCTTGGAGTATTTAGCCTACCAAGAGATGCCATTCTTGTAATAGAACTACTGTAGTTAACAGAGTTATTCTGTCCTGCAAAAAAAAGAAAGCAAATAAACTTAGTGTCCCAAAGAGAAAAAGCAACAAAGCCGGTTCCTATTTCCTGGTTTGTTCTAATATATTGCTGAAAGCACACCAAAAATATACAATTAGACCAGACACTTTCAAAACTTACCATCTCTTTGATATAGTCGCAGAGCCGGCAGTCCCGAGGGAACGAAATTAAGCCTATCTCCTTGATTCTGATCAAACTTCACATCTTCGTCGAACCAAACATTATTCAACACCACATTAGGCATCGAGCGTGATATCTTATAACTGCGAAGAACATTTTTATCCTCCAACGACCCGGATGAACTCCGGCCCCGGATTTTCCTCCCAACAGCTGTATCTCCATCAGCTCCGTTCGCTTCGTCATCATGTCTACTCCCCTCCTCCTCCTCGTCAGAATCCTCTTCGTCAGTAACAACAGATTGATTTCTCGAACTTTTGGGGGAACTAAGGCGAAGTTCGATTAGACGATCGAGGATTTGATCGACAGTACGCTTGTGAATATAGAAGGCAGAGATTGCCATCAATGAAGCTCCAACGAGAGCTGCCATAGCTAGATGTAGAGACGACGATGACGAATCCATGGTAGATCGAGAACGCCGTTTTCCAGTGGAGGTAGATGAAAATGGAACCGTAAGTTTCCCGCCAATGAATGAGCCGAGCTTCAGCGACGAGGGTGTAACTGTAAATAATGGAAAAGTATAGGTTTAGCTTTTTCGAAGACAGAAATGGTTTTTCGGGTGCTTCAGGAGAAGAAGTGAAAGATTGGGCAACTGAATGAAGTGCGCGGCTTCGAAAGTTGTTGGGTACACGTGGAGATCACTCTTTATCTTGCGGTTGCTTTCTGGATTGGGAATTACTACAGCTTAAGCTTTGGTATTTTGGGCTGGACTGGGCTCAACTTGGTCCATGTTGTTATGTAAAAACTCAGGTTCTGAAACAAAAGAATCCAAAAATGTTTAGAACATTTAAAATATTGGGCCTCAGACATAACTAGTTTTTTTTTTTTTTTTTTCGTAAATTGAATTATCAAATTAATTTCTTAAAAATTGATAACCACAAATTATCATTACACTTGAATGCTTGTCACTTTTAAATGGACAGACCAAGAAAAAAGAATACTACAAAAAGTTATGAGTTTTGTTATCAAATCAAATGAATTGTGAGAAATGTTGCATCGAAAATATTTTGAAATAAATATTATGTATCCTGTGATAAAATCAAATCAATTATGGAAAAATTACAAGATAAAGAGTCGAAACTCAGGAATCATTATTAAAAAAATATTTTTTTTTCCAAATAATACTCTATTCCGAGGTCCGTGTGAAAAGACACGTGTCATTATTGTCAAATAAAAGTTTATTGTTCAAATCAATATAAATATATATAAAGCAAACATTTTTTCCCTAGAAATTTGACAAGTGGCATCTTCCTCCAATTAAGCTTCCAATTGACATTGTTTGATTTATATATATTTGATTATTTAATGTATTAATGTATTAGTTGGTTTGTTTTGGTTTGAATTTATTTAGAATTAGTGTTTTAAGTTTGGTTTTATTTTATTATTCAATGTATTGCTATACTGATTTTATTTTATTTTATTTTGAATTAGTGTTTTGATTTGGTTTGATTTAATTATTTAATATATTATTTTGGTTTAGATTTATTTTCAATTATTAATTATAAATAACGTTTCTAACTTAAAGTTATTATTAATAATGAATATATAATTAATGCAATAAATACAAAGTTATCAATTCAATTGTTAAATATCAGTGATGTTTTCATTTCCTATTAATTGATATTAATTTGTGAATAAATGGAAAAAACAAAAATAATTAAATAAATAATTAGTGAAACAAGAATTTCTCTACTAAATGAAATGCTCATTCCAAAATTACAATTTTTTTATTTTTTTTTTAAATTTATATGTAAGATTTAGGCATTAAAAAATATACTACAAAGAGCAACTGTTATGTAAAACAAAAGGCAACGGTAAGAAAAAAACATTACAATAATCATTAAATAATTTCACACCTCTAACATTGAATTAAGCATTAATTATAATAAATCTAGAGAGATTTAAATGCTATATAATAAGACTTGAACTTAAAATTATTATTTCTATTAAATGAAATAACTAAAATGATATGCAATTAGATAATTATTTCTATTAAATGTATAAAAAACAATCATAATTTGTAAGAAAAAATAAAAATTTTCTTAGAATTGGACTTAAAATTTAATTTTGACAAAATTATATAAAAAAAAAACATAGCTAAAAAAAATCCGTGAAAAGCGCGGGCCTAATGCCAGTTAAAACTAACGGAAAAATCTCTTTAAGATTTTCCGTAATTGATGGTCTCCAAACACATAATTACTCCACTATGTCATATCCTTCGAGGGAGGTGATATTCATTTTTTGTTTTTAAATGTAAAAGCAAAGGGCATAATGGAAATAATTGGTTAATATTTGGACATTGTTGATCAATATTTTTTTATATAACTTTTAGTATTTTAATTAAGTTAATACGCTACACGGTGTTTGATGATATAATAATATTTATATTAATATTTAGAATTTAAAAAGAAACATTTAAAAAAATACTAATTAAATAACCGACAATTATTGGGATTGCTGGTAATTGTTGAAATATCTAATTTTATTTAATAATTTAAAAAGAAAAAAAAAGCAATTGCAAATGAAGTCAACTAATTACCCTATGAAATAATAGATTGCAGAGATGACTCTAAATCCAAAGAACAAATAATAATGGCAAAATGGTTATCTCCTCACAGGACAATGATTGAATTGATGACCAACAAAGGATAACATTTCCATCCTTCTTGATTTAAAAGCCCATTGGCTGTAACAACAATACGACATCATCATGGCCATATGTATTGCCACACCCACAATCACAATATGTTAATGTACCTTAATAATTCATTGACAATGAATATAAATTGAGCATATCATAATATTCTTATAAAAAATATAAATATAGAAAATTCAAATTTTTTGTTTGGATATATTTTTAATATTAGCAAAAAATGTTAATATTTCGGATAAAAACTGATTGAATAAAATTGGAATTCAATAATTTAAACATTTTTTACATTTTTAATGGTGTATTTTAATATCGTAATAAATTAAAATTAGTGAAATATTTTATTTTAGTGTATTAAATTGAAAAAAGATAATAATTTTAGTGGTTGAAATCTCAGAATTCAGTGATTGTCGCTTAATGTTTGTATAACCTTTACATTTTAATAAAATATTCTATTTTATGACTAAATAAATTAAAATTGGTGAAATGTATGGAATTGGAAGACATTTTTGGTGTGAAAGACAAGAAGATAATGGATCAACCACAAAGATACACAATGTGCAGATGCCATGATAGAGACAATTTGTTCTTATATGTATGAATTTTCAATTTCTGAATAATCCCAAGTGGGTCTAATGTGAGTGACATGATGAAGGATTTGCACATATTTTGGTTGGTCATGGTCAGAGTCTTAGAGGTGGAATTCAGATTGGTTTTGAAAAGGAATCTTTCTACATTTCCAATCAAACAACTTATAAATAAGTGTACTGAGAAACTCCACATGTAAAGCATGTAAAGACAACAGCATGTTATATAATTCATCCGCTCTAATTTAATAGTAATATTTGATAATTTTATAAAAAGTAAAAATATAATTAAAACACGATAGATTTTCAATATTTTCCTTAATAAAATTCACAATATTCTAATACCGTTTAGTCTTAACCATTTTGAAAATTACATTTTATATCAACGAATATTTGAATGAGTAATTCGGTATTTTTTTCTCTTAAGTGAGATTGGAAGTTCAATTCTCATAAATTGAATAAATCATTCACCACCTTATATATAAAAAGGTAGCAAAGACACAGTAATTGCTTAATAATAATAATAATTTATACAGGGAAATAGTATATTAATTTACCCACTTGGCTATCTTTTTGAGTCATAATTTCGTATAGCTAAAAAATAGTAAAAACCTATTGAATAATGCATCCACAATAAAGATTTAAAATAGTTCGAGGGTTGTTTTCATCTTTAAAAAAGAACAGACAAGAAAAAATAATTATGTATTTTAAATTGATAAAAATATTAAATATTTTTTAACTTCATTATATGTATATGCCTGTCTTTTTATGGAGAACGATGCTTGATTACAAAAAAAATCTACAAGCAACAAAGAGAAAGACAGACATATACAGATAATAAATAAAAACGTAAATGCAATGATCAATGGATCTTTTTCTTCTTCTTTTCTCTTTTTTTATCAAGAAAGATATATAAATGCCGTTTCAATTTCAAATATGTCTTTTTTGTAAGTAAAAACAAAGACATTTAGCTACTTTTTCTAGCCTTATTACCAAAAATTGAATAAAATATTTAGAAAGCAAAACTAAATTTATCGTGTCCGATCTTTTATTAAATTTACTTATTTGAAATATGAGTTTTAGCAGTAATTGTGATTATTGATATAATCTGTTTCGTTAAACTCTAGCACAGTATAAAATAAATTACCGAATAATATAATATTTTAGAAAAATTGGAATAATATATGTAGAGGGTATCCATAATCAATCAAACTTGTAAAAATTGGGTAAGAAGTTACAATATATCTATCAGCTACTCAGTCATACAATAAGAACGTGCATGCTGTGCTTAATCTTTTCCAACTTTCTCCAAAGCCACAAATAGACTAACACGTCACGTTTCCGTCCCAGTCGAAGATTGGACATTTAACAGTGTTATAAAGTTTAAAATTATGACAGAAAAGAAGAAAATCAACATCCACACACCACATTATAAAAGTTTATAATAGAAAGTGCTTCTTTATAAAAATTTATTAATCTCTATAAGTGATCGATGTGAAATTCCAAAACAGCAGAGGCTACTCTTTGTATCAAATCATTAAAATAATATAAAAATTGTATTTAGTTCGATATGTGATGTAATGAAAAAAATATAATATAATTAATATTCTATTCCTATGTTTAGTAATATAATTATAAAAATTTATGAAATATAATCATTATTTATTTTTATATTTATTTGAAAAGATATAACGTAATTAGCATAACTTCATAGATTACACTACCGCCGTCACTTTGTCTCCATCACCACCGTAACTATCATTCTGCCACCATCACCGCTACAGTCACCACAATGCCATTGTCCCACACAACTCTGATTCATATCAAAATAGTCAACAAAAGATAACTAAAACTACAATCTTTCTTTTCTTTTATTTCATCAACTTCTTAATTTATCTACATATAAAATACAATACATGTAAAACCTAACTAGGAATTTTCTTGCTCAAACTTAGCTCCACGTCGTTGTAGACTTTATCTTCTAATTGTAGAGCACTATTGTTGCTGTTGTAGCTATACCGGCGAGCACAGAACAGAAAATAAAAGAAATTTAAAATCCCCATTGCCGCTAAAAGAAAATAGAAATTATCTAACTTCCCTTCGTTTAAGTCGTTGGTTAACCAATCAGGATGGTTTCGAGTTCGAGTCACTTTATGCACTATCGTGATGACCAAACTGCTAACATAGCTAGCACCAGCAATAGTGCAAAAGAATAGGGAATTAGCTATGCTTCTCATATTTTCAGGAAACTCCTTGTTGTAAAATTCAATCTGTCCAATAAAGTTGAAAGCTTCACAGAACCCCATTAGCACAAGCTGAGGAGCTAACCACATGACTGATATGGGTGCACCATTTGGATGCAAAATGGCTGCAACCCTTCTTTCCCTTTCAACCAAACCAGCCACCACCATTGACAAAACAGAGAAAATAATTCCAATTCCAATTCTTTGGAGAAGTGTAATCCCTCCATCATGCTTAGTGATTTTTCTAAGAGCTGGTACTAAAATTCTGTCGTAAAATGGAAGCCAAATAGCAATTGTTATCATAGAAATAACACTCATTGAACCTGCAGGGATTTGAAATTTGGGTCCAAGGTGTCTATCCATTTGCATAGCTTGTATTACTGTAAATGTTCCTTGTTGTGACACTGAAGTGAAGCTAATAATACCTGTAGCCCATACTGGTCCAATTTTTAAAAGAGATTTCAGTTCTTCTACTTGTTGGACAC
Source organism: Jatropha podagrica (assembly GCA_947857235.1). Taxonomy (NCBI): domain Eukaryota; kingdom Viridiplantae; phylum Streptophyta; class Magnoliopsida; order Malpighiales; family Euphorbiaceae; genus Jatropha; species Jatropha podagrica. Next base: position 177,984 of record CANUEP010078149.1, on the reverse strand, counting down.
TGCTTAGCCTCCATTGGTTTGCACATAAACCATCAGGGTTTAGGTCATTTTTCTCTATAATAGCTGCCTTGTTTAAGAACCTACAGAAATGGATAGACAAAATTCAGTACTTTAAGAACAGTATTTAAATAAAAAAATGCTGATAGGTTAGTCCTCTCCTTTTTTGAAAACATTAATAAGATTTATTCATTTTCTTTAATTACATTTTAATTCTGTGGAAAAACAGATTTAGAGGAAAAAAATAAAATAATACTATTGAGCTATTGTCGTGATATAAATAAGATGAAACGGTCAGTCTGCTAGAAAAAAAAAATGATGGACCAGTTAAGAATTGAATTTCACACTATCTAAATATTAAATTCATCGATGACATATAGCAACAGACTAACTAGTTAATTAGTTAATACTGCTATTTAAAAATATTGACTGAAAAACTCCAGTAAGTCCAAACCATGCATGTTCACCTCATGGCTCTAACCTTCTACCCAATTCAGCCCAAATCATATCTGTTCAACTCTTAGTTCTAACCTTCTATTCAATTTCCGTCTGCTCTTTCATTTGTAATAGCAATCATATAAGAAGAGAAGTCAAACATATCTATCACATATCATATCATATCACACACACACACACACATATATATATATATATATATATATAGGACCCATATTAGATATTGTCTGGAGTATATTTAATGTAGTTTGGCTTCAAATTATTTATTTCTGTCCCCCACGTTCAATCTCACAAATCTCAAGGCAAATATGAATGACAATTTTACATGATAAAGACAGTTTTTTCAAGGAAAAGTTACCATGAAGTCGTTGAAGTTCGACCAAAATTACTACATCATCCTTACTATTTGAAAAAATTGTTGTAGTAAAGTCCCTAAGTTTTAATAATGTTAAACTAGTACTTAGTTGTGTCATTTTTGTTACCAGATAAAAGTTCAATGTTAAATAGTAATGAGGAGGAAATATTAATTGACGATAAAAGTGGGCGGAGAGGGTATTACCTGAATTGATTGGTGAGAGTGTGCTTGGACAATTCGTTAACCTTGGCTGGAGGGTCATAGAAGACCCTACAGCCAATCTCTCCCTCGTCAGGAAGCTGAAGCCCGCGTTTTCTATAAGCGGCAACAAAAACTTGAAAAATGGAAGAAAAGATGCTTCCTTCAGGCTTTACGTACACATAAATTCTTTGTCCGAGGAAGAAAAGAAAAAGAGAACCTACCATAAGCAGAGTAGGTATTCCAAATCCAAGAACCCAACTCACAGAATCTTGAATATAAACCACTACTGTTGAAGTAATCAAAATTATGACAGTAAATGTGGTGTAATACCAATTGAAAAAGCTGTTAATCCCTTTTATTCCTTCTTCAGTTCTTGCGTCAAATTGGTCAACACCAAATGGAATACTACATGGCCTAATTCCACCTGTGCCTATTGTTAATAGTCCTAACCCCGTGAATAGAACACCCAATTGAGCTGCTGTGGGACTTTCACAATTTATGCCTTGGTGGCATTTTGGAGGATGAAGATAAGGTAGCCATGCTGTTAACGTCACAGTCACCATTCCCTAGTGATGATCACAAGAAATTAATTAGTATCATCATCAACAGGATCAAAAGAATCCTCTATTCTTAATTAAAGTGTTTATTTTATTTTATTTTATTTTTTACGGATAGCTATCATCTAATTTTAAATATCAAAATATTTCCCTGCAAGTGCCATATAATGTTGTTTTAGTGTCCATGTGACTGTACCAACAAGAAGGTACATTCACGAGAGGGAGACTGGGAAAGAGAAGATACCAAAAAAGCTGCAATGGAAGCGAAAGCAATGACTCTAAACCGGCCCACATAAGTGTCGGAGATGAAAGCACCTATGAGAGGTGCAAAATTGGTTATACCATACCAGATATTAAGAACGTTCGCTACAGTGACTTGCGACATGTGATACTTTCTCATCAAATACACCGTAAAATTTGCAAACAACCCAAAAGTAGCGAACCTCTCGAACGTCTCATTTCCTGCAATAAGAAACCCCCACCACCTTTTTTCAGTTACCATCTTTTAAAAAAAAAAAAAAAAAAAAAAAACAACTAGGAAAAAAGGTCAGTATTCCAATACTCCAGTTTTCATAATAAACTTTCATGTAAAAGAAAAAAGTAGAGAAGATAGTAGAGTGATTTCATATAAGTAAGGTTTGACATTAATGACTACTGTATGTGTCAAAGAAAGGCATTAATGACTACTGTAAATAGAGAGAGATGAGGGAGAGATTGACCTAAGATAAAAGGCATGGCTCTCCATCCTCCAGGCTTCTTCGTCTGAAGTATCTTGGAATCAGATAAAACATTGCCGTTTGCTTGCTTTTCTTCTGGTTCCAATATTTCTGGGGTTGATGGCTTCTGAAAGCATTTTGTGCAGCAGTATAACCAATACGAACTCCTACCCTTGTTTTTATCTCCACCCACCATTTTCTTTGAACTTCAAGTCCTGTAAACTGTGTTGATAATAATATAATAATATAATGATATCCAGGCACTCGCTAAGAGAGTAGTTAGTTTATTTACTTTTGCAAAAGGCACACCTATTTATAACAAACGAGATTGTCTATAATCTGTGTTGTTTAATTAAAAGACAGAGACAAGATATATAAAGAGGTGTGGATGATTCCATTGCTGACGAAATGAAATGATAGTGCAGTAGTGATATAATAAAGAGAGAACATGAATGTAGCTTTAGTATTTTGCTAACTTGCCAAATTGCCTATTCCCATCACTTGGGGCTACCCTCTACCGCCTACCATTTTGGTACGCCAGTGGGGACCTGTACAATGTAAATTCCAAAAATTATTGAAATATGTGGTGCATATAAAATTTACAATATATATATTAAGGTAAAAGATCCAATACAAAGAAGAACAATCACAACCGTAAAATAAGATCACATTCTGATACTCAAAAGGACGTAAAAGCATTCATAGTTTGTTCATTTACATTAAAAAAATTGTGTTACATTAATTCTCAATTGAGAAATATGAACTACACCTGAATTTTAAAAAAATAAATAAAATTTTAATTATCACTTAATGCATGGGCTATCCATACACCATGTGCAATGTAGGCAGGTATTTCCTTTTATGATCCTACTCCTTCTGTCACCACGTTCTGATCATACCTAGACAATTCCTTTCTACTTTTGAGTTTTCTCTTTTTCTTTTTTGACTTCAAAAATTAGGTCATTACTTATGATTTGTAATCTCTAAGGTTCTCTGGGTATGTATGTAATCATTTATAAATTTTGTCCAAAAAAAATATATCTCATATAGAAAATGATAATCTATATATTTTACTTTGGAAAATTAATTCTTTGCGGGAGCAAAGACACATCATAAGACAATTCAGAACCTTTCGACTTTTTCTTTAATTGTTTTAAAGCCCGTTTGGAATAAATAAATTCCACAAATTCATTTAGAAATCCAAAATTTGTGTTTAGAATGAAAAAAAAATATAGATTTAAATTATATAAATTGAATTTCATAGAATTAGATTAGTTTAGTTCAAATCCTGTTAAAATTATTGAAATTTGCAAATGAATTTCATATATTAACCCGCTAGCATTTATATTGACTAAACTACCCCTTCACTCAAATATTATTGACTAAACTATCCTCATTTATTTTTTTCAATATTTTTTTAAAGAGTATGAAATTGCTATTGTATATGACTAATCTAAATGAATTTTTAATTTTGAATATATTTAGTCTATTAATAAAAAAAATTTAAACATTTGCAAATACATGAAATTTGAAATTTTAATTTATTAATTACGGTGGAATATGAATGATATATTTATATTAGTATTTTCATTAAAGTTATTTTAGAAAATAAAGACGAATAAATTTTCATCTAAAAATTGTTCCAAACATAATTTTATAGAATTCAATTGAATTTCTTATTTTAAATTGTAACGTACAAAACATAACAAATTCATTTGTAAATGAATTCTACAATCATAGTTCATTTGTTCCAAACTGTACCTTAATCTTAATTAATTTATAATTTATATTGCTTTGATTTTTTCAGTAACTTCTAATGTTTCTATAATGTATATAAAAATAAAAGAGGTGAAATTGGTAAAAAAAAAAAATGAAGAAAAAGGAAAATTTTATGACCATTAATTTCAACTCAAATGAGTAAAGTATTTATTTATCCCAAATTAAACATTATACATTTTATAAAGAAATGTTATGTACGTCAATTAGAACAATCTAATTTTGCAAATTAATTACCCTTGAAAATTAAACTTAAACAAACAATTACTCTTAAAAATACCATTGACTATAATAATATTTATTAATTATTTCCTTTCTCTTGTGATTTTTCCAATTTTGGCAATTCCCTTTCCCATCTAAGATTTCAATTCCATCCATAAATTAAATTTGCCTCTAAAACACTCCTACTCTGCATACCAAACGTTAACAAAATCTTATCTACCTTACCCACCATCATCAATTATACACCCATACACAAATTTCCATCATACATGTTTTAATTTAAAATTAAATTATTTAATTTTTTTTGTACTAATGGTAAAGATTAGATTTATCTAAATCGGACTACTCACGTGCCAAACCAATAAAAATAATAAATTTTTAAAAATAATTTATATTTTATTCTTTTTTCTCGGTTATCAAAAATGTATTTATTAATTGTCTATAAATACCTTTTTAGCATAAATTTGTCGTGCTTCTGGCGGCGAAAGAGGGACCTGTCGAGGCGACAAAAAATTTGGAAATGAAGAGAAGCGCCTAAACTACAGGTAAAAGAAACTGTCGTATAATCTTTAGACGACAAATCTTTCAAAACGAACTTAAAAAGGAATTTAGATTATGCAGTTAAATTAATAGGCACCCTCAATTTCTTAAAATATAATAAAATATGAATTGCTGATAAAAAAATAAGTCGTAATTATAAAATGATTAACTTAAAATTTTATATTAAATCTAAATATAAAATTGTATTTGCAAGGATCAATAATTAATTTTAACACTAGAGAGAATGTGAAAGCAAACATGAGATAAGAACAAACATAGCAACCAAAAAATTCAGAAATTGTGGCGGCAAGGCACCAGTAATGGAATGTAGAGACAAAGAGAGAGCTATCATCTTCCAAGTATTAAATATTTGTCCCACACGTATTAATAGCCATCGTGCATGACTTTTCTCCATGTCATACAGTGAACCCAGAAAATTCAGTTAAGGGTGGAGGGTTTATATATCTTGCGAATTGCTTAATTTTAATTGGAGGATTATGACATTATGCAAATTAATATTTGATTTGTCTCTGCACTAAATATTTCTACGCAATGTGCCGAGGACGATATAAATCAGGACAATAAGACAAAAAGTATTAATTTGCATGAGACAATATTAATAGTTAATAAATAAATAAAACAAAAGCTTCTTAGTTGTAATATCATGACTGGTCGGAGAACAATCTAGAAATTCATTTTTTTCCAGGGCAAGGTTTGACTTTTAGAAAATCGGAAGATATATAAGCCAAAACAATTGTTTTCACTTATTTACTCTCCTCACTGTTTTAAAACACGTCACTTGGGTCTGTACTCCGCACCTGCATCTCTTTCTAAGCCCAATTATAATCTTGACAAAATCATAGAAATAGCCCACATTATAGGCCCAATTTGAAGGAAACCTGGTTTACTGTTTAAACTCTGACAGGTCTTGGGCTTTTGGCCCTTGATTTGTTCCGTGTGGGACCCTTCTCAGTACAACTGTCAGTCAGATTAAACTCTTTTGTTTTGCATAATCTCGTCAATCAAAGACTTAAATTGAGATTTTTATTTTTTAAAAAATAAATTAAATGGTGTTTGTCGTTCAACTAATTGACTCATTAAGTAAATTTCCAATGATTAATTAAATTGTCATTACTACAGATCAATTTTATTACTTAAACTTCAAATTTCCTTTTACGTACCATCATTAAATCACCTTACAAACTTTTTTCTTTTATCCCATATACGTTGTTATACACATACACCTTTTTAATATATTTGTGTCGTATTTTATTTTTTTGAAAATTTCCATAAGGCTATTGCACCCGCAGTGATTGAAATTATACCAAATTCTTTAAACTTGTTATTAGATGGAAAAAAAATTATTTCAACAACGCAATTTTCTAATTTAGAGATTATAAAAATAAAGATGAATCGCAAAATAATATTACATAGATGTAAATTTAGGTGTTATAACATTGATTAATATCCAAAAAAGTAATAAAATGATAAACTCTAACCTGAGATAACAACAAATAATTTTGATGATAAAATTAAAAATATTGGTTAAATATATTAAAAATATCAAAATTCAGGTTTTTTTTTAAGTGATTTAACCAAAATATATTACTATAGTGGAGGTGTCTTGTTCTTCTACGACAACAAGCAAAGCACTTTCTGAATCTTTGGCTTATCCAACGACTACGAACGTCGCATCGCAACTTGCAAGTCAGTAAGTCACAAGCTAAAAGTGGCAATTGGCTTATGCATTGCGGCTTTTCAATCGTATGGGTCAATCTAATCAAGAAATTGACAGTAGACATGATAATAATAAATAAATCAAGTCGCTTTTCATCTTCAGTGAGTTTGCCCCTCGCATATAAGTACCACAGTACACCATTAATGGCCAATGGGTATTACGCTTTCACTGTCATTGTTCGTTGCTTCATGATACCTCTCTGTTAACTTAAGTTTTCCCTCTTTTAGCTTCCGCGCCTTCCTTTCCTATTTTATACGTTGTAGATATTTTTTTCTAGGTATTGAATTCCAAGTGTTCGACGAAATGCATGAGCCATGCTCTCCTTTACTACTGTGCCAACCCATATCTTTGTATCGCCGAATTCTTTTGCTGATTTAAGGCGCAATTACTTTCGCTTAAATCTATTTGAAGGAAAGTCGAGAAACAGAGAACGGTTTATGGATTTGCACTTTGTTGCGGGGAGGGAGAACTGTTCTTTGTTGGGGTTTTTTGACGCAAAAAATAGGAATTATAGGGATTGTTTTTGGAGTTGTGGTGGGTTTGCTAGAAGGTGTAAAACGGGTTGGAAAAGTGAGGAAGATTTCGCTTTGGAAGCGGAGATTTTGGAGTACATGAAGAATTCGGAGAAACCAGGGGCGTTTCCAAGCAAGAAACAGCTAATTGATGCTGGGAGGATGGACCTTGTGGAGGCTATTTTGAAGCAAGGAGGCTGGGTCGCTTCGGGTTGGGATTCGGATGATAATCTAAACGGGGAAAAGGAGGTTATTTATAATGTTGATACAAATTGGGGTTTGATGACAGATAATGAATGCAATGAGGAGAGGGTTCAGGAGGGCCATAAAGAATGGAAATCTGAAGCTTCTTCCTTTGGCGTTGGCATTGGTTCATATCCTTCACCTTCCTCGTCTGGTAGATCACTGTGAGGCTTCTAATTTTTAGTTTACTTGTTAATCCTTTTGATTTTTGTTACTCCTAGGATTTTCTGGATAAGTAGTTGAATGTTTTATGGTCTAAGTTAAGAGATTAGTAAGAGCCATGAACCTGAAGGGAAAGTAGAAAAAGATAATTTCTGCTAGTTACCTCTGATAGCTAAAACAATCTGAAGCTTCCTTTTCCGTTTGTTTACTGTTGTTCTTCATTTTGTCCACTCCATGGATAAACGACTTTCCATGTGTTACATATGGGGTAAGAAGGAAGGTAAGATATCATATCTTAGGATAGAAATGTATTATCTATTATGGGAATTATGCCAAGCTCGGATGTGACAAGAAGTTGAAACGCAACAATCTTGTCTTCTTTTCTTGTTTGGGATAAGTCGTTGCACAATATTAATGTTTCGAAAATTTGTATCTTTTCATTATTTCAGCCTTATACTTTTCTCCCACTTCATATGGAGGTATATATATAAGCCATTAGCGGCAATAGTAGTAGAAAGATAGAAATTGATGACTTCACCCCCCTTTTCCATGCCAAACTCCTATTCTATGAAATGAATTTTCGTTTCGTCATGGATTAATAAATATCTGGAATGTTTTATGATATATATATATATATATATTTTTTTTTTTGCATTCAGAGAGACAGCAGCAGAAAATGATTCCGGGATTGAGGGTATATTGAGTCGACTGAAAAAAGAAAGAAATATCAGTTTTGGGTTTGGTTTGCAAGAGAGAACAGGAGATACATATGGCCAAAGTGATGATCTTAACCACAAATCGCCAGCTAAAAGCACAAAGAATGCAGTAAGTTGAATTATTTAATGTTAAAATACTAACATGCATCATTCTTTAACTCCACCTTTTTTAGTTTGTACATTTGTGATCTAGCAGGTTACAATATGTGCATTGCTTGTGAGAAAATGAACTTAAAGATTTACAAAAAAAATGAACGAGGAGAGGTTACTTTCTTCTTATCACTTGAGTGTTTGAATCAGACATACTGTATCAATGGCCCTGTGGCTTAATGTTATGTGCCTTCTTGCTTCCTGTTGGCTGAACTATGATGTTTGTGTTGGTTTAGTTAACAAAGTCATAGTTGTTAAGTACCTGCTGTTCTTAAGTATATGAATAAAAATAGAAAAATACATATTCCAGGTATCTTGGTGAGCTATTAGTCAATCAGAACTTGAAATCAGAAATAAAAAGAATCCAGGGATGTTTTTATCCCAAAAAGAGAAAGGGGTAACATCTTAAGCCGCTTTCACAGGGACAAGGAGTTGAGTTAAAATTCTCTTTACTTCATTCATTGAATCAATCCTTGCTATTTGAATTCTTGCTTTTGCATGGGTCTTCTGGTTAAGATGTATGGAACATATAATTTAATATTTTTGCCATACAAAATTTAGGGCTTGTTTTGCGGGGTGGTGGAAGCATTTTGTCGATTGCAATAATCATTTAAGATGTGACAGGGAAATTTTTCTAAAAAAAAAAAAAAGCATTTTGGCATGGAAGTGGTTTAACAGAAGTTGCATATTTCTCAAAAACTAAATTATTTGTTACATTGTAAAAGACAGTTGGTGTTGCTGCCCTAGAAAGAAACAACAGAACTGCATCGTCAAACCCTACCAATGGCATAATCAATGGTTTAGATGGGAATATGAATCACAGAACATCTCTATCAAATATCGATGGTTTTGGAAAGTCACTGAAGCCAGATGCATGGAGGATGTGGAGCATTAGGAGGACGGGGTTTTCAGGAATGGAATTTGAAGGTATTCTGTTTGCTGGTCTCATTTTGCTCCATTTTAAAATTATGGATATACTAACCTGTACATTATATGCAATGTGCAGCTGATGAATTCGTTTCATGTGGAACTAGAGTAGGAGGTGAGGTGGATTGTTTTAGAGATGAAATACTTGAAACAACGGAAAGCACAATTGCGTCTTTAAATGGAAGGAAAATGAACTCTTCTGATGAGAGGATTAAGTACAATCAAATACGAAGTCGCCTCCAGCACTTGGAGTCAAAGCTTTCTTCTGTGCTCAACTCAATAAAATCAAATGCTGATGAAAATGCATTAGAGAAAGTGGGTATCTGATCTTTGCCATTGATCTGCCTGATTATTTTCAATGCTATGGGTTGTAACATTTTCTAAATTATGGAAATAATAAACTGAAGATTTTGCTGTGGCCTCAGGTTTCGCGTGACATTGGAAAATATTTGATAGAAACATGCTATGCGTTAAATTCTTAGCATAGTTTATTACACAGTGATTACTCAATATAAGCTGGTGTACTGGTCATTTGGTCAACAATTTTCATCTAGGCTTACTTCATCAGCAAATAATGCTTTACTAAGCCCTTATTGGGAAAAATTGACAAAGAAAGCATTATGCTTGTATAATCATCGTCTATTTCTTGTTCCTCTTCTTTTAATTGCCTGAATTAGTATCTCTCTCCTCTATTCTCCATTGAAAACATCTGTACAGTGGACTGTGTACTTTATTTGTCAAATTTAAAATTATCAAATAATATCATGACAACTTTCCTTATGAATTTGTCACTCTTTATGAGTATGTTACTTAATTTGTAGAATCTATTTGTGAATAGAAATCTGTTTCTTTTGCATGCTCCTGATGTCATTTCATTTCCTGATTGATTCCACTGTGCATAATTTTGAATGATGTCTAATCCAGTTCTAAATCTTCTCTAGGTTGAAAGTTATGATGATGATTTGTTGAATCTTTCTGATGCTTGGGAGTTCCAAGAAAATGAGATCATGACTGCTCAGTCAAAACTACGGTCAATACGAGCAAAGTTAACAGTATTAGAAGGGAAAATGACACATGCAATAACGTAAGCACAATTGTATTAATCTAATGGCATATAATTTTTAGTTTGCTTTACCATTTTTAATGCTTGTAATTCAACAGCGATGCACAAAAGATAGCAGAAGAGAAACAGAGAAGGATTGATGATGCTCGGAGAGCTTTACGACTTCTTCGTACTGCATGCATAGTTTGGCCTAATTCAGCCTCAGAGGTGCTCCTAGCTGGATCATTTGATGGATGGACGACCAAGGTACAGTTCCCTTTCAAATGAATTAGTTCGAAATTAAATGACAACGAGTTTTCAACATAGGATAAGTTGAAATTATTGGAGGCAAAAGCAACACGTCATCTATTTTTTCTTTTTGCTTACTTGGTTTGATGTGTCCGTTTTAGTTACTCATACTGGAAGAAGTCAGGTCAGCTCTTAGAATTTTACACGAAGAAGAAAATTACAATATGGCTTGAGAGATTCTAAGTAGGGAGAGGAATATGATGACCTCCAATTACATGAAAATTGGGCATAGGCAGTATAATAGTATGAGTTTTTTTTTCCCCTTTAAAAATTTACTTGCCCATAGAATGAGGACTGTCGTCACCTGGGTCAGCAGAAGTTCAACTGCTTGCTTTTGCAAGAGAAAGGGAAGGGACTAGAGAGATGTGATATTTGGGTTTAATGATATTGCATGCCTTTTATTTTATGTGCGTGTGGTTCAATGAGGAGATCTGCAAAAATATATGCTTAAGTAACAACAAAACCAGGCTGCTCAAGAATGTCATAACTGAAATCACTCATGATATCAGCCGGCTGGTGTTCTCAGTGGTATTTTTTTGTTGTGTTGGCCCTTTTGTTTAGCCTCCAACAATTTCTTTCATATTGAGGCTTCCAGCTCCTCAGCAATAAGCTTTTGTGATTCTGTAAAATACAAATGGCAACTAGGCAGGTAACTGTGCCCATTTATATGTACTCATCTCTTTTTCCCTTCCTCAATCTCTCATTGCCTGAGACTGCAAAAGTTCAGTAATCTTCTCTTTGTTTTATTTATCTTGTTGAACATCAATCAGTCAAAAATCTCATTTAATGTATCATCTCTTTCCAAGTTTCACGCATGAACTGAACTTGCAAACTCAAATCCTTCTCAATTAAAAACTCGAACAAGGCAACATACTGATCTTGGCCTCTATTGCGCCTGTACCTTTAGATCTGCAGATCTTGTTATTCTTTGTTTTTTGCGAGTCTCTCCTTGGTCACCATTTCTGCTCCAACAATGGGGCGGATCAGAGCAGCAGTTGGAATTGTCTCTGTGCAGGTGGGTGATTTTTTGATTGTGATGAATGTTTACTTTCTTGCCCCACCCAGGTTGTTGGTGGAGGGCAGGGGTAGAATATTATTGTTGTAGAGCATGTGGTGATGCGGTAATCAGCCCTGATCCTCCCTTTTGAAGTTCGTTATTCTGAGATTTGATAGTGACGGACCCATTTATCTCTTAAACTTAGATTTACTGAAGGAAGAATAAAAAAGGCCCATATCATCGAATTAACATTTTTTAGGTCTACTTAGGAATAGCCTGGGAACTATTTTATATGTATATAGCATAAAGAACATAATGCTGAACAAGTTTTTCTAGGGTTTTTGAAGATTAGGGTTTGGGAGCTGCTAAATGTCCTGACACTTTCGTTTGGTTGATTTCAGATTTAATTGTATATTCATCCGCATCATCACTAACTTTGACCGTGATTAGTAATTTATATTATTATGATCCCGAACTTCTGTCTCACATCCTTTCAGATGGCTATCTTGACCATGATTAGTAATTTACATTTCTATACTGTAGAGAAAGATGAAGAAGTCAAGCACGGGTATCTTCTCATTGTGCCTGAAATTGTATGCGGGAAAATACCAGGTAGGATGATTGTAAGTCCAGTTGCTCTGAACTCTTACTATTGTCTGATTCTTTCATATGGGAGCACTTCAAGATTTTTACCTTGTGACACAGATCAAGTTCATTGTTGATGGTGAGTGGAGGATTGATCCCCTTCGCCCTATTGTTCGTGATGACGGTTTCGAGAATAATCTACTCATTATCTCATAACATAGAAGGCGTGCAATGAAGGGCATCGAGAGTGAAATGCAAGCAGCAAGATTTCTCCCTTCCATTTTGACCCATACCCCTTGTAAACAGATAGAGTAAGGAACAGATAATTATTTTACCTCAGAGGATTAGGATGTAGGAAACATTATCGTATGCCTTTGTTTTTACCCCTGCTGACGTGAAACATCCATGTGTATAACAATGTAGTCCCATTCAATCAATTTGTTTAGAGAAATTTTCACATGTAACGTCATACTCCATCCTCCATCCGTTTCATTTGGGAAATTATCACAATCGTGGGTTTCACAAATAATAAATTATTTTTTTCATTTTTATTTTTTTATGTGACCAGCAGTGATTGTTTAATTTACTATATGGTCAATGCGCTCAATAATTTATTGTAATTTAGATAAATCGAATAGTTTTCTTTTAAAGACATGAAACGGTATTTGAAATCAGAGGGAGTGTATTTTCCGAAATTAGAATTGGGTACTGGGATTGTTTACTTGCTTAATAAAGCCAAAGCAGATGTGCCCTATGATAATGTTTTTCCATCATTCTGCATTTCTGCTAAAAATTAAGAAAGCAAAATAAATAAACCTCATATATGATGAGATACAAGAAAAACAAATGTTACTAGTTTGCTTTTCTATGGAAAAACTCAAGTCTCAGGCCAGTCATACAAAGGGCTAGTCACATCTCAAAATTCCATGAACTCTCAGCAGTTAATTTTGGCATGTGCAGGCCCTCTCCCAGATTGAGAGATGCTGAAATCTGCTAGAAAGAAAGTCACCAACATCAATGTCATCTCAAGAAAGTCAATTAGAATTCACCCATTAATAAAGAAGCAAGAACAAAAATACCTTAATCCCTCCCTCTTTATTTAGCAATGATCTCCATAGCCACTCAATTCCCAAGTTCTTGCTCATTGTCTCATATGAAACCCTGACCAAATCACTGTCAAACCTGCGCGAAACCGCCAAGTCCCAAGAATTCCTTGCAAAGTCATAGCCAGGCTCTACTGCAATGACTCCTCTGTGCAAATAGCTATACTTTAACTTGCAGTTCCTTGAACCCAATTCATAGCCAGCAGAGAGTTTGTTAGCTGCGTCAACTATAAGAGTTCCATCCACAACCATTCTATTTCCGCTTCTCGAGTGAGTGTATGTCCAATTCAATTGTTTCTCCAATAAATCAACTGTGTTCATAAATTGAAACCTTACGTCCTGAGAACAGCCAAACCCGTTCTAGTAAATAAAAACAACACTAAACAAGAACTTTCTTCAAAATTGGAAGGACCAAACAGAGAGCATAAGCTGTGAGAAAATAAGAACCTGATTGGGAACGTGGTACTCGACTAAGAAGGAGCCGGGCTTCTCCACAGAGAGAGAGAAATCGTCGACGTCGACGGTGGAACCATTGCCCAAGACGGCGTTGCCAAGTACTGCTCGAAGTCTCACATCTCCGGCGTTGGCGGTGACAGTTCCGGTGACGCCCTTATTACCTCTGACCGAGACTGCGCTTCTTATCATTTCTAGGCATATACCGAAAGGGCTTTTCCAGAGGTTTACAAAATTTGAACTTCCGAGCTGTCGGAAATATTTGCGGGTGTGTCGTTGTCAACAGCAGGAGGCGCTATTTTCTCTGTATACTCTATCGGTAAAAAAACACGGTTCATCTTTAATTTTTAATTTAAGAATAAAGGGGTCTCTATCCTCAACTTATTTAACATAATTAAAAAGATTAAATTTAATTTTTTTGAGCGAATTTGACATTAAATTTATATAAAATAATTAATAAGATCTGATTTTATTTTTTAAAATAATTTAATTCATGAATTTATTTAAAATAATTAAAAAATATCATATTTAATTATTCATTATATTAATAATGTGAAAATAATTATGATAAAAAATATATTTAAAATTTTAAATCAATTTAACTTCTAATTATTCATTCTATTTATAATATGAAAATCATTATATAAACATTTATTATTTGAATTGATTAATTTATTAAAAAATTAATTAATTACAAAATATAGAAAAATGATATGCGAAGCATATTGTCTCTTTTTATCTTCACCTATAATTTTGAATTTATAAATATGTATTTATCTAAAAATTTTAAAACAACCTCTATTACTCGATTATCGTTTATAAAATTTATATATTTTTAATGTTTTAATAAATCAAAGTTATAATATATGTTTATAAATTTATTATATTTTTGAGAAATGATATTTTTATGAATTTTAAATTTATATTAATAAATGCTGAAAAATTTTGATATAAGTATTCTTAATGTAAGACAAAAATGGATAAAAAATCAATTACATTAAATTAAATCAATTATTAATTTATAAATTAAAACAATTTTTAAAAATTAAATTAATATAAAAAGTGAAATCAGATCTTTTTAATTATTTTATACATATTCAACGGTTAAATTGACCCCAAAAAGTTAAATATAACATTTTTCATCCTACTGAATAAGTTTAGGTATCAAACTAATCTTTATTCCTTTAATTTATCCCAACATATAGTAGAAATTCCTTTTTCAAATCATAGTTAATATTTAAATTATCTATTATATCTTTATTAATTTTTAATTATTATTTCAATATAACAATTGCTCATGTGTTATTTAATATGAACATAATAAGAAAGTTATATAAATAAAATTATCCTTTATTTATAATAATTATTACTTTTTTTTAACGTTTGTGAAGAAATGAACTACCTTTTTAAAATGGATGCAGTATCTTTTTTTTTTTTACCAAATCAATATTTCTTCTCTCCAATTTCAATTTAATAATGAAAATGTATAACTGACATTTTTTTTAATGCCATTTTTTGGGTAATTTTAAAATATTATGATTTTTAATTGTTAAATAATTCTCAATTTCAATATCCATTAAAAAAAAAAAAACGTTACATATTAGACTCACTTGAGCCATTTTTTTTTAGACATTTTTCACTGCATCTGATCATAGTTTTGAGACATGTTCACTACATCCAATCACAGTTAAGTTACACCTGTAACAAATGTAAAACCGCTGCCACAATAAACTTTGAAGAGGACTTCTTGGTTCTGACCTTCAAGGCCTAGATTGACTGTTTGAGGGTTGGTGTGATCATTTGTGTTCCCCAAGCCAAGTTGACCATGCTCACCCCATCCCCATGTCTTTATTACTCCATCCACTGTGATTAAAATAACATCAAAACATGAACGTAATGATCCTTTGAGATAGGAGAAGATGCAAATTCTTCATAAACAAAATCTTGCCTGTCAAAAGTGCAGAATGCTCTGCGCCAGCTGCAATCTCCACAACTTTCACCCCGTCAAGACTTGAGACTCTATCCAAAACATTGCATGTTGAATCTGTTGAAATGTGAAAGAGGATAATACAGATTTTAGAATTGTAGTAGGCAAATGCTAAAATGAATATGCAGGATGATCAGACATGGACCTGCGTAGGGTAGGCAAGTCAAGTTTGAATAACAACGGATTGTAATGTATATCACCGAACAACCAGTTTCTTGCCTACCATGATAAGCAATAAAATGAAATGCAGAAAGAATGACCCAGTTTGATAGCAGAGAGTGTCAAAGAAATTATACTTTTTGTACTACTCGTTTATGATCGAACTTCGAAGCTATACGTTACCAGTTAACAACCTCCCTGTGCTTTTTTTCTCGAGATCACTAAGCGCCCCATGTCGATCACCTCCAAGGATAAAGACTTCACCATCAGCTGTTAAAAATATCCATATCAAAAGTCAGGCAACAGCCATCAAATCTTTAGGAAGATGAAGTATTGACTTACTGGGTTTAACCAATAACAAAATGCATCCATGTACCAGTCAATGTTAAGGCATGATTCCATCCAAGAGCAACTTTGATGAATCGCAAAGATGAAACCAAATATTGTGGAATAATAATATCAGAATTTCCAGGAAATCCTCTTCCCCAAACAAAAAGATAACCATCAGCTGATTTGACAAATAAAATAAAACCTCAATAAGAATAAAAATTACTTCACAATAAATAGCATAAATTACATGAGATGGATGCAAGTTTGTGTTTGTTTCTGTAACCCTTTCTAGACTCCATGTTAACTTTATTTCAAGCAGTTCCCCTCACTAGAATGTGAACCTGGAGGAAAACATGTTCATGCTTGGAACTCTGTGTTCTGCCCTTTTATTGCAGTTGCAAAAGGAGATAATGTGGACACACTTACCAGTCAAAGCAGCACTGTGGTCTCCATTTGCATTTATGCTAATGATTTCAAGGTGTTCAAATCCACAGGTACGTTGGGGAAGATTGACTGATTTAATCGAATCTTTAGAGATACCCAATTGACCACGCTTTCCAGAGCCAAAACCATAAACTTGGTTTCCTACACAATCTGCATCACTGTGACCTTACTTATCAACAGGAACTCAATATAATCAGGCGAAAATTTTACGCATATCTTAAACCAGAGGAATTTTTACTTTTTTTCATTGTTTATTAGAAAATTCTTGCTATATTTTTCCATTGAAAATCAATTTCACTGAAAAGCAACTCTCTTACTAAAATTTGTTTTGAAGAAACAACTTTAGACTTATGTTCTAATTTAAAAAATAAATCATATTTCTCTATCACATAAAATTCTTTTAAATCTTACAAGAAAAAAAAAGGCATCAAGCTATTCATCTAGTTCTTAGTTAGGTTTCAGTACAATTCGAGTTGTCTTAAAATAACAAAATTCATTCCTCCAGAACCTTACATTGATATATAAATCTTTGTTAAAAAACATTCCCACATTATGAAATTACAATTACTAGTGGAAAACAATATGCATTGCAATTTACACATTTACCTTTCAACAGTACAAGTGAATGGCGCATGGCGCATGCTATCTGCTCAACATGTCTATTAGCAAAGTATGAAACTTTAACAGGAGTAGTATGTGAATTATAGTCCCCATGGCCAAGCTGACCAAATGAGCCATCCCCACAAGTAAAAAGGCACCCTGTGTCTGCAAAAGGGGAAAAAAGCAAAGATGAAATAGCATACTAATAGTTTTGAAAAAAAAACCTAATTGATAGGACATGGAAGCAAAATGGACCTGAAACAAATCCAGAATGGCTCCAACCAGCAGAAACGTGAGTTATAACATAACCATCTAACAAATTCACAGGCTTTGGATACAAGCTACTGAGAATATCTCCATGCCCCAGCTGACCAGATGTTCCTCTGCCCCATGACAGTACTTTCCCACCTGCAAACTGATGAGATCAAACATCGAACATAAAGACTGTTGTAATTCAAACACAAATATAAGGCGGAACTGCAGGTAAGTACCAGCGGTCAAGGCAATAACGTGAGCGCCGCCACAGGCAAGCTTGGAGATGGGTCCAGAGGAGGAAAGAGAAGGAAAGTGAAGGAGTTGGGGAAGAAGCTCGTCCTCGAGTTTGCCTGTGCCCAATTGCCCGTCCGTTCCTGCTCCCCAACTCCATACTCGATGCAATTCTTCGTCTTCTTCTTCTTCTTTTTCTTGTTTTCCTCCTGCTTTGCCTTCTTCGTTTTCCACCATTATCGACTCAGAAGAAGCCACTGATCTCCTTGCATCTCCGATTCTCCCACGACGCCTATAGTTTTTAGCCTTTGGACACACAAGTCACGGCGTCGTTTCCTTTTAAATAAAATTAAAACGCAGTCGTTTAATAGGCTTATTAGGCTTTTACAGTATTGCAGTTCTTATAACAGAAGTCGTTTAAAAGTAAAATCTTTCGGTTCCTGTATTTCTGAATCCTGACCTAACTTTGCCTGTACTTGCCAAATTAAGAAGAATAAGCCTTGAACTTGCAGCATTCTTATGCTCTAGGTTTTGATCATAAACTGTTTGATCACAACCATTGTACCCTGATTTTAACTTCATTGAAAACTTGCAATAATTTGAATGCTTTCTTATTTCCAATCATTAGCACGAGTTAAGATAAAATGTCAGCACTGACAGCGGATTATAAACTACACTACTAAATCAACAAACAAAACGTAAAGATGGGAGCAGTCAAGGGCTTGCAAGTAAAAATTGCCGCAAGACACAAAGAAAAACCTGCAAGTTGATCCAGTGGCATTTATCTCTGCCACTACCTTGGAAGCAAAATAAAAACTATCCTTCAACGGAAACATTCAACCAAAATTACAACTTAATGAAAGTCCAATCCAAAATTATTAAACTCTTGAAAGAGAACACATGATACATTTTTGCTAAAGAAGACTTCTAAGAATGCAATTGACAATTATAAGAAACCAAAACATAACAATCTCAAATTTCATTATCACTATATAGAAAGAATATATACACGTCTCTTAAAGATCCAAAGACCTTCACTACTCTCTGCTTCTCCTCCATGCAAAACACACTTCATTTCTCCTATCCAATAGCCATAACGACACCAATAATGCTAAAGAATATCATCATAAGCAACTATCTCCCTGCCTTTGAAAGGCACGTCCAACACAGCAGAACTCTCACTACTGCTTTTCGGGTTCACTATAGCTGAAGCCAGCTTATTACCTCTGCCGTGTCTGCGTAAGGGTATCTCAGCTTGCAAAAGCTTGGAGGATGACCCAATTTCCTTGTTACTTCCACCCCCAACTCCTTCCCTCCATAGCGCAAGCGGATCCGTTTCCCAAAGCACCTGTACCTGCAATTTCAGAAAACAAATGACATCAAATATATTTGTTAACAGGTAAAGTTTGATGCTTTTAAGAGCTAAACTGTGATATAAGTAAAATTTCGCACCAGGCTGAAATCAATTTCACTGAATTACACAAATAATTGAAAAAGTAGGGTGTTAAGTTTCCCAATTTTCTCAGCTAGCAAACAGAGGCATATTACAAAAATTGAATGAAAAGGTAAAGTG
Organism: Jatropha podagrica; assembly: GCA_947857235.1. Taxonomy (NCBI): domain Eukaryota; kingdom Viridiplantae; phylum Streptophyta; class Magnoliopsida; order Malpighiales; family Euphorbiaceae; genus Jatropha; species Jatropha podagrica. Next base: position 158,648 of record CANUEP010078149.1, on the reverse strand, counting down.
CATACCTTTTTGGAATTAATGCTGATTCCAAATGAGGCGTCAAGAGCAGCAGCAATGGCAGCTTCCGCCGACTCCTTGGACCGGTACGTTATGTAACCGACGCCATCACGATTGATGCGGATACGAGAGATTGAACCGTAGATCTCAAACCTCGACTTCAGGTCAAGAACCGAGCAGTCCGTCGACAGACCCATAACCACCACAGCCGGCGGCGGAGGTTTCTTCTTCGTTGGCTTGTCGTCCACATCTTCTACTGGTAGCTGAGGAGGCAAAGGACGACGCCGTTTCGAGAAGGGAGCACGGTCGTGGCGCGAGAAGTAGGGTTTATCTCTCTTGCGACTCATGTTTATTATATTTTCGCAATCTTCTTCGTACGGAACGTGTAAAACTGGTAATATTAACTGGTCGGAGTTCAGTGGCGCAGTGACGAAAACGCAACGTTGCGCCTAAGAGGAGAAAATACGAAAGGAGTTTCTGATTTCAGAGGTTCTGAGCTGGGAGATGGGTAAAAGGTTGAGGTTGACCACATGTGGTCTGACCATTAAATTTGGTCCACTGCCCCTCTGTCTAAAACGTTGCCGTTGGGACTGACACAATTTTTTAAGGCATGACTACATTGGGCCGAAAAGGTATCCGGTTCGGTCCAATATATGGATAAGGATTTCTTGTTCAGATTAATAAATTACACCCACCTTAGGAATTCTTGATTTGTATACTTTGTTTTGTTTACATTCTCAAATAAAATAGGAAAAGCTTTGGTAAATCCTCCCCATTTGTTGGTTGTTTAATGCCGGTTTGTGTTTATCTCTATCATCGTTCATTCCCGCCTTAAACTATCTCAGAGCTTTGCTAAAGCTTAACCCAAATCGCAAAATCTTTCATTGTCAAGAATTTCAGTTTCATTTCTCACCACTCACTACCTTATTTGGTAAAGTGAAGGCCAAGTCTTCCCTCATATTATATACTTAATTTTTGGATTTACATAATTATTTTAAGGGGCAATGAATCAACATATATTCCCTTTTAAAACTCCTGATTTGGAATAGCATTGACCTAAACTGAGATTTATATATTCTGAGCTCGAAAACTACGAAAATGTAAAATTCACTGTATCGCCTAACCCCCAAATTTGATGGAGCATACAAGTCTTTGAATTTTAAAGCTTGCAATTAAAACTCACTTCTTTATCTTCCTTTTTCAATGGCTTCCTCTGTGTCGATATTGTCACTATCTTTCTCTTTTAGAAAGACCCATTTCAAATTCTTGCCCAACCGTGCAAATGTTAATCTTTGCCCTTTAATTGCCCATGAGAAACAATCTCTGGTCAAGTCAAACCCAATTTTGGCATTTCAAGCTGTCGATCTCCTTGCCTTTCGTCTTTTCTCCACCGTTCCTCTAACTGCAACTAGAGCTTCTTCTGATGCGTTTATTGATCCGACTGAAGGTAAAGAGATATTGCCACTATTTGAGGAAAGGCCAGCAAAGTTTCTATTTTGGGTCCTGGTGTGGGCTTCTCTTTCTCTTGCTTGGTTTGCAGCTTCAGGGGATGCTAATGCGGCTGTTGATTCTATTAAAGCCTCCAGCTTTGGACTAAAGATTGCGAGCGCTCTTAGAAGCTCGGGTTGGCCTGATGAAGCTGTGGTGTTTGCTCTTGCTACGCTTCCAGTGCTTGAGCTTCGTGGGGCTATTCCCGTTGGTTATTGGATGCAACTTAAGCCTATAAAGCTTACTGTCTTATCCGTTATTGGGTTAGTCTCTTTTTGCTTATTACATTCAATGCTTATGATATGATTACTTTTATAGAATTGCAGATAACCCGTTTGAAGAAATGCTTGTTACATGTTTCATAAATAGTCGTATGCAATAGTACATTTCGAGAAATAAGCAATCGGCTTGAGATTAACAAATCTTAGGGTTTTAACTTTCAATTGCAGAAACATGGTTCCTGTCCCTTTGATTATACTTTACTTGAAGAGATTTGCTTCTTTCCTTGCTGGAACGAACCAGTCAGCTTCTAGATTCCTTGACATTCTGTTTGAGAATGCCAAAAAGAAGGCGGCCCCTGTGGAAGAGTTTCAGTGGCTTGGCCTTATGCTTTTTGTGGCTGTTCCTTTCCCTGGTACTGGAGCATGGACTGGAGCCATTATAGCTTCAATTCTTGATATGCCATTCTGGCCTGCTGTATCAGCTAATTTGTGTGGTGTTGTGTTGGCTGGACTACTGGTTAACTTACTAGTGAACCTTGGTCTCAAGTATGCCATTTTTACTGGTATTATTCTGTTCTTGGTATCCACTTTTATGTGGAGTATCCTTCGAAATGCTAGGACATATTTCGGTTCCTCAAATTGATTTTTAGTTGGCAGATCCAATAACTTTGTTTCTCTCAAGAGCAGTAAATGATGATTTATGTTTTCCAATTGGAATATTCTGCCATCCCAAAAAAGACAATGGTATTTCTGTCACTAGGGAGTTAGTAGTAGTTTAGTTCTGTAGCCTGTGATGCTTGATTTTATGTAGGAAGTTGGTCTGCACAAAATCAATATGTTTTTCGCAGAGAGAATTTTATTTTTTTGAACTTCTCATTTGATTATTGAAAAATGAGTAAAGATATGAAATTAATCAAAGCTCAGGTAGGGAGATTGTTGTTTTCATGAAATTATGAATGAATCCGTTTCTATATTTAGATAAAATGAATAAATGTGGTTCACATAATTTTTCCTCGCTGTATATATGGGCACTAGGAATACAGACATTTAAGCAAACAGTCATAGAGGTTCTTAACTGTGAATTCTGCTCCTGCATTGTCCTAATGCATTGTGGGCGGTAATAGTATCAAGGCTATCCTGGCATGTTATTTCGACGGTTACTACTTTGTTAAATAGTAATGCATGCTAACACTTCATGTTTATGATTTCCTCTTACCTTTTCGTTGATGCCTGGACTTATTTTAACAGAAGCATATCTTCATAACTACATTGCTAAACTCATGATCCTGATGCTACTGAAAGCATCTCTCGTTTATTATCGTCATGGAAGGGATTTGTATTATAGATATGTATTATAACGATTCTAGTAATGGAAGTCATTGCTTAGAGCGACTTTGGAACTGTCTCCAGACTCGGGTTAGTTATGTCAATGACCCAATTGCAGAAGATGGCAAGAGGAGTGAGTGTGCATATCTGTCATTTATTTTCCAGCTTTTATTAGAAATGAAAAGACCCCCTGCAAAATCTTCAAACAGAGTGAAGTTCTTTTTAAAAGGGGTTATTAAAACGCAGGTGGTCAGTTTCAAATCCTGATGGTTCTTGTTTGAAGAATTGAGAAAAGGTTCTATTATTAGGAACTTACACTGCAAATACATGGGCCATAGATCATCCATTGCTGATCGAGTGGCTAAAACGTTGGACCTTGGGCTCACCAGAAAAGACTGAAGGCAACTGTCCCGATTATCAAGCCCTGTTTATAATTCTGCAGCCTTAAAGAATCAATTCTTCTGGGCTGTGCATCTACGGCCAACCTTTACTAGAATTGCCTCTCTTTTGTAATTTATTCCTTGATCTCCTCGCAACATATTTTGCTTTCTTCTTCTTCTTTTTTTTTTAAGCATGAGGAATGAGAGATTCCAATCTGCATCCTAATACATTTACTATAAGGTTATGCCTTAGTGTGTACATATTTTGTATCAGTTACTACTGCAGGAACTCATCAGTCTGTCATGAATGTGATGATATAATTAGTACCAACCTTTACACTATGCGTTTCTCCACTGACGGAGGGAGGTAGGGCCATGGCCCCCCGTTTCAGAAATATATATATATATATATATATATATATATATTAGTCTTTGACAAAAACATATAAATAATTTTAATATATTGTTTTTTTTTTTTTTACAATTTTGAAACTATTTATTGAAATTTGTTACTATGGACATAATAACATCCCATGTTCTACATTTTTATATTTTGTATATTTATATTAGCATTACATAATTAAATTTTCAAAATGTTTGTTAGTGTTTTGTACTATAAATTGACAGAATTGTTAAATGTTCTTAATTTTTATAGCATTCTTTCAAAATTCGTAATAAACAAAATTATAAATAAATAATATAAATTATTAATATAAAATATACTTTTTAATTTTATATAATTATTCACATTTATAGATTTTAAAAATAATAATTTGTTCTTCATTTTTGCAAATGATGAATATCATTAATTATTATAATTTCTAAAATTCTCTCTTTCTTTATTGTAAAAGAGAGTAAGATAATAAATTTATTCAATAATATATTATCAATTAAAAAAAAATTAAAGACATGATGAGACAAATGTAAATATGACACTATTCATAGACGAAAGGAATAGAATGATACACATAAACGAGCTTAAATTTCATTTTCTTGACTAGTCAGTGGAAGAGGAAAAAGAAAGGAAAGACTCTTTTACATTAATTGAATTCAGTTGGAAAATTAAAGATGGGAATTGCTTTCGCTATGCATTAATTTATGACGTCTGAAATGAGAGAAATATGGATGGAGAAATATGCTGTGAAAATGGTTACTAGTCACTTCTAAGAAAATGAAACCATGAGCATGAGGGGAGGGGACCCAATACACAAAATGACTTGTCGTTTTTAGCTTATCAAATCAAAAAGTTTTTATCAGGTTTCTTATTCTTTAGTCTTTTCTTGTTATTAATTTAGTCTATTCATTCACAAGCTTAAAGTCGAGCCCCATCCTCATCTTTGAGCTATTCTTTGTTCTTATATATACATAACTCCACAACTTCCCATCCATATCACCTTTTTTATTTTTTATTTTTTTTCTCTTATTTTTCAACGTCTTATTCAAGGAATTATAAACTTATAACTACATATATAAAATTCATTTTAAAATATAATTTATTTTCACTCATTTTCTTTTTCTTTAATTCTATATATTTGGTAACATCTACATTTTGATTTTGATAATTTAAATCATTTAATTAATATTCGAGAATTTTGAAGATAAATTTTTGAAATTTCTAGTCTAAGTTCTAAAATTTTAAATCAATTGGACAAGATAAAATTAAAATTATCATTGAGAAAAGAAAAGAATATAGTAAAAAGTCGATATTTTGATTTTTTTTTTTTTTAACCATAAATTTGTAATTACGTTTAACTGAGCACTAAAAAGGTTGAATTTGTACTTTTTTTTTTTTTTTTCCACCTCTAAACAAGGGTAAATTAAACTTCGTCTTTTAAAAAGAAATAGTTGCATCTTGCATGAGAGAGGCTGACATGGTGCGCACGTGGCTAGTAGGACCGAAGAAAATGAAGGTGCACGTGTGACATCAGCCGGAATGGCAATAGACAATGTTGTGCTGTCATTCACGGCCATCTCGAAGTAGTCTTGGGTCCCGCTTGTGTACATCACCTCCCATCCAATTCTTATCTGTACCTCCTGGAACAGAATAAATGAAAGTGAGACTTGTTGTGCTGGACCCCGCCTTCCAGACTCCGAGGCCCCGATCTTTATTGAGCACCACCTCTTCGTTGCCACGTTGCAATCGACTTCTCCATCGAAGTTCCCGTGGTGTGCGCTCGGTCTGAGGGATGCGTTTCATCTTGGAAGTTGACACGTGGGATTATAAATCAAGTTTCTGTGATCTGGACCGCACACGTGGCTGAATTGTATTTTCTGTAATCTGGATCACCGATGAGATTGAGATCGAGATCGCCAGTCTTCGGCCTACTACCAAATGCGCCAATGTCCGATGTAGCAGGGGCACGGAGACACCACAACAATTCGAACACGAGGTATATAGTAAGTGTTAAATATTTGAAAAAAATAAATTAATTAGTGTTCATAAATCAATAAAAATTAGATGCCAAAGTACCATCTCCATAGCTATATCATATGTGTTAGGACTTTGAATAATGAACCACTTAAATAAAAAAATTTCAATTAAATAGCATGATCTTCTTGACTTGGGAAGTAAATGTCAACATGTGGTTGGTTGGCTGCTTTGGTCCTGTTGTTTTAATTTTAGTACAGTCAATTCATTCTGAAAAATATATATACATATATATAAAAAGAAAGTTACAGCCCAATCAAAAATTTATATTATTCAACTACATTAAGAAAAAAAAAGTTTCCAATCATCATTATGACTATAGATTAGGATAGTAAAAGTATTTATAATAGGAATGTAATTATGGTTTTGCTAATTGCTGTCTCTTTCAATAACATGAAATGATTTGTTCTAACACCAATGCCTAGTAGCCATGATGTGAAAAAAATGAGGGTAGATAAGAAAATTTTGAAAATAAAGTCATTTGAGAAACTATTGGTTCATTGAGCAATTCAATGTCTATTGTAATGCAATTGAGGAAATTGTACGAAGAAACTATATTGAAGGAGGGACGTATTCATCAACCATACATGTGTCGCATGAACAAACCCTAATATTGCATCAGCAATATATTCTTTAACAGATGCAAATCTTGAACAAGAATCAAAATTGGTTGGGAAAAATTTTCTTGGGATTATTTAATCTTCCAAAGACCAAAACCTGTCAACATCTTCAATAAGCCATTGCTGTATGTCTGCATCAAGAAAGTCATTGCCAAGAGAAAATGCATTAAAAAAAGAAGATGACGACGATGAAAAAAGAACCGTAGAAGATGAACTATACCAGAATAATTTTGACTATTTACATAATAAGATCGATAAGAGCATCACTCTTCCCATTCTTTTCAAACTTTCTCATTGGACTAAAATTGTGCTCGCAATAGCTTTTAGACTTTTGATAAATGCTACTTAAAGTATTGCCGAACAAGACCAATAATATTTGTGCAGGAATTGTCATTTTGTTGTTGCCTAATACTTGTTATTTGCATTCACAAGCACACAGATTAGGAATGTCTTTGTCACCATACTGTTAAGTGTTACTCACATGGTTTAATTGCCATTTCACAACAATTTTTGTTGGTGATGCATTCATAAAGTTCTTATTACTTCCTGATAAAGAAATATAAAAATAAGTACACCAATTCTGAAAAATTGGTCAATGGCCTAAAACGGAATATTAAGATTAAAAAAATATCATATACTAATTTACCATTTTATATTGAATATTTATATTTCTGATATTTGATAAGCAAATTATTTTTTTAATGATTAATAAGATTTTTCATAGAGTAATTTTACAGTTACACTCAAAACTGTCATCAAATTCGTAGTTTTGAAAATAATGTCAATATCATTTTGGTCTTTGCAATTATTTTCTCAGGAAAATCAAACTAACTCATTCAGTAAGGTTTTCAAACTTCCTTTGGGGTTGTTCCCTTTGAACAAAAAAGTTAATTTCGACTTTTGCAATCCAATTCAGTTCGGAATCGAACCACCGGATTCGTTACACCCCTACTGATACGGTACATTATATGTATCTCTCTCGTGTGTTAAAGAGAAAAAAAAGGATAAGAAACAATAACGCCATGAAGAGCCTTAAAGCTTAAAGCTTTAAGAACTGCGAAGTACAGTAGCTTAAAGCTTTATCCATAAAGTTTGATTTATGCAATATACAAGATGCTGTTTGATTTGGAAAAACCCATTTTCTAGCCAAACATCTCAAATATGGATAGATGTGCAGTCAATTCAGCAGAAAATTTTTATGAATATATATTGAGAGAGACATATATATATAAATATGGCTCAGTAAAACTATAATTACAACTGAGATGTTTGATTAATTTGCTTTAGTAAGCATTTTAGAAGCTGACAATATTACATATATGACGCAACTCAGTAAGTCCATGACCAAAAGGGTTGATCTTCAACTGGGAATTCAAAACTACAAGAATTTGCAGGTGGGTCATGGTAGAGTTTAGAGAAGTATGGTGGAGGCAATAAACTCCTGCCAAGATCGTCTTCTTCATCCTGTGAGAAATCAGATTGTTCAGGTTCAAGAACATGAGAAGAATCCGCGGGCTCCAAGAATGAATGTGGGCTATCTGAATCAAACGCATCACTTTTCACCGAACTTGCATCTTCTTGTTTGATGAATGTCATCACCGTTTGTTCACTGGAAACCACTTCAGATACAGTATTAGCAACTGGGTTTTTCTCAACTTCTGCTTTTGATGAATTAATGGCATCCAGCGTTGGTCCTAAATTTTCTCTCCCTTTCTCTCTTGCTAGCATTTTCTCTTTCAGTGAAACTATCTGTCAAATTACAGAGAAGGTAAGACAATGCATTAGTAAAATAATTGTTACAAAACCAAAATTGCCACACCTAGATAATTGTTAAATTCTTCTAGAAACAAGAATTCACCTGATTTTTCAAATTGTCTTTCTCTTTAAGGAGAATGTCGTAATCAGATTTAAGCTTGTCATAGCTAGCTTTTAAAGAGTCGTAGTCCTTTTCCAGTTGCTTGTTCTTGAACCGAGCCCTCCGGTTTTGAAACCATATGGCAACTTGGCGAGGCTGCAAGCCAAGTTCTTTAGCAAGTTGTATCTTTCTTTCTGGTTCAAGCTTATTTTCTACTTCAAAGTTCCTTTCAAGGAACTCAACTTGACCAGCAGAAAGCCGCCTTTTCTTCCCCAGTGGATTAAAGCACACATCAAAATCTTCATCTCCATTTTCTTCTTTAATAAGAGGCCGAAAAAATTCTGTATCCATTTCTTCTTCTCCACTAACATTCTGAAAATTAACCATTGATTTTGCACCTGAACCAAAAATCACCAAAAACGCAAACGGATCATTTAGAATGCCACTTGCCAAATGAAAATACAAGTACGGCAGTAACAGAGACCCCTTTGTGTTTAAAAAGGTTCTGTTCCAAAAAGTGAATCAAAGCAGAGAAAACACATGACACAGCAAATTACATATAAAGACGCTGGACTAAACTAAAAAAAGAAAGGAAAGTGAGAATTTAATCAAAAGCTTCAATCTTTATCTTTTCATATTTAAAGGGTTGGTTGGTTGCTCTGTTCACGAAAGACAGCAACAGAACAAATACTCCATGGTAAATTATTAGTTTTCTATATCTCCTCAAAGACATCTTACCTAAACAGAAACTATAGTCATAGAAAAGTATCAATAAAGAAAAGACACAAACACAGAGGAAATTTTTAGAAAATCAACATAACCAAAAAGAAACACAGCAAAAAAGAAAACAGAGGCCTACTACTTCAAATAAGAAAAACAAGCCAAAAAAAAAAGAAAAAAAAAAAGAAAAGCAGGATAAAATTACCATGAAGAGATGCAGAAGAAGAAGAAATCCAAAGAGAATCACAAGGGAGAGTGTCGTTTTGAAGCAAAACGGTCATGTTTGAACAATCAGAGACTTTATCACCTGCCATGTCTTTTCTTTGTACTGTTCTTTTTTTTTTCTTTTGTTTCTGAGTCCTTTTTGTGTTGGCTTTTGTCCTTCGAATTCGCAGAGACTTAAACGAAAAGGATCATGGATTTAAATCAGTATAGTATAATCAATGGCTTGTGACGAAAGAAGGTAGTAACGAGGATCACTGCAATGTGGAAAGTCTGTGAGTGAAGAAAGCTAACACCCATCACACAGTATGTAAATGAAGAAGATAAAGACTTTGCCTTTTCAAAGTATGGACCTTCAGCATACAAAACTGAAAAGGCTCTGCGTGTCCGACAGAGATATAGAAAGGGAAAAAAAAAAAAAAGTAGAAGCAGAAAAAGCAGAAGTTCTGACGGTAGATAGATTGAAACTTGAAAGTTGAAACTTTGAAAGAGAGACTGTGGGAATCCTTCTCTTCTAAGAAGGGTTGATGGGGTTTATAACAAGCTAGGTGAAACTTGAAAGGACATTGGTAGTTTGGTTTTCTTATTGGCTCTGACAAGCTGAGTGTAGAATTACTACAATGTCCTTACTGTTGCATCAACAAAATGAAAGCCATGAGAATGTGAGATGACCCAAAAACAAATGTGCAATGGAAAACTCCAAACTCACAATTTATATTTAAGACCTTAAATTAAAGAATTAAAAAAAATTCATTTAGATTTATAATTTTTCAAATTCATTTCTAATTTTCCATTTTTGTCTAATTTTTAGTAATTTAAATTTAAATAGACAAGCATATAATTGAGTTATAAACCTAATTTCATTGATCATTATCTTCAATAGATACAATGTATTTCTTGTTAGGTCTAACTTTTGCCATAAAGAAACAATATATGAGTTTCTAGTTATTTCCTTAAGGAATGACAAAAAAGGAGCACTCCTTTATGATCTTCTTTTTATCATGTTGATTATCTCTTAATATCTTAATAATACAGGACACATAAATTAGGAGAAAAGCTATGCTTTTGAAGTTCATTGAACTATAGGTTTCAATCTTCAAGAGGACAAATAAAATTAAATAAATAAATAAATCAAGATTATGTGTTGTGGTTGAATTGGATGATTCCAATTTTTATCATTTTCGTCAAATTGGCTTCTATAGTTTGAATGTCACTTCATGTATAGACAAATGAATTGCAGAAAATGGAAAGGCAAAATTGCTATTTATATATATATATTGATCCCTATAATTAAACAAAATTGCATTTAATCTACTAATTACTTAAGATTAATAAAATTGTCTAATTCAATTGACAAAGTGCTTTCCCAATTTCAGTAATGCTTTCATTTCTATTGATGATGACATTATTACACACTAATTTTGAAGTAACAAGTTTCCATAATGGCAGCAATTTCGTTGAGTGCACAAGTAAAATACAAATGCTTTACTTGTAAATATTCAAAAAAACTAAATAATTGGTTTTTCTATATATTTTTTAACAACGAATATTTGAAAATGAGATTATAAAATGAAAAAGTAATAGAAATGAAATATCAAGACAGGAAAAGTTGGACGAGAGGGTAAAGAAGTAAAAACAGAAAAGAGAGGAGTGATGTAGATGACAACGAGGGAGAGATAGAGAAGAAAACAAAAGCAACCTGTCCAATCAATCTTTGTCAATTGTATTTATAGAGGTGATGACTCATTACTCTATTACTATTTCTATTAGGTTCCTACCTCTCTCTCTTTTTCTTTTTTATTACAAATATTTATTTTTGCAATGGACTGACCTTCACCTCGTCTCGTCTGTCCTCCGGTTCGGCCCGTACCTTCCTGTCTGCCGCGGTTTTATTTTATTTTTTGAATTAATTTTAGCTACTAAAATACAATTTTTATTTTTTACCGCTGTATGCTTTAGGAGTCGATCATTAGTATAAGGTCAGTAACTTATTATTATTAAGATATTAAAACATGATCAGTTGACCGTTATTACGGTTAAATAAATTATCTCGGCTTTTGCCTAACGCGTCGGTCACAAACTCATGATTCTCGTTTTAGACGACGGATTCTTACTGGGACCCATGGCCTCGTCATCGTCGGGCGAACGGACCCACTACAATGTTGAATCCCTCGGCCGATTATCGGCCACGTACTACCTGTTTTTTTCTTTTGACTTTTAAATTCTAATATCTCTTTAGAGGAGAAGGTGAAATCTATTTATTTATTTAGATCGTGAAACCCACATCAAACGATATTTCTTTATTTTCTTAATGTTGACATATTAGTTTTAAGATTAAAATTAGTAAAAATTATTAGAATAATAAAATCTTGACTGCCCACAGGACACAAGGTTCTTAAATTTGGCCTCTCTGTTCTTGATTCTGTGCATGGTTGAATCTAATTCTAGCATTGCTATTTCCAGGATCTGAAATAAGATTCAAACGTTTGATTTTATGCTGAAATTACTAGAATAGGTTGAAATTATGTCCAAGTCAATCATTGTGTTTTGATCAGATAGATAGATAAAAAAAAGAAAAGAGAAAATTTTCTTGAACCCTAATTTACCATTTCGAACTCATGTATATATCCTAATAAGAAAAGATGATGCTATTCTATGTATATATATCCAAACTTTGTTATTTAATCCCTACGGTGATGATAATCTTACAAGTAAAAATTCATTTCGATTGCGGTCCACTAACTTTTTGAAGGTAAACAAAACGTGCAATTCATATGTTGCAACCAGGCTTAAAATTCTACTAAGCCTCTGCAATTACGTGAAATTGTTAATCCATAGGAGAATATTTAGAATTTGAATTAGAAGTGGAGAAGATGCATTGAACGTCTCCAACTTTTAGTTATGTGGGATTCTAATCTTGTAGAAAAATGAGTACAGAAATACTTGGAAAGTTGTTAATTACGTGCCCATTGTTTTAACGTAGAAGAAAGCAGAAACTGCTCTGATAAGTAATAACGTAAAAAGTCAAGGAAGGCTACTGTGTTTTTACTTTTATGAATTGGAACCTCAATTTCTGATATAAATAGAATATCTATAGCTAATGCTCTCTGCTTTCTAAAAGGCCAAAACTGGAATCCGAAGCTAGCTGGTGGTGGAATTATCAGAAGCAGTTCCCTTATTAGAAACTGAAGATAGGATGTAGTTCTTGGAAACTTTGAAACTTCTAACTTGGTTTCAATGGACCAATAATAAAAGTTCTAAACGCTAAAAAAGTAAAAAACCCTTTTTAAAACAATAGCAACTGTTTATTGTCGAATAATATATCATTATCTTAATCTTTAAAAATTAATTTAAATGTTATGTTCTCGAATAAATCTACGATAAATATTTTTAGTGATGGAGATATAAATTCAGAGTGAGTTGATGGAATTTAAACTTTACAAATGTCACCAGTCACCTGCTTTTGTCTGACTATTTGTGTTTAACAAAGCCTATGGAATTACTCGAGTCAAAAGAGTTTAGGTGGATCTCTGTTGTGCATTTTTGCCCAAAAGAAATAGCAGATATAGTCATATTCCAATTGATTATGGTACAGACCAAAAATACAAAAGCATAGATGGCCTACTTTCTTTCACTAGAACATTTCTTACTGATTATGTGCATGAGGAATTTATCAATGCCTTTTCCCCTTCTGTCTCCCACATGCATGGTTTGCTGTTTTGTCTTGTTGATTGATTATCTTCTTTAATTAGGAAATATAAGTCTGCACTTTTCAACTGCAACCATTAAAGTTGGAACATATCCAACTGTAATATTCTCAAATGGGTCTTCTTTGTTGCTGTGGGTTCTATCTCCAATGTATATCAATTCTGTGTTATCAAGTTTGTCATCAAAAGAACAACCTGTTCACAATTTTCTTCTTACTATTTATATTTTAAATTGGAGTATATTTCAATAATTTTTCTCTACAGAACTTAAATTTTAGGAATGACAATAAAATTAGATTATAAGTTATTTCATTTTCATTTCCTAAGTCAACGAAAAATCTTTAGATATCCTACCCATTCTTCCTTACAGAAAATAAAATCTTATTTATATATATATATATATATATAAATTATATTCCATTCCCACTTTGCTTAGAACAAATTGATATATGAAAATGGAAAATCTCCTATCATTATCATGCATTTCTAACAAAAAATATAGTTTCGTTAAGAGTTCCGTTTGTTGTCTTAAAATTCTACAAATTCAAAAAAATTATTGCCCAGTAACCAGCTATGGGCAATTTCGTATTTTCAAAGCATAGCATACAAAAACCACCAAAACTCGGGAGACTAAACTACTGCTGCGTTAGTTATCCTTCATATTCAATTCTTCAACGAAATACTTCGTTCCAGTAAATGTATTTCGCCTGATAAGTACACCTCTAATTTCTTGGTTCGTGCCTGTGCACAGCTTTTGGTAAGGGAGACTGGCCTACCAGGTCATGGCGGCCTTATATAATATGGGTTTGAATTCGACCCACATGTTCAAAGTGGATTGATCTTTATGTATGCGGAATTGAATATTTTGGGATTTTGTGACCGGGTGTTTGCATCAATTCCTAGCCCAGATTTTTTGTCCTATGGCAACCGTTCTTACCAAATGTTGTTAAATTCGTCAAATGTGGTTAAGTTGGTTTTGCAAGAAAACTGTTTGATTCAATGCGTTAAAGAAATCACATTGCATGGACAGTACACAATGAGGGGGCAAGTGAAGGAAGCATTGGATTTGTTTCTTTGAGTGCATTTAGGGCGTGTTAAGGTTAATGATTTGTTATGGACTATGGTTTCGGTTTTATTTGCCTGTATCATGGGAGATGGACCCATGGCTACATTGAGAAACGTAATATTCCAGTTACTATTATATTAGGAACTGCACTTATTGATCTGTGTGCAAAATGAGGGGATATGGAACAGAACCTCTATGATCTGAACTTTTGTGTGCAAAATGCGGCAATGGATGTATTTTGGTGAATGAAGGAAAAGAATGTTTATGCATGGAATAGTACCATGAGTGGACTAGCAAGGAATGGGACTCGTGATAAATGCCTTCAACTATTTTCCCTAATGAAGAAAGACAGAATTTTGCCAATCCAGTCACTTTTCTTCCAGAGCTTGTTATCTGGCTGGATCGGTTGAGGATCAGAGGACGGCTAGAAGCATTTTGATTCAATAAGAAATGTTATGGAACTGAACCTCAGCTTGAGCATTATGGATGCATCGTTGATTTGTATGGCCAAGCTGGACGCTTAGATGAAGCTTTAAAATATCATCAATAAAATGCAAATGAAGCCTCATAATGCTGCCTGGGGTGCTGATTCTTGTAGATTGCACAAGAATATGGAAAACTTGCATCAAGAAAGATTAATGAATTAGAGGGCAGGAACCTTAGTGCTTGTAAGCTTCTATCAAATATATATGCCGATTCAACAAAATGGAAAATGGTTGATAATGTTTGGCAATCTGTGAAGATTAATGGTTTGAGGAAAGGACCTGTTTGTAGTGTTATAGAGATTGATGGTGGCATGGTGCGGCTCATGGGTTGTTTCTTTGAGATGTTGAAGCCATGTTGGAAGAGATATCTAGATTTTAGGAGGTTGGAATTGTCAGGTAATGTGACTTACTCTAATCCTTTACTGTTTGATATTGAAGAATCTGAGAAATCGCTTACATTACAATCCTATTGTTGTTTAGCTCTGTTTACGATTGAGTTTGAAGCTTTCTTCTCAGTACCATGTCTTTTACTTTTTAAGTTGTTTTTAAAAGGATTGGCATATGTCTATAAACCTTGATTGGGAAGAACTAAGTTCGAAACACTACAAAATGCAATCTAAATACGGTACCAAATATTTAATGAGTATACACACTGAATAGCTACACATTGTGCAAAACATAATTAATTAAGAAAACACTTGCACATTCCTTATACATGGGCCGATTATGTACTTCATATACCAAACCCAATAGTTAGTTGTCACTTAAAAGTTCTCTCTTTATTATTGTTTTTTTTTTTTAATTGAAAAACCACGGATGCCTAGAGCTATAAGCAAGCTGAGTTGAACTTGAACTCTGCTTGAATAAAGTATATCCAAGCTCAAAACTCAATTCAAGCTTGAAAAATCAATCTCGAGTTCATCTCGTTTATGATTTATATAGTTAAAAATAAAAATTCTCCTATAGAGGTTTGAATTCAAGTGTGAAATCAATTTGTTTATTAAACAAGTTTAATAAGTAGACTCAATTTCGGCATCTAAGCATATACTGGACTGAGTTCAAAGAATTTTTATTTAGGGAACCTTGAGATGAGCAGCTTAGCTCATTTACGGTTCTGCTGATGCCCTTATTTATGCGGAATGTCTTTACTAAAATGGCTTACCTTGACGTATGTTTTGGCCATAGATTGAAAATAGGCAATTAATAGAAACATACACTGGTCATTAGACATTTTTCAAAACATATTTCATGCAAAATTGCTCCAACTGCAAATTATTGAAAGATAATCAGGCGGTAATCGTAGGCTGATCAATCTCTTCGATCAATTTCAAGCCTCTCATCCATCAAATATGGTGAAATTTAGTAATATAGGACATGTGAGATTTGGAAGATAGGCTATCCATTTTATGTAGCCATAGCATAATTCCAGGAAAATCAGAAAAACGGGGCGTGGGCCAGGAGATACGCGACTAGGATCAGGATGTTAAGTTTGATGGGTTATTTTATAGTCCATATGCATTGCTTATGAACTATCTGAATGTCTATTCCATGTATAAAACATATAATGGCAATCTAAATAAGACCATGTTTTCCTTCCATGCATTGCACAGCATCCTGTGATTTAAGACCAAAATCACATCATGTTGTTTTCAGTATACGTGTAATTGTGGGGATCTAACCTTTTTATTTCGGAGTGAAAACAAATTTAAAACACCTTTGAAGATGGTGAAAGTAAATAATTGGTTTTTTTAAAAAAAAATATATAATAGTATAATGATAAAACATTTTCAAATATGTCGAGAAGCGAATAAGCTGACCTTTTACTTATTAAATGAGTTCGATAACTAGATTCAAATTTGGCTTGTTAATATTTATTGGATGAATTTGAACCAGCTTTTTTTCAGGACAGAATATCAAACAATTTATGAGCAAGATTGGATCCTTTACAGCACTTAACACTCTCCCAGGTATCCACCATTGCTTATAGTACTTGCTACTTCTAGGTTGTTTTCAGTTTCTTAATGAAACCTTTATCCTATGTGAAAGAAAAAGAAAAGGGCAGAGGAATTTATTGGTAGGATGGCTTTGTCGATTCATTGTTTTCCAGAGGATGTATATTTTCTTGCAGTATAGGCTATTAAAACAAACTGTTTCCATGTGAATGCACAGTGTTGTTTTTCCCCTCTGTATTTGTAAATTTATTATCCCATTTCAAGTCACATGACACTTACATTAGCAATACACATGAAATTTAAGATGGTTGGCTTCGGGTTGCCTTGATAAATCAAATCGAGCCCTTTTGCGACGATTTGTTTGATTTACATATTTCTGTTTATATTTTTGTAAATTTGAAAAATTGAAATTACTAATTGATTGATTGTGCTGTATAATAATAGGCCAATCCTTTAATTTTACTCTGAACGTTTAGAATAGTTTTCACTCTAAAATAACCTTTTTGCCTTAAGCACCTTGAACTTATGACCCTAGTTGTAATTATACTTTAATTTGCACTTAGTAAGCAATTGCACCCTATAAATGAATTACAACACTATAGCTTGTCAATTTATTGCAATTGTTCCCTCGAAGTAAACTAAGGTTGAAATTTTGATTAAAATAATGTAAAAGAATGAACTTCATGCCCAAGTATTTAAATAATAAATAATAAAATCAAATCCAAATGTTATATAATAAATAAATAAAATTAAGATTGAGTATTTGATTTTAAAATTGAATAAATCTTAAAATACAACAAATAATGAGTTAAATATTAATTCAAATTAGGGTATAATTACAACTACTTGAAAAGTTTAGGGTATTCAAAATACGAAAGGACTGAAATTTTTAATAGTCAATATTTGGACATACCGCATGATTAATCTAATCATAATCATTAAATTCATTAAAGATTTACTTTTTTATTCATCAAAGATCAAATGAGTTGAAATAACATCGTAATATTGACAAAAGGAATGAATTTTAAAGGCCAAAAAACATAATTTTGCCGGTAAGTGGTGTGGAACCTGAATTGTTTTTGGATGTGGACTATCATATTTATAGATCTATTGGAGAAGTTCACAACCGACATTCATAGACGAATATTACGAATATCTTTGACTTGACTTGAGCCCTTGTATCCAAGATGCGAGTAACCGAAACATAGGCATTCTAATCCGTTTAGGAGTTTTAACAAACATTTGGTAGGCGAGATTTTATTTCTTCCATTACATATTTGTATGCACATGCCAAGTTTCGAACCGCGCTTTAAATGACGTTATTCGTGAAGAGCATCGCCTCTTATCACTAGAGCATCGCCTCGTTACAAACTTAAGAGCATCGCCTCTTATCACTAGAACCGCGATCAGTCGCTATTATATATTTAATTTCTTCTCCAGTAAAAGTAGGAGCTTGCACGCCTTCTGTTAATTAAAAGTCCAATCATCATCTTAATTTTCAGGACATCGTCTCAATCGCTAAGTTAAAAATTATTTACAAATCAAAAATGGTATTCACATTAATCTTTACGAAATGCACCTATAAAAAAGGGTAATAAACTTTAACTGTAATTAAGTCTCAATTTGCATTAGGTTGCTCCGATGATAATAGGGTTTGAGCTTATATAATAAAAATTTTACTGATTAATTGTTTTGAAAAAAAAAAAAAAAACTGTACGTACTAGTTAATAACTTAATAGAGGGGGAAAACCCTAGAAGGGTACTAGTTAAAGAAACCCTAAAATTCCCATAAGAAAGATGCCATTTCTTTTTCTTGAAGAATAAGAATTTTCCCAGCTGCTATTATTGATTTTGCACCTTAGGTGTATTTTCACTTGTAGCTTTAAATTTAAACTAAGTACACTGTATTCTGTAAAAGCCACCAAAATTATACATAAAAAAGGAATATTTGAATGATTCCTTCCGATCTTTAGTAGACAAAGTTAACTCTCTTCTTCATAATGCTTTTGGTGCTGTTGATATATCTACCTGTAACAAGGATATCTATGGCCTATGACTTTGTCCTAGCTAGCTTCTCCTTTGGCATCTCTGTCATTTCTATATTACGAAGATACTGAATTTTTCTGTTTTCAATATTTGTTTGGGAGATTTGGTTTATGCAATTTGTTTCTTGCCCTATTCTTTTCAAGAATCAAGAAAATTGGTTCGTATGATGTTTCAAGATGCTCCTGTCATCATTGCAACTTGCAAGAGAATATTCCAATGTGAGCAAATAAGGAGTTTTATCTATATAATACAAAATTATTAAAACACATAAGTTTTTTCTTCTCTTTTTTCTATAATTATGTATTATAAAACTCGTTTATAGCACCAACTTTTGTAGTTTACGTAATAATTAGGTAATTAATACTATTATTAGGCAAAAATTTGTCCATTTTCATAATTTGAAATTCCATAACCAAACTTTGTAGCATCTGTAAATGCATTGGTGGTAACTCGTCCGGCCTCTCATTGTCTTACTTCCCCTCCAAAATTTTAATTTCTTTGCCTTACTCCAACGTTAGGTAAATTTAATTTGTTCAGCTTTTATTCGAAAAGACATTTTTTGGAAGAGTTCTGAGTGTATTTTCTGCTGCCAAATTTGAAGTCAAACATCTTCAATTCTGAAATTTTTTCTTCCCTTATCCCTAATGCATTCACCACAGGAAGTTGACTCGTGAAAAAGAAAGCAAAGGATTTTTTGTTTTAACTTGTGCTTTAGGTCAGTAATAATATGAGAAAATCTCTATTCGAAACATGTAATTTTGTTCGAAATTTTACAGAATCGTCTAATTTTTCATGGAGACATTGTGATTGATTGCAACTAAGATTAAAATATAATTAATAATACCCCGATATCAAAATAATAATAATAATTAACTATATGATAAAACATGTTATAAAGACACATTGGTCCACATAATAAGGTTTAGTTCACATGTGAAATAGAACTTAAATTGTCCACCAAACAACAAAAAGAAATGGAATATTGTATTTAATTAAAAAAAATAAAATATAATGTGTATAACGTGTAAATTGGTTTATTCTTTTCCTATCAACATAAATGACTAGAGATTTTTGGTGGGTTCATGTAAAGAACTATATATTATAAAATTAATTAAGATCCCCAATGGTTGAACAATTGCCTGCCCAATTTCTAAATTTTATAACCATTATATAATATTATTTTTATACCAAAGTATCAAATTAATAATTTTATATATACTCAAGAGTTTGAATTTCATGTGCATAATTAGGTATTAGCATGAACATGGACCATGGCGGGTGTGTCAAAAAGTTATAGTTTGACTTTAAAAAAAATCAAACAACTTAGAGATAAAAATTAATATTTTGGTTGGATCAATAGTATAATATTTTAGTTAAAAATATCAGAATCGGAAGGTCAAAAATACACCATGGACTCACAGTGCACTAATTAAATTAAAATCTTAAACACTTAAAGAACTATGTCGTCACACGTGTGCAATTAAATTATAATTTTTATTTTGTGTGGAAGTTGAAGTAGTCCTGATTTTACAGAACAAGGATATAAATGAAAAAAAAAAAAGTAATCCTTTTTAAGGATGCTATTATGTGAAAGAAAGCAGTGGGATAACATAATTAGAAAAATGAGGCATTAAGATTTATTAGTTTATGCTCAAACAGGGAAATAAGAAAGGGTTATATGCTTTATTGCTTTGGCAGGAATTTTGATGCTTCAATCTTCATCTTTTGCCTTCTTTTGGGTAAAACCCATCTTTCTTAACTAACAGAACTCTGTGAAAGAACCTTTCTTTTTTTCTTCTTATAACCTTAATATGTTCATATTGAGAGATTGGAGTGTCCAAGAAAATTACAAGTTTTCATAAATATAATAAAATCCAATGAGATCAGAAATTAAATGGCAAAATCCTAGTAATAAATTAATTAAAGCATATAATAAAAGTCAATTTTCTAATGGGTCCATACCATTCTTTGTCCTAAGCTTGGACCTTCCTCTTTAAAATCCCTCCGCCACTCATCACTCTCTCTTTATAATCATCACTCTCAACGACTCCAAGAAAGAGAGAGCAGAGAGAGATGGTGGGTTCATCTTCTTTCTTGCTTTCTTTCTTCCTTTCGTTCTTCATTAACCTGTCTTATTCTTGTTTAAATATTGTTTATGTATTGTTCTTATTGGATTTAATTTAATACTATTAGGACCAAGAACAAGAACTTGAGAGATGGGAAGGGTATGTGGACTGGAGAAACAAGCCAGCACTGAGAGGCAGCCATGGTGGAATGCTTGCTGCCTCTTTTGTATTGGGTAAGTACAGAATTTAACCTTAAATAAATTTCTTTATTCATGCATGAAAATGGGTTTTGCTTTTTTTTTTTTTTTTTCTGGGAAGAAGAAAATGAAATGGTATATTTGATTGCAGTGGTGGAAGTATTAGAGAACCTAGCGTTTCTGGCAAATGCAAGCAACTTGGTTTTGTATTTATCAGAATACATGCACTTATCTCCTTCTAGATCTGCTAACAATGTCACGAATTTCATGGGAACTGCTTTTCTTTTAGCTCTTCTCGGTGGGTTTCTTTCCGATGCTCTTTTCACAACTTATCGCATCTACCTGATAAGTGCATCCATTGAATTTCTGGTAATTAAACTTTCCCTCTCTCTCTCTCTCTCTCTCTCTCTCAACTTACAGCTCTTGGAATTTGATATTTTTCTTAAAATGGAAATTTTGATTCTCAAAATGTGGGATTTGAAGTACACCCACCAATAGGGACCATATTTGAGTTAAGCAAGTGTACGAAGTTTAAGATTGTCTGAAAATCTGGAATTTGCTTCACATTATTATAATTATATAATATTGCCAAGAAAAGTGACATTTGGTTAATTTTGTGCAAAATATTTTAAAATTTTGCATATTTTAAAGAGTAAACAAAAAGTAGTAAGCTTATCCTAAAACCTGCACTTGCAGTTGAAGGCACAATTAATAAGGCACCGCTGTGATTGGGTAAGCCATGATGTAATCTGCTTACCCTGTTATAGCAACTTGCTTCTTACCAAATTTGAGCCCCAATCAACAGAAACCTTTTCTAAAGTTCAACCTGCTCTTCCTGAATAAAAAATTTCCATTTTTAAATTACTAATATTCAAAGGGATCACACAAAAAATTCAATTGGTCAAACGAAATTTGACTAAAGTTAATGATGATTAGTATTTGTAATCTGGATTGTCTAATAATCATCCGGTTAATAATTTATTTACCTTAAATTAGACGTGGGTCCCACTCATAATACATTGCTGTGAATCCAATTATAGCGAGTACTTTGGCGACGAATAGAGCTGTAGAAGCTTCTTTTTTTTATTTTTTTTATTTTTTTGTCATATTTATACGTATTTGTCCTTTTTGATTCACAATATTTTGTCTCTAGTACCCGACAAGACCTCTAAGGTCACCGAATGCTGTGTGAGAGACGTCCTGTCCTTGTGCCATATAGTTTTTGCTTGCCACGTGTACCTCGTCATCTGATCGTGGCACCGAGTGTGGTCTCTGTCTTAGATACGGTCACCATGGTCTGCCCTTCGGTATGCAATTAGTGGATAATAATCCTCTTTTGTAGCTTTTTTTTTTTTAAAATTTTAAATTTATTTTATTTTCTCTAACAAATGATTCAGAGCCATATACCATAAAAGAAAAACAACAGAAACATTTTTCAGGTTCAATGAATCATGTGTGTCACGTGGGTACCTCATTCACTCATATGTCCTCTCACAAATTAGTGAATCCCACAATTCCAAATTAATGTAAAATTTGAGAAATATGGTTTTATTTTTTTATTTATTAAAACTATATATAAATGTAGCTAACAAAAATCACATAATTTTACAAATATTGTCTTCCCCTTGTACAAAGTAACAAGTTTGGAAGATTCCCACGTAATGGGATTCTTAATTTTTGGACTGCCAAAATAATTTTTGTGCATTACATGGAATTCTGGAAGCAACTTCATGTCATATGTGACATTTCCTATTCAGTAGTCACTTTCTTTTGCTATACAAGTCCAATAGCTGAGGTTTGGATCAACACGTGGCCAAGGGACCCACATTGACTTATTTCAGCTAACTGTCAAAATTAGTTACGAGCTTTCAGTCTTAGTGGGAATAAATCGTTTGTATTGCAACAGGGACTAGTGATACTGACGGTGCAAGCACGATCATCGTCGTTGAAGCCGCCGGCGTGTGACCCAAAAAATGCCACCGCAATGTGCGAAGAAGTGAATGGCGCGAAAGCTGCAATGTTGTTTGTCGGACTGTATCTGGTGGCTCTTGGTGTTGGAGGGATAAAAGGGTCATTGCCTGCACATGGAGCAGAGCAATTTGATGAGAGCACACCACAGGGAAGAAAGCAGAGATCAACTTTCTTCAATTACTTCGTCTTCTGTTTGTCTTGTGGAGCCTTAATTGCAGTCACATTTGTTGTTTGGATTGAAGACAACAAAGGCTGGGAATGGGGTTTTGGAGTCTCTACCATTGCTATACTTCTGTCTATCCCTATCTTTCTTGCTGGCTCACCCACTTACAGAAACAAGATTCCTTCTGGAAGTCCTCTTACTACCATTTTCAAGGCACGTTATTACTCATTCAAAAAAAGAAAATGTGCCAAATTGATGAAACTGGTTAATTTTCAAATATCAAATGATGGGTTTTTTTCCCTTTTATGAACAGGTTTTCGTTGCCGCTTCAATTAACACCTGCAAGAGCAGAAGTCCAAGCAATGTTGTAGTTAACCTCAACACAAGCCCTTTCAATCAAACTGCAGCCATTCAAAGCCTGGAATTCAAAGGGACTTCTAGTGAAATAACACCGATAGAAACTTCAACAGAAAGCTTAAGCTTTCTTAACAGAGCAGTAATGAAAAGGCCAGTCCATTCTAAACTAGAATGCACAATACAAGAAGTAGAAGAAGTCAAAATTGTTATTAAAATCCTCCCAATACTTGCTTGCACTATAATGCTGAATTGCTGTCTAGCTCAACTTTCCACGTTTTCTGTGCAGCAAGCTGCAACCATGAACACCAAACTCGGTTCTTTAAAAGTCCCTCCCGCTTCCCTTCCGATCTTTCCTGTAATCTTTATCATTATCCTAGCACCGATTTACGACCATTTCATTATTCCATTTGCAAGAAAAGTAACCAGATCTGAAATGGGTATTACCCATTTGCAAAGAATTGGGATAGGTTTAGTTCTGTCTATAATAGCAATGGCAATAGCAGCTCTAGTCGAAATCAAGCGAAAAAGAGTTGCTACAGATTCAGGACTATTACATGACTCAACAACTCCTTTGCCACTAACGTTCTTTTGGATTGCATTTCAGTACTTGTTCTTGGGATCAGCAGATCTTTTCACTTTGGCAGGACTTCTGGAATTTTTCTTCACAGAAGCACCTACAAGCATGAGATCGTTAGCTACTTCGCTTTCTTGGGCTTCACTGGCCCTGGGATATTACCTCAGCTCAGTAATTGTATCAGTAGTAAACAATATTACAGGTAACTCCATGCATAGACCATGGCTATCAGGCAGCAACATAAATGAACATCATCTCGAAAGATTCTACTGGCTCATGTGTGTGCTTAGTGCTGTCAATTTCTTGCATTACCTTTATTGGGCTAACTGGTATAAGTACAGATCAACAAGAGATACTTAATCAGGAAAAAATTATCCATTTGTATGTATAAATATAGCTGAAAAAGCAAACCCCTTGAGGGATCTTTATAAGTCCAGTCGATGGATCTTAAATTTTCCCATTAGACATAGAACATAAATCAAGTGCCAGGGGCAGAGCAAGGAGATCAGAGGAGTCATTTCCATCTTGTAAGCAAATATTTTCTACGTTGTGCTAGAAAGCAGCTAGTTCATTTTATCAAAGGAAAATTGATTAACTAATTCTTGTTTCACTAACAACTAATTTCAAAAATTACAATTTTCATGGAAAAGTGAAAAACTACAATTATCATAATTTCCACTAAATAGTAAATTCCTTATTGATTTCAGCTTAACCCAAACAGCATGGCTACCTAAACTTACTAATCAAATCAAGAACCAGAATTTGTTCAGATCCTGAAATCCAGTTTATCACCCTTGATAAGTGGATTTTGCTTGATCAAACGATCCCGATCAGCTTTCTTGAAATCAAACGTGCACGAATGTTCTTTAGGGTACCGGTGAGAACCGCACAAGATCTTTCCGCAACGGCATGCGAATCCTGTCAAACCCACTTTCTTGTTGCAACTTTCACATCGGTTCTTCACAGTAGAACCAGCAGAAGTAATTGTCAATGTCGTTTCTCCTGTCTTGGTAGGTAAAGATAGTTGCTTATATATCGTAAGAGATGTCGTTTTAGCAGAAGCTATTGTTATTGTCGTTTGTCCTGTCTTGGTAGGTAAAGGTAGCTGCGGATCAATCGATTTATCTGTCGTTTTGCCATATTTAGCTTCAGAAAGTAATTTCTCTTTCAAATAATCCTTGTAGCACTTAGAGCACAGGCCATGATTCTGCGGTGATCCGAAGAAGCCACAGCCCTTCTTGCAAGGAGAATCCATCTTCTTATATTCTTGAAAATAAGAGAGACCTATTAACTCTTCTTCTTCTTTTTCCTATTTCTTGTGTTGATTGGTTATGATCAATTGATAAGTAAACATTGAAGACGTTATTATGATATATATAGAGAGACTGACTTTTATCTCCGAATTGGGTCGCAGAGGAAAACAATTTCTGATAAGGAAAGGAATCACAGAAATTAGTACGTTGCTGAACCTTTTCTGGAGGCTGTTTCGGTTTTCCTACTTCAATAGGAAATATTTTCAGGACAGTTTTTTTAAGTAAAATTGATTTTGTTTATAGTTTTTTTTTTTTAAAAAACTAACAGGCATAGTTTATGATCCATGAGTATTGGCTGATTCAAACGTAAGGCATTGGCAGGTTTAAGTTCAAACAAGGATTAATCAATTGTTTAGATACCTGTTTAGGACTAACAAGTGTAGTGTATAATCCCGCATCCCGCGGTACAAAAATCATGAAAGCTTTTTATGCTGTAGCCTCTGCAAAAAAGTCTTGGACCTTCTTATGATGTATTAATCTCTTTAATTTTTAGATTTAAATTTTAATTTTAAAGCTCATTCCTTAAAATTGACATTCAAATTGATAGGTAATAGGGGTTTTCATGAGATGAGATTCATATTACACTTTCTTTCCATTCTCAAACAAAAATTACATTTTCACCATTTTCTTGTAAAAGGAAAAAAAAAAAAAAAAAACCAACAATTATCATAATTTCCAGTAAATAGTAAATTCACTATTCACTTCAGCTTAACCCAAACGGCATGACTAGGAACGCCAGCGTTGACCAAGAACAACATATAATACCCAGGTGGGGCCACATTGACGTTTGTGGGCCCAACCACGTTGACCTTGTATCCAAATGCTGACAGCTGTTCCACACTGATCGTATTCAACACCACCATTCTCTGATTCATAGCAAACGAATGCGTTGTAAACGACGGCGCAATCAGCACTACAGAAATCCTCAAATCTGAACGGTAAACTTTCAACACGAAGGTTACCGAGAACATCTCGTTATACGACACCGTTCCCTCCACTGACTCCACTGTTAAAATCGAAGGTCTGAAAACGGCGTACACTGGGTCAAGATAAGGCGGGTAAAAGGCTTCCAAACTTAGTTCAGTCTTGTACGGATATGCTGTGAAGTTGTACCTTGGGTGTGGATTGCTTCCACCAACTAATATCCTGCCATCTGGCAAAAGCGCTGCTGTTGAGTGGTACATTCTTGGAATATTTGTCGGGTTCATCACCACGAATCGCCGGGTCGGAACTTCTTTTGGAAGGTATAGAACGGGAAAGAGAACCGGATTCACTGCAACATCCCAACCTGCGGTCCCATTAGCGGCACCGTTGATTATAATAACATCACCGGTAGGTAATAGTAACATATCGTTCATGACCCGAGGCGTTGGCATAAGCTCCATGATCCATTCGGGTTTCGGATCCGAAACTCTCAATCTACCACAAGTCCTCGTTGCTTCCGCGTAAACATGCTCCGTGTAAGCCTTAGTGTAAGCACCGGGCCGGGACCCGCCGCAGATCATAATCTCTGTTTCCGGTATTTTATTAACATCAATCCCTCCGGTTAACCGGAGTGGAAGCAACACGGAAGAGCCAGTACAGGGGAAGTTTCTAGAACCACCAAGCAAAACTGGATATTCTTTAAGAATCTCGTTTCTTGTATAATCAAACAAAATGGATCGATTATTAGCAAAGATGAAGAGATTCCCATCTGGTAGAAGATGCAAGAAGGGATAAAGATTGTTTTCTTCTTTTGGGTCTCTGGTTTGGACCAAGAAAGGGAAAAGTACATTGTCTCTTATTTCAGACACCTTTGGATAAAACTCGTACGTAAAAACCCTTCTACCGCCAACAATGATAATTCTTCCATCGGGAAGTATCTGATTACTCGCATACCATCTTCGGCTTAAAAGAGGAATAGAGAGCTCAACCCAGTCGCAAGAATCATCACCGCAAGGAGTAAATGAACGAATCACTTTCTCACCGCCATTGCTGCCGCCGGTTTGGATAAGAGTGCCTTTTGCGTCGACGGAGCCAGAAGAGCACCAGGTGTTTGTTAAAATCATTAAAGGACGGACACTGTTTGTAGCAATGTCGTATAAGACAGAATGTGCACTGCAATCTTTAGGTTTTACGTATTCGTCGTTGTAACGGCATTTGCCGTTTGGTAGAGATATGTTAGAGATGCCAAAGTCGGTTCTGTCGAATATGATTATCTTGTTATTTTTTAGGACTTGAATGTGCATGGCCGAGATGCCTATGCTTTCTTGAAGAAGAACCCAAGAACCGCCAGTTATGGTGGGAAAGTACTGTGCTCGGTGGGCAAGATTTTGCGAGCATAGTGTAAAGAAAGTGAAAAGAAGAGGAAAGATAACAAAAATTAAGTTCTTGAACCCCATTGATGGTTTCTTGATAGGTGTTAATGGAGAAACAGGGTTTAGGGTTTTATATATATTGGAGAAGATAACTGGTGTTCGAAAAAACAGCAAGTTTTACATGTGCTTATTTCCTCGCAGTATTAGCAACGAATTTACATAAGCTTAGAAACTAGAAAGTCATTCTGAGGGCATGTAAACAGAAAATAAGTCAATATCATATACGTAAGGTTGTTGGGCAGATTTTATTTCATTTACAGAAACCGCATGAATAAATTATAGTAATATATATTGAGTACTTATAGCCAAATCCAATTATAGTAATATAGTAATAAATTAACTCTACTAGATTTCTGTTTTTTTTAGTTTTTTTACCATATTGAAACTCAAACGTTCAGCTCAGGAAAAAAAAAATGTTAACCTTCCACTGCCCCACATGCAGAATAGAAATTTGTTTAAGCAACTCGTTAAGTGCAAATAAATTGAGTACTTATAGCCAGAGTTCTGTACTGTTGGGTTGCCTCGGACTTCTAAGTTTTAGCCTGATAGCATATTAATTTACCTGAATTTGTATGGGCAAACATCAACCAAAAAACCCAAATCCAATTGGGCATATTGCACAACTCTATCTATACAAACAACTGAAAAACAAATGATTTTTCAGCCTATTTTTATGTATGAACAATGTCAATATCACAAGAATTCATCACTGGAATAGACTATTTTCTCAAATTTCAACCTTTACAAGACCAGATTAATTTGTCAAAACCGGTAATCAGCATCAAAGAATATTATCAACCACTTATGCTATGATTTAGAGGAGCCAGCACCAATTGATGAACTCCTTACAGCTACTCTCACTGCACCTACGCAACTAAGCTGCCTTATTTCAGGGCTTAATACATGCCTGTCCTGGCTCTTACACCCTTCTTCCATCTGAACACCCAGAAAGTATGCTATCTGAACAGCCAGAGACACTTGTAAGAAAAATAAGAATTGCATAAGCCATTGATTGTTCTTTGTTTGCTTTCTAAATGTTAGAAATTTATAATCTAATCACAAGATGCTAAACCAAAATAAATAATTTGGCAAATCAAGAGTGAATATTGATCTACATAAAGTGAATATTGCCTGTTCATAATCAGTAACAAAAAACAACAATGATGTCCGCAATGTCAATGTGTTCATAAAAATGCCAAGAAGAAACCATAAATCTAGCTAAAAAACAAAGGAACCTAACTAATTAATTTCTATATTTTCTTCTAGAATAAGCAAGCATTAAAATTTCCAACGGGTAGGCTTACATTAATTTTATGCCAGGAATAGAATACCAACAAGCTTAGTACTAAAGATTCCCACTCCTGTTGGCATCTGCAGGATTACACAGGCATCTGGGTTGGTAAACAGCAGTCTAAGTTCAACAGAAACGTAGAAGAAAAGAAATTCTCACAAGAACAAAAGGGAACATAAAAGCTTGAAAATTTGGCCATTAACATAATGATAGCTCATAAAAATACAACCACAATGACAACCCACAAATATAGAGGTCATTTCTGAACACATTGAAATTCCAGAAGCAAAAACAAGTGTGCAACTATTGCTGGGTGCTAATAAAGAAGGATTCAGAAGATGGGTATCCTATCTTTTTTTCTTCCAGACTTCAAACTACAAGAGTTGTCAACCATCCCAAACGATAGATTTCTTCGATGAAGCATTATAGCCATCAGCACCAGTAGGATAATGGCATTGCTGATTCTGACAGACCTCATCAATATTAAATACTACTTAAACAAGCAGAAAGATGGGGGACCATGGAACCCTGCTACTATTAACAACCAAATCTTGATTGGGTATCCATAAGTTTATGAACAATGGGCTACCTGCCGCACTGGTTAGCCAGCCTGAAAAATACTGTAATTGCTGACACTGACAACTGATGGATGAAGCATTATTATCATTAGCATTAGCCTTTCCATTCATTGCAGCCCATTAAACATATAAAGCTATGGTCTTATCTACCTCCATATACCATTGTAGAAGGCATCTTTCATCTTTTCATAAAGTTTAAGATAGGGCCACAATGTATTTATCACATAAAGCAATGTTAGCTTTAGGGAAAGTGAGTCTGAAACTCCATTTGGTGTCCTACGCGGAACAGTTATTGAGATAATGATATTTAAATGCCCACTACCATGCACATATTGACAGAGGTACATTTCAATGGAAAATATGAAAGCATCCAGTAGTATCAAATGGAAAAATAGATGCAAGAATATTGTGGCACTATAACTCAGATGACAACTCTCAAGCCTGCTCTGCCATTCCAAGACTGTGAATTCAACCCTAATCGGCCACATCGATGCTTTTCTTTCAATGATGACTAAATAGCAAATATAGTAAATCATTGGATGACCACATGGTGAATCAAGAGTTCGAGAAAAGGTTTATAATAAGTCCTGAGTTACTATAATGAAAAATACCACACAATGGGGAGGAGATTGACACAATCGTCTGCCAAATTGAAGCAAGAAAATATGATAGGATATCTTTGTCAATAATGAGAAGGAAGACGTTAACTACTCTTTGATTGAGATGGTGACTTAGAAGGGCCATCTGAGAGAGAGAGAGAGAGAGAGAGAGAAGAGGAGGAGCAACAGAATTAAGAGAGGAAGGAGACAAGGAGGAAAAAAAAAAGCACTTTGGTTTCTAATGAGGTTGTGGAAAGAGCCCCACCTGCATGGAAAATGAACACGAGTATAACCCATTTCCAATTCTGCCTGTTAAAAAGAAGCCGTAGTGCAAATTGATTTTCTATTCATTGCATACAACCAACAATAGGAATAGATTGTGCATGGAGAACAAAGAAAAAGGATCAAAATTAAATTCTGATAACAAGCAGGTGGAAACAAACATCAAGCATGAAACACAAATCAATCATGTATGGCGTTGCCAACCCTCTAATCAAACTATTTGTTTAAACAAATCTTTAGGCTCATTAAGAATTCATTTGGTTTAATGGTATTTGCACTCCTGAAAACCTGGTAATATTTACGCAGTTCTCCATAAATTTCAATAAACTTTCTAATCCTTTTTTTCATGCCAACCCAATCCAAGACCTGAATAATTTCAAGGGCTACAGCAGAAAAGATTTACTTCTAGTCGAAAATCATATCAAAGTCAAAATAAAATGCACAGGAAAGTTGATTAGAGTAAAATAACCAAATAAAACAACTATTTTTAATTACTCTGATCAAGCTAAATACTTGTTTAACTGCAAAAGGTTTTAAATCTACCTAATGTCAACAATGAAACATATGAAAGATAGATAGAGAAGTTTAAGCATGCAAAGCACCTTGCCAGTAGCATTACGAACAGGTGATATGTGAAGAAGATTCCAAAATGCACTCTTGTTCTTCCTAAAACAATAGCCAAAGCCATTATTTAAAAACCAAAAAATAGAATATTTCTCTCAAAAACATTGGAAAAATAGTGAAAGTATCAACCTGTAATATAAGATACGTACTGTGCATGCTTGTTCAGCTTGAATGCTTTCTTTTATCTGAAAAACAATCAGCAGCAACATAAATTTTCAGTCAGCCGAACCTCCACTCCAGTTACAACAAATGTCAAAGCAAATAAACAAAAGGAAAAATATGAAATAAGTACCTGCTTGAGAGTTGAGCAATCTGTTTCAACTCCATTTAAAATTCTACAATTGCGCCCCAAAACTTCATGCCTAGCATAACCTGGTAAATGACAAAATGACATGAGTAGCAAAGCAATTTTCACATTTTTCGGATATTCATACACCATATGCTCTGGATCAATCTATGGCGAGTCAGTAACCCATAAAAGTTAGATAAATATGCACAATTGCATATCATAAAAAGCTATAAGCACCTGTTAATTTCAAGAAGGCATCACTAGCATAAACTATAGGCATATCTGGCAAATGTGGATCCGTCCTGCAAATGCATTAAAAAAAAAAAGAAAAAGAAAAACGAATTTGTGCCAGAAACACAAAGCAGAGGCATTAGCAATCTTATAAAGAGAAAATTTTTTATGCTGAAAATAAACAATTATTGGAATCTGAAACAACTCACAATACAAAGCTCTGTTTGATTCTACCAAGAGATATATTTAAAGATGAGCTGATAAGGTCCGCTCCAGGTAAGCTGCATCTTTTTCCACACACCAATTTGCCAGTTGACTCGCTATAGTGAGTTAGCACAGACAATATACTGTCAATGGCACTCGCTGCTTTGAGCTTCTCTACCTCACTCGCCTCACATGGCTCATCACTATTTAATCCTGTAATAAGAAACAAACCCATTAATAAATGAAATGCACCATTCCAACTTCCGGTTCAATGAAGGCCAATAAGAAGCATACCTCTAGTATCCGAATCCAATGCCAAAACCCGACCCAAATCCACCAAAGAATCCGAACAAACCTCTCTTCTACAGGAGCCAAACACAATCTCCTCGCCCAAAGTCGTTCCGTTCAACCTCTGTCTCCGCATAATCGGTACTTGAACCGCTACGAAGTGGATCACTCTCCCATCGTCCTTACCAAAAACAGGACTCATTTGAAACAGCATCCAAAACGGAGTGCCATCTTTTCGATAATTTAACAAAATGATCTGCAAAGCCCTTTCCTCCCTAATCGCCTCTCGAATTTCCATCACGGATCTCCGGTTCGTCTTAGGCCCTTGAAATATCCTTCCATTTCGGCCAATAACTTCGTCTTTTGAATAACCCGTCATCTTCAAAAACCCACTGCTGGCAAACACAATCGGGTGGCCGGAGATACAAGGATCAGTGATAGTAAAACAATCCGGCAATCCATTCAGAGCTTCTCCAGCCCAAAGAGAATAACGGGTATTGAAGGATTGTTCAATTAGAGCCAAGTGTGATTCCATTTAGATTGGTCCGCTTTGAAATTTTGTATCCTCGCTTTGCAAGTCAGACCCAATCCCATGTGTCAAAGCTAAGCCAAATTAATATGCGAAGCTTGAAAAGAGTAGAAATCGAAGTGAACAAGGCAGCCAATCAAAGAATTACAGAGTTTTGGCCCATGGAAATTCTTCAAAGAATCGTTTTCAAGCTACATAAATGGGACAGAGAAAGAGTGTGAGGCATAGAGAAGAAGAAATGACGAAAATATCTTTGTAGAGCAATACAGAATTGAATGAACGTAGATGAGAGAGAGATACACATCAATCGTTGTTGTTGTTATTTGTGCATGTAAATTGTAGAAAAGAAACCTCTCTTTCTTTCTTTTCAGTATATGACAATGGAGAGAAGCTGAGGAGGAGCAAGAAGCAAGTACACATTTATGCAGAGTCACACGTTAAGAACATAACTTTTTTTTTTTTTTCCAGAATTTAAGAACATAATTTTAAGATTAAATAAATCCTGATTTTTATGCATTTTTCCTTGTTTTTATACATGACATGTAATCAAGACCTGTGCTGTGCACAAAAAAAAAAAAAGAAAAAAGAAAAAGAAAATCTATAGTTAAAAATTTAAAATAGTTGCTTAATGCTATAAATAAGATTGTAGACTCCATTACACGCACAAATCAAATTATAAAATTATAAATACCCATCTTTCGTTTTTAATTTATCCCAAAATATAATTTTTTACATTATAATTAATTCTCAAATTATTTATTATATTTTATTTATTATTTTAGTATAATAATTAATTATGTGTTATTTAAAATGGAAAAACTCATTCAAAAGTGTCAAAAACTTCTGCATTGATATCTTAATTTAAATAAAAGAAAAAAAATTGCCACCTTGCTTCTTTATGATCGCCACGTAAGAGTTGCAATTTTTCTGCTTTTTTCTTTTTTAGGGGAAACAATTTTTCTGGTTTTTGGTTTGAGCTTTCTATAACTTTGATGAAAATTGTCAAACTCCGTCTCATGATGGGAAAAAAACAAAGAACCATATTTTTTTTTTTTTTAAAAAAAAAAAAGGTTAAATAAGGGAGGAATGGATCAATTTAACAATGAGAATATATTTTCCCATTTTGGGCATTGAAATGTGGGTCCTAACACAAGAATGCAAATCCATACAAAAATTAGAAATGTATAGAATCCAATTATTATACACAGTTGTATGGTCAGGGTTGTTTTTTTATTATTTAATTATAATTTTCCTCTTCTTTTTTTTTTTTTTTTTTAATGGCTAGTGCAAGTTGTAACAAAAAGTGGTCCCTTTACCTGTTATATTGCATCCAGTGATGGAGGTACCTTCTTACGTACAGCTGCATCATAGCTAATTGGGAAATTAAGATAGAGAAAATCTTAGATTATCTGGACAAAGTGCCATGCTTAATGGGTGATTTAGGGTTAACTAATTTTAATTTGGTCCAATTCTATTTAAGTCAAGAAGGACTAAATTAAGAATGTTGATTGGGGATTTTTTTTTTTTTTTTTTTCTGTTTACACTAAAAGATTAGAAGCGAATTTAAATTCTTTTAGCGGTAAAATTGGGAGGCGGAAATCACAATCATCTGAAAGCAAACGGTGGGAAACAAACAGAAAAATCGACGCTGCTGCTTATCCATCCGCGTCACCATGTTGTGTGTTGTCCACTTTTATAATTAACGCCACGTGGCAACATTTCCTTGCTCCTAGCCATTTCGACTATTTTAAACTTGGGGAATATTTAGATTTAATGTTATGCAACCACTCTTTCCCATTTTCAACTTTTGTTTTCCGATTATTAAAAAAACACCATTTTTTTTTAATTGTTTAACATCTGAAAACTAGAAAACAAAGTTCCACAACATAAGAAAATTTCAAATAATAGTTTCCATAACTTGAGTAAATTACTATTCTATACTTGTATTTTGCCAAATTGACTAATAAATCTTTATATTCAATGGAAAAAAAAAACCTAACAAGATGATAAAATTAATATAAATGAAGGAAAAAAAATAGAGACAAAACAATGGCAAAGCACTTACCTTGATGACTACAAATAAAAAACAGTAATTTTTCATTTTACAAAAACTATTCGTTATCAGTCTTGAGAGGAAGGAGTCGCACAACGTTAGCTGATTCACATTTGTCTTAGATAGGAAATTGCCATTTATCATTGCTTCATTTTTGCACAGCCTGAGGCTTTGAAAAGTGAGGGAAAAGCTTCTTCTCTAACTCCAGTAAGCTGAAATTCATATAAACAGCTAGTGAAAAAAAATCTAAATATGAGAGACGAAATTTAAAAAAAAAAAAAAAAAAAAAAAAAATATTGTTGACTTACATCTGATATCTACGAAGAGCCTCGTTTCTTTTGGCCAAGTACAAGTCGCTATCCTTGGCTACATTGTTCAAAGGATCACCTGCGACACACATTTAAAAAATACAGAAATAAAATAAAATAAAAAACACAGATCATCATTATGCTATATCTAATTGTAAGATACATCATCTCTGCAATTCAAGTGTTCATGTCTTTGTTTGTGCTCTACTCGAGTCAGCTTAACCCTGAAGCTTATAATGACGAACATGAGTCATCCCCCTTGTCAATATCAAGAGTTATGATATTAAGGATGGGCCAGTTTTCTGTAAATGCTCTTTTCATGAATGGAAATTGAGCCCTCAGAAAGAGAGGAAAATGCAAAATCTTCCATTTCATAAATACTTAAAGACAATCTACAGAAATATTAAGGATCATACTTGGAAGTGGTACTAGTTCTTTGGTTTCCACAATCTTGTGAACTTTTGGAGAAGTTGGTCTGTTAGTCTGATGTAATCCCTGTTCAAGACATATACCTCATATGGTCAACATGAGCAGGAGTAACATAGTCAAGCGATAATTGCAATTGATGCAAGCAATTGAAATAGAGATAAAAGATAAATAAATACATAATAGAACACATCCTAGACTCCATTATTTTAAATAATTGAAAACAATATTTCATGATACAAACTAAATAACTTGAGCCCCTCACAAAGTCACAAATCACAATAAATAAAGGCATTTCTTTATATTCTTCCTTGAACTTCCCAAAAAAAAAAAAAAAAACCCTTCAAATCACATCTACTCAACCGATACAAAGTGAACTGCTTTTTGTTGAGCTACATTTTTCCCCTCTTCAGGTGAAACTACTACCCAACTTTAAATAATAAACTATCATGCTTTGGACAGTTTTAGCTTCATTACCAACCTTGCGTTTGATTGGATGAGTTAGTTAATTCAGGAACTCATTTAACTAATAAAATGATAAACAGATTAAAACAAGCATTTTACTTATAGCTTTGAGATGGAGGAAGCATCCGCAAGCTTCTGACAATATGTGTTTCCATCTATCAGGCAATGGCTATGATTCTAATGCGTTCTTAAAACAAAGATAGCAAAGGTGAGAAATTTTTGTACCTTCTTCCTTTCCCTCCTCTTTAGAATCTTCAAATGACACTTTTTAATGTAGTGCATCAAATGGTATCGAGAATGTCTGGAGCATAATTGGTCTCTGACCTCTGGGTTCTCAGTTAGCCAATCAGAAATATCTTTAGATTTGACAACTTCATCTTTATCTAAAGATTCTAACCAGGAATAAACTGGTAGCCATTGATCTGTTCGTTGAAAGCGAGCTTGTGGAAGATCAACCTGATTCATTTCTGTTGCCTGCTAAAGGAAAGATCGCAATTACTCAGTTCTGAATACAATGGGGAAGCAAGGGGATAGACAGAGAAAGAGAAGAAAGGGCAGCACAGCTTTGAGGAGGAGAAAAGGTGGAAATAGAAGAAGAAATGAAAACAAGAGGTTGTTAAATAATTTGACTGATATTTTATATGACACACTTAGGATATCTAAAATTTTCAATTTCATACGAAATAAAGATGCCATTCAAGAGGATGTTGTAAAAACTTCTAAAGCACAATGCAAGGCTACTGTTATTGTCCTGCAGCATCCAAAAGAAAGAAATCTAGCTTCCCTGACAGAGGAAAATTGCAGATAAACAAAAGTTGGTATGCTCTAAGTTTAAGCATATAGAACAAGTGCTAACAATATAAACTCTCTTTTGTATTGTCAAGCTTGTGCATCAATAGACTGTGGTGAATACAGGTGCATGAACACCAAAAGTGTAACTATTTACAGCAAATATATAATGAAGATCAATGTTGACCTCAGAATACCATTGTTCAAATTCAATAACTTTCTAAACCCAGAAGTACAGAGCAAAGACAATATTTTCCACCTTGATCTTTATACTTTCCTACCCTTCTCATTTTCCACACTGCACTTTCAGCTTTGAACCAGAACAATTGCCTAAAACCCCGACTACGTCGCATATCTCTAGGAGTAACTGTGCTGAGCCAATGTTTTACTTTCACAACTTAATACCTTACAGCATAAAGTCATCATTTGGCATGCAATAAACCCTAGCCCTCATCATTCCCATTCTATAGCACTAGAGAAGCTCGTCCTAATTCAATTGTTATTGCAAATTATTGATACCGCATAACATTTATCCCATAGGTGAGACCAAAATCAATGCCAATTGCCCATCATCAAAGTAAGTTCTAAAAGAGTACAACGCTTCTAAATAAGGGTAGCTGCATCTTACATATCCTTAGATCAAACACGCGACAAGTGCAGGCAATATCACTGCAAAGTGATTTACTTGCTCTGAACAAATTTTTGCAGTGAATTATCTCTAAAATGTAGAATTAAAAGCACTCTTATTGTGCTATTAAAAGCAACGTTTCAAAGTCAAAATTATTTCTTTATTCTAAAATTACACCTAATCAAACAATCTAAGTCGTCCCTCAATCGTATGTCAACGCTCAGCAGAAATACAGCTTTTGATCGTTTTCCAAAATACTTGCACATAAAAAACAACAATTACAGTGATTTCTAGTTCTCAAAACAAGTAATATCTCCAATGGATCAATTTTTTTTAATAACCCAGAAAAATCTCATGTAAAACATAGTTGCAAATAGCTGTAAATTACCTGATTGGGCAACCTCATGTAATTTTGAATAGCGAGGAGGCGATCAATGAGATCGGTTCGAGGCATGGACTGGAGGTCAGCCGGTAAGGAGCCGCGATTGGAGTCTATCCAAGCCTCTACCTCGTTGATGGTAACGGCTTTAGCTTCGGGGAAAGCGCTGAGCCAAGCTCGAGCCATTGTTTCCCATTCTTGCGATTGGTTAGGGTTCTGATCGCTGGGTCTGGGGTTTTCAGCTAGGGTTTGTACATTTGAATTCGACATTTTAATTACTTTTCCTTTTGTGCGCCGCGAAGATTGTATTGTATTTTTTACTTTTTTTTTTTTCCCCCTGAGGCCAGATTATGTTCGCGCAGCGGTTTGTTAGAGAAACCGCCATTATTTCTTTTGTTCTTAATTTCTATTTTTGTATTATGAAGGGATACGTTCGGAAATTGACACAGGTGGGACAAAATACAACCGACTAATTTTTTTTTTTTTTTTTTTGAAAATTATGAATTTTCTTATTGAGTCCACAATAAAAATCTCATATAATTTGGATCCCCAATCTACACCATTAAACAATTTTTTTCTTAATATTCAAAGAGAGAATTTAATTTTAAATATATCATCAGATTATATATATATTTACCGTTACATTATGTATTCATATATACTATTGAATAATTAATGGCATAGGATTAAGGTTATAATATAAACTCGTTAGGCAATAAATAAATTTTAACATAATTTCAATAGAAACTAAAAAAGTTAATTCTATTTTATTACTTATAAATTGATAGACTCACACTATGCTGTGGCAAATTATCATTAGTTTAAAAATTTAATTAAAAAATTAATTAATTTATTAATAGTTAAATAAATTAAAGTTATAATGAATAATTGAAAATTTTTAGGATGAATCAAAATTAACAATAACAGCTAAATTGAAATAACTAACTAAATAAAAAATATTTATATTCAAAAATTGGGTTAATTTGAAAGTGATAAACTATATAAATTGTATTGCACATTTATTTTTTCAATTTATAAAATTAAAATTGAAAAGGAATTTTCTTAAAATTACTTAATCACTCCAACCTTAAAAGCAAAAGAAGAGATACATATGGCAAAAAAGTAATTGCAAAAATTGGACACCCAGTGGAAATCAGTTTAATAAAAAATTAAAATGCGGATCTATAATTGATTATTTTTTTAATTTAAATTATTTTAAATGAAGATAAAAATTAATAAATAAATTGAAATGTCTTTTCTATATTTTAAAGATTCTCTTTATTATTAAATGTGATGTATAATTTCTATTAAAATATAAATAAATATTTTTTCCATTATATATATATATATATAAAGAATGATAAGTATATATGAATAATTTTATATTTTTCATACATAAAATTAAGTTAAATATTCAATGTATAAATACATTAGTAAAAAATTAAAAGTATGTTTTAAAACACACTATTAAAAATCCTCAATTTTATGATTTCAAATAAATAATATTTGAAAACCTACATATATAAAATTTATATAAAAAATAGTAAAGATTTACTATAAATCATACATCTAATCATATAAATTCCTATTAGCATGTGATTTTATTAAATCATAAGTACATGTATTATAAGTTAATTAACAGTGCTTAAATTTTAATTAAAAAATAGGAAAAAGTCCTATGATTTTATTAAATCATAAGTACATGTATTAAAAATTTTTTTATAGATATATCGTGTAACCTTTCTCGATTGGGTTTGGAAATTTTTAATCTTGTGCTTAACTTTGAGGTTTAGGCCCGTATAGGAAGGCCTCCATTTTTGAGTGAAGAATAAGATCGAAACCGGGAGAGTTTGAACTTATAAGCCCGAAAGGTGTCTCTGCACCAACTCGCCTCTCTCTGCCCTGAGAAGGGGATCTATCTCATTTCCAAGGCCACTTTCCGGTTTGATCTCCGATCAGGTAATGCTAACACTACCATTTCCGCTAAAATATATAATTATCAGCTCCTAACGCAACCAAAACATGTCTAATCACCAATCATGGGTCTCCAAGTGTGCCTGATACTGATTTGCTTTATTATTTCCTTACACTTGCTAAATTGGCTTCAATGAGCGGCTTGATGGTTCACGAGTTAGCTGATTTTGCCACATTATACTTTTATCTGTGCTTTTGATTTGCTTGTGCGTCTGTCCTATTTTCAATTCAATTCCATATTGTTTCGGAAGTTAAAAGCATTCTGGCCTCTCAAATTGTAGTTCAATGGATTTGTGCTTTTTGATTCTTGTTTTATGAACTCGTTAATGTAAAATCTTCTACTATTTTTTCCCCATCAGGAGTAGGGTGCCAGTTATATCTTAGTTTGGTTTGGAGTTGCATGAGGAGGAGGAGGAAGTTAAGGATCCTGTTTAAATTGTGTTTTAGATTGTTTTTTTATCACTTTTTACTATATTTATTTTGCATTGTTGTTTAGTAACATGCGAGTTGTGAGCATTGATTTTTCCTCCCCTTCCCCTTCATCCAACAGGGCATACGCATCAACTTCTTATTTAGTGACGTGATAGTTCAATTACACTTACAATGACATACTTCTAATACGCAGATAAATTTTCCTGGGGACAATGAATTTTCTGCAGCGGTATACTACCCAGAATGTAGTGACAGAACAGGTTCCTGTACAAGAACCTCCAGCAGACACACGTCAGACATCAAAACCATCAGGAACTTTGGAGGGTCTTATAGCTGAAGACCCATTTCCCCAATCTCCTACAGCACAGGTTCGTGATGGAGAGGCTCAGGGAAGTGGAGATGAAAATGGCACTGTTGGTGGTGCGAGTGCTAAGAATGACTCTCATGTGGTGGC
Source organism: Jatropha podagrica (assembly GCA_947857235.1). NCBI lineage: Eukaryota > Viridiplantae > Streptophyta > Magnoliopsida > Malpighiales > Euphorbiaceae > Jatropha > Jatropha podagrica. The sequence continues at coordinate 118,314 of CANUEP010078149.1, read as the reverse complement.
AAACCACCAAGATGTTTCTGAGGAAGAAGGATGGATTACTATTCCACAAGGTATTACCTGACCATTTTAGTTAGCTTGGCTGTATTGGTTTCTTGAATAATTAGTACAAGCCATCTCTGGTGTTTATATTGTGCATAATTTGTTGACCATACTGTTAAGCATCTACACTCTATACTAGGAAGATGTCTTTAGTCGGAGCATAATTATTGTTCTAAATCCAAGTGTCTTTATTAGGTAAAAGCCTGTGGTAATTTCCTAATTGAGTGTGCATCATTAGGCATGGATACTAAATAAGAGGTCAGTGAGGCTGATGCTAAGTATGCATTTTGTTTTTCCTCAAGAAAAAAAAAAAATAAAAAAAGCCGGCACCTTGGGGCTATTGTGGATAGAGATGTGACATTGATGGCAGATTTCTCCACTGTTACTTCAAAAATGGAGTATAGTAATTTGGTACTGCTAGGATGCTTAAATTTTGAATTTTCTCCGAGCTGGATTTGATGATTACACATATGTCCTTGGTGATCCCCACTGTTATCCTTAAATGGGGATGCTGATCTGAAATGAGTTAGGTTGTGAAGCCCTTTCTCTATTCTCGTTGGTTATCATTGTTGAGTTACATACTTGATAATATTGTTCCAAAACTGAAACCTTACTTTGTTGTTATTTTATGGCTGTTTATCTTGAAAAATGTTATTTTGCTTAAATTTCCTTTGAGCAATAAAGGACTTCATTTTTCTTAGGAACTTCAAAATGATTCCTGCTCTAATATCAATATGAAAATAATTTTTTAGAAGAAGGTATGTGAAAGGTAAGCATCAGTGTCTGTGTATGATGTGGATTTAGTTGGTGTAAATCTTCTACCTTTGGCCATAAATGAGCCAAGTAGAGCCAATATTTGGCTATGCAATCAAGCCTGGCTCATTTATAAGCAAGCTAAGTATCATGCAACTTATAAAGCTTGCGAGTCTAAACAAGCCAAACTGAGCTTAAGTTTTCTTAGTAAATTTGAGTTATAAAAAATAATTTTTACGTTTATCCACAAAATTAAACTATAGTTCCATGATATTTATACTTTTAATAATTTTTATGATAAAGGCATGAACTTTAAGAGGGTGGTTTTGGTATATTTGGTACTCCACTTGTGACCTAAAGGTCATGAATTCGAGTCATGGAAACAATCTTTCTACAAAAAGCATGGGGAAGGTTATGTACATCACTGTGAACTGGATCATCATTTCTTTTAAAGGTGTGAACTTTAACTGTTATAAGTATGCAATAAAGAATTAATTTTTTTTATCATTGCTCAATGCATAATTTTAATAAGTATGTCTTTTCATAAAATTATAAATAAAAATGTACATGTGTGCATATAATTATATACGAGTTAGCTCATGAGCCTACAAACAAGTAGCTCATGAGTTTAAATATTTTGAGCTTTGTTAAACTGAGGTTTAGCTCATGTATTAAAAAAGCTTCAAAAAGTGAGCTTGAATGAGTTCCTATCAAGTTGAGCTCAAAGTAGGTCATGAAGGGCGTCTTATTAGCAGCTTTACTTCTACTAGGCATTAATACACTGACCTTTGATTGGGGGTTCAATTATCTAAATTCAACTAGACACTTGATGAGTACAGATTTTTGTTTTATTCAACTTCGGTCTTAGCGTATTTATCAAGCATCCTTGCTTCCTTTCCTTTAAAATAATTTCTTTGAGAATGCTGCTGAAGGATGGAATACCAGAAATTCTGTGATTTCCTTTTGCCTCTGCTTCTGCTTGCTTATCATATTTAGTTTTGTAGGAGGTAGGTCAGAGGGGATGGATTGGATTGATTTTCTCACTGGAAACACTGAAGATGATTGGGGTGTTATTTGGACTAGATAATGCGATCTTGCCAAATTTTCCCTTATTGGAAGTAATTGTCAGAGCTAAAGGAAGGTTTAATAAATAATTCAAGAATAGAAGTGCTTGAAAATGGATCAGATGGCATATTCCTTAAGCAAATAACATCATTTGCTAACATTTCTATTTTCTTGGTACATGGTTCCTCCAATTTCTGTTATTATATTGAAATCCTAGTACATTAGTAATTTGAATGATAGATATCCTTTTCACTTCTCATTGGAGACCCGGATGCTTGGTTGTTTTGCTTGCTTCTAGGTTATAACTCTTGAAACAAATGATGTGTTGAGCTGCAATCCTGTTTTTATGTGACCTTAAAAGGGTGCTCTGTAGGTTAAGGTGTTTTCTCAATTATTGGTTAAATATTGAATTACCTAACTTTTTATTTACACCGTATTCATTTTCCCTATGAATTCACAATTGAACTCTTTCTTTGCTTCATAAAGGACTCTTCCGTATATTCAAATAATCAAGCCAACAAAATTGTGAAGTTTGCTTCCCAATCTCATGTGGTTTTTAACCATATAGGGAAGGTCTGTGAAAATTTGTCGGGCTTGGCTGGTATCTGGTGGCCTGCAGTTTAGGTTGTTCGTATTATTTGGGTTTTATTTATTGTCAACAGTTACCTGTCAAATATATTGTACAATATGTCCCCTTTTATTTTCCTGACTCATTCATGAAAGTTGTGTTCTTAAACTTCTTCATAAAGCGATTTTACTGTTCATTTTATCTATTTCTATTTTGAAATTTTGCTATGTACTTTTCTGAAATTAGTTTCCCCTAGTTTTTCCCTGTTTGTGTGGTTTTTAGTGTTATCGTAATTTCTCCATGAAGTTGATGGCTGTTTCATGATTCCTATGTTTTTGTAGGGGAACTTCCTGATGATTGGAAAAATGCAACAGATATACATTCATTGCGCTCCCTGGATCGGTCATTTGTTTTTCCTGGTGCCTATCTTTCGTTGTCTCTTGGTTCTTCCAGTTTTGACACGTCTCAGTTATTATATGTGTCAGAGACATTGTGTTCATTATATGATACCTGAACTTTATTTTTATTCCAGGTGAGCAAGTTCATGTCCTGGCATGCTTGTCAGCATATAAGCAGGATACAGAAATTATTACTCCATTTAAAGTTGCTGCGGTGATGTCCAAGAATGGTATTGGACAAAGCCCTGAAAAACAAAATGGGAGTGGGAAAGAAGGAACAAGAGTGAGTCCTGGAGAAGGGGAAGTCAGTTCTGATGGCCAAGCCGTAGACCAAAATGGGAAGGAACCATCAAAACAAGACATTGATCCACAAAAGTACATTTCTGCCAGTGAATCATTACTCAGAATGGAAGATCAGAAAAGACGAACTGAAACATTGTTGCAAAAATTTCGGAACTCTCATTTTTTTGTTAGGATTGCAGAATCAGGGGAGTCACTTTGGTCAAAGAAAGGTGCTTCTGGTCCAAACTCTTCTGAGATAGAAGGTCAGAACTACACTGTAAATGAAACCAAAACATCTGCAAATAACAAATCCCGACTTGGTGCTCTTATTGATAGAGGCAACTTTGATGCTAATCTCTCTGGTGGAGCTGCAAGAAATAGTGTTTCATGTTGCTCCCTCCCTGATGGGGACATAGTGGTATGTGTCTGAGAACCTCTACATTCGTCATAATGAGCTTTTTGTTTGATGGATCTTCACAAAAATAGTGCAGTTTCTACTTTTACTTTTGTAATATTCTTGTAATAATAACTACTATCTGCATTTCACAAGTTATTGTTTTTGTTGCGCATATGTGACATGCAGTTTCAGTGTTTGATATGCATATTGTGTTTGATATTTTTCCATGGTATGTTGGATGTGGTGACCAACCATTAAAAATAGTTCTTCTTGGTTTTCAAAATGGATGGTCTATAAGTTGAGCTACAGAACATGTAATCCTTGTTTCTGCCCTTTGAAGTTGTCAATTTGTGCATGAGATATGCAGATTCCTAGATTTGCTTTCTGTTTTATGTGAATCCTGGCAGAATTCTCGTTACACCAATAGTTGGCGGTGACATTATTTTTTGTAAAACTCCTGCATTTCACAATTCTAATAAAACTTGTGCCTTTTTGTTGTCACTTTGATATATGATTGGAAGCCTGTCTTGTATATGAGTCTTGTTTACTGCACAGGAGGATGCCTTATTCTTTCAATTGTAATCCCTTCCTTTCTCTGTTTTCTTAGGTTCTATTAAATGTTAATCACATAAAAGGTCTGAATGTTTTCCCATTGCAATCGTAGCCCTAAACTTTGGAAATGGTCAGTTATAAACTATGCTTATTCTTTGCAATTTTGGCCATGTGTTCTAATTCTATTTAGTTACATGTAAAAGTAACTTTTAAATCAAGGAATTAAATGCACAGACTGATATGTTAGCAGCCTAATATCAGTGACTGTCTTAATTTGATGTATTCCTCTTCAAATGCCAGATTAGTGACTGATTTTATGTCATTACATAGATTCAGGTGCCTTGGCCATAATTTCAACAATAACAAATAATTATAATATGGGCTATAATTTGTTATTTTCTATAGTTCATGCTGTAATTGCAACATCAGAAAAAGTTAAGACCTTCTTTATGAATAATCCCTTTATTAAATAACAGTCTTCTTTTTGCTACTAAAGTAAATGGTCCTCCCTGGAGCCATTATTTTGGTCAAGTTCCCAAATGGTTTTGTATATTTTACATCTTTGCTGAAGTCAATCAAGATTTTGTATATTGTGTTTAGGGCTATGGTTTGCATTTTTGAGACAAAAAATTCGAGAAAAAGTTCCTATCTTATGAAGTATCAATGAAGATTTTTAACCAAAAGACATGTTTTATGACCTAGCGATCACAGTTTGTAAGTTACATGCAATTGCACACTTTCCTGGACTATATATTTATATCCATGTTGACTCTCAAACATGTAATGGTTTTATTAGTTTCTTGATGGGCATCTGCAAGTTATGGAATCATGTAGTTACCCTTTTTTTAGTTAAGAAACCATGCAATATGTGATATATAATATAAAGTCATGCCATTTGCTAATGTATGCGAGTAGTTATTGTTTGACAGCATGTATGGCAGGGACGTTCAGTTTAGATCCTTCCTGCAATATATGTTATTACACCAATATGATGCTTATTACGTAAATTTTTAAGCAGTTGGTCAGGCTACTGATTCTCACTCGTTTATATGTTTGGAAGGATGCAGGTTCTTTTACAAGTTAATATTGGTGTCAATTTTTTGAGAGACCCTGTTATTGAGATTCTTCAATTTGAGAAATATCAAGAGACAAATTTTTTCCCCAAGAATCAGGGCAACTTAAATGGTGTAAATTATGACCCATGTGGTGAATTATTAAAATGGTTGCTTCCTTTGGATAACACTCTTCCTCCTCCAGCTCGTTCTCTATCTCCTCCTCATTTAAGTTCTGCTTCTGGAATTAGTGGTACTTCTCAAAAGCCTACAGCTTCTGGTTCTCAGCTCTTCTCTCATTTCAGAAGTTACTCCATGTCATCATTGCCTCAAAACACTGCACCACCTCCTCAGCCTGTTAAAGCCAAAAGTTATAAGCCCAACTTTGATATTGGAGACTGGAATCAGTACTCATCTGAGAAATTATTGAAAGGCCAAAAAATGGGAGGTGAAGGTCTTTTGTCATTCCGAGGTGTATCATTAGAGCGAGAAAGATTTTCTGTTCGCTGCGGGTTGGAAGGCATCTATATTCCAGGAAGGAGGTGGAGGAGGAAACTTGAAATAATTCAACCTGTAGAAATCCATTCTTTTGCAGCTGACTGCAATACAGAAGACCTTCTCTGTGTTCAGATAAAGGTGTGGATTAAGATTTTTTTTTTTTTAGTTGAGTTAGGAGACTTATATATGCTCTTCCCCTCTGCTATCATATAGTATATCCAATTCAGGTGCTCATTGGAATTTGCTTTTAACTTTTGCAAATTCCATAATTTATCAAGTTCTTTTGCAGAATGTTTGTCCAACAAATAATCCGGATATTGTGGTATACATAGATGCTATAACAATTGTTTTCGAGGAGGCTTCAAAGGGTGGGTCACCTTCGTCATTACCAATTGCGTGCATTGAAGCTGGAAATGACCACTGTTTACCAAATCTAGCCCTCAGGTTGTTGTTCACTCTAGGTATCTTAATGTACTCTCATTTATTGGTTGTTCAGCTGCATTTTGTGTACCATGGTTAATGCAGTTGTCCTATGTTTGTTGGTTATTTATCACTTTTTCATATTATGTCCACAAGTGTGTAGTACAATACCTCTTTAGGTGATCCCAACACGCCTAGTGGGAGCAAGGTTAAGATAATGAAACAGTTCATTCATCTAGGAAACCTCCATAATGCTTTCCATTTTCTTCTTTCTCATTGTGTTGAAGTGATTTAATGATAGTTTTTGGTGCATGTAGAAACTTGCAAATTATGCTTTTTCCACTCTCCTCTTACATGGAATGATGTAATGGAGTTTCTTTGTTGTCCTTCGTGGTTCGTGAAAAGGACCTGTTTTTCATTTGTGGAATCCTACGAGTTGTGTAGATGCACAACAAAAAATTTTCTCTATGCGACTAAAAATTTTCATTGTTGCATATATTGGTCGTTGTCAAAAGAATCTTTATTCTCAACCAAAATAAATAAATAAAAGGAAAAGGAAAAATACTATAATCAGTTCGTTGTGAACAGAAGGAAATCTCTATTCAGTTATTGATTGCTGAATGGAGAATTATTACCACGAGCTTACCGTTTGTTTCCCCATGGTAGGAGAGGTGAAGAGCACTCTTTTATTCTTAAACCAGCATGCCCCCTGCTGAAGAATCTTAAAGTTCACAGCGAAAGACTTTCCCCATCACCAAGTTCACGACTTGCATCAAATAACACTGAAGGAAAGAGTGTTTCAAATATTGATCAATATGCAATTATGGTATCTTGCCGATGCAATTACACTGGTAAGCATCCTGTTCTCAGTTGAGTTCACAATCTACACTAAATTTAACTCTTTCTATTCTCAGTTCTCTTGTTTCATGATTGGTATTTGAATGAAGAGTCAAGGTTGTTTTTCAAGCAGCCAACTACATGGCAACCACGTATCTCAAGGGACCTTATGATCTCTGTTGCATCTGAGATGTCTAGACAATTTTCTGGAGCTAATGAAAGAGCCTCTCAGCTTCCGGTTCAGGTTTCACTTATGCTGAGTTTTTGTTATTTATGTTTTTATTTATTTTTTTTAAGCTCATTGACCTTGCTTTTGTGAAATTGCCAGGTTCTAACACTTCAGGCATCAAATTTGACATCTGAAGATCTAACTATGACAGTTCTTGCTCCTGCTTCATTTACTTCTCCTCCTTCAGTCGGGTCCTTGGGTTCACCAACAACATCAACGAGTTCACTTGTTGATTCTTCTGAGTACTCAGGTAGAATAAGTGGAGAGAAAAGTGGTACAGCATTACGGAGGGCGAGCTCTGTGTCTCCACCAGAGAATCCAAAACAGAGTGGTATTGGTGGAGTTCACTCTGTTTCTTTTAATGGACAGTCATCTCCCATAACTGATGTCATTCCAAGTAGTGATTTGGGTTGCACGCATCTATGGCTCCAGAGTCGAATTCCATTAGGGTAATGCAACGCGTCCTTCTTCTGTCCTTTTCTTTTACAATTTCTGTTTGGACTGCAAATTACAACAATATGTGGTTGCATCAGCTGCATTCCTGCTCAATCAACAGCTACCATCAAGCTAGAGCTACTTCCCTTGACCGATGGCATAATTACACTGGACACATTACAGATTGATGTTAAGGAGAAAGGTATTATTTTCAACTATCCTTTTCTTTATTTTTTCTTTATATGAAAAAGCTATATTTTGTTTACAAGCTAGGTTTTTTTCTCCTCCTAGGACAAAAAGTCTAGCGTTTCTCATGAATTATTGAAATCTGGTGAATTCTCACTTATTCGTGTTCTATTAATGCCCTTTTCGATAATCATAAACACAGTAGAATATCTCATTCAGAAAGAAAAAAAAAAAACACTGTTTTCTGATATTTTCCTCTGAGAATCAAATTTTATTGTTCAGACTACATGCACCATATGCTAGTTAAACTCTAATGTTATCATATTCAGCCCATTAATTCACCATTTTTTTTTCTTGTGCTATGTTTGATTTGTAAACGGACGTTTGGGTTGTAAACTAGGATGCATCATCATGGAACATAACTCAATATCTATAGTTGTTACTTTGTTAGATTGAACCAGAATTGTGAGTTTCCTACCCCCCTTGTGAAATCTGTAAATTTTTCAGTTTTAAGTGCCAAAATAAACATGGACAATCAATGCATCCTTCTTAAGCTCTAATGCATGTGCGCGTTTTGTTTTCTTGGTTCCATGATTAAATTGGCATCATTGCTATGGCACACACTATCTAGCTTTCATCAGTGCAAACATTTGGAACATTAATGTATTTCTCTGTGGATGGATCTTGCACACAGCAATGCAGTAACATTCGATATTCAGCAGTCCTAAATCTTCAGGAATGGGTCCCACCTTTATTAGATCTCACCTTTATTTGATGGTTCGTGGGTGGACCATGGTCTAGACAAGTATGTTTGCTGACTCTTAAGCCTGACGGCTGAAGTGTCTGGGCACATGTTATTTTTTCGCCCTTGACTTGCAAATGTGGATCTTTGTTGTTACTTGGGTAATCGTCTATTGTTTATCTTGTTCTATTGGACTTATTGAATTTTAACATATTTATCTTGGGAGGGTGCCATAATAGGTGAATCTTTTGTAGTTCCTCTCTTTACATTATTAATGCATGCTTTCCGATAACTGAAATGGCTTATCAACAGCTCGAGTTCTTATGGATATCTATTTTCTGGTTGAACAGGTCACACATATGTTCCTGAGCACTCGCTAAAGATAAATGCAACTTCAAGCATTTCCACCAGGATCGTTTAGAATGGATTCCGAGTAACTTCTGTTTCTTACCACATTTATGAAGAGGAATTCAAAAGGCTGTCTGAAATGTAGCACCTAGTTATTTGCCTTCCTTGATGTGGGAATGGTTATGTTGATTTTTTTTTTTTTTTTAAATATAGCATCACCTCATGTATCCTTAATCACGATCAGGAGAAACAATATTAGTTATATAGCCCCCCGGTGTTGGGAAAGAAATATACCCCTTATAGATGATTCGGACTGAATTGTTGTTGCGTGACACTTTCCACAACGCCATAAAATCTTTTTTTTTTTTTTTTTTTTTTTTTTTTTTCCTTTTGGTTTTATTGTATCCAGTTATCCACAATTCTGTGAGCTCCCCTCTTTTTCTTCTGGTCTATTATGTTTTTCTTCTGGTTTCTCAAGGTTTAAGCTTCAGACATGCGCTTTGCAAGGTTCTAGGATTCTTGTAAATCAAACTTTTTATGTCGTTCTAGAAAACTAATAAAACATTGGTATTATGTCCGCTTGGTTGTGTTTTGTTTACTAGAATTTATAAGCTACTTTGTTGACTTTGTCGGTCCTACGAAATCTCTGAACTCGTTAAAATGGTCATTTTCACACTTACATAATGTACTGCATTGGGTTTTCACTTTTCAGTCTGGGTGTTCATAATTGTAAACTTGGTTAGGAATTATAGACTCAAGCAAAACCCATTTAATAATTACACATTACATTAAATTATAAAGGTTTAAGGAATTAAATACGATTAGGTAGCATGATTTTGCACATTCATACTCAAAGTCAACTATGATCCCTTTTAGTGATTAAAATTAAAATAATTTGGGGAATTTACTAAGTATGTACATCATAATTTTTACAACCAACTATAAATTTTTCTTCTTTTGTGGAGGAAAATAAAAGGACAAGTTCCTCTTTTTTATTTTATTTTTTTCTTACATTAAGATGTTAATGATCAACCAAACAAAACTCCAACACATGTTATGATAATGTCACAATCAAATTATATGATTAGGATGGTGCTAACTATTTCTTATCACTAGGGCTAACACATGTCAACACTTTTACTTATATCATTCTCAGGAAAAAAAAAATACTACTTCTAAATTATTTTCCCAAATATCTTTACATACATTTTTTTTATTATTATTTTAACATTTATGTCATGCCATAAATTGATCCTCTGGACTCTAAAATATTGGAGGAATGGGTATATTAAAGGGGGAAAAAAAAGTAAAGTAAATTTTTATTTTTCTGAATATAATAATTTAATGGTTAATGACATATTTCATAATACAAAATATTGGATATTTAATTAATGTATAAAAAATGAAAATAATAAAATCCCTTTACTTATATTAAGTTATTTCACATTCTTGAAATTTGATTATTTTATGTGAGTTGAATTATTATTATTATTATTTAAATGTCAAGTTTGCTGATGGTATGGACTATGGAGTTCTTGACTATTTTTGCAAAACCTAGGGAAGGTTTCATGTACCATTGATTAAAAAGAAAAGCACAGACAAATTAAAAATGTAGAGACTTATTTATATTTTTATTAATGATAAATGGAATAAAGGAGAGCAAGTGTTTTTTTATTTTAAAAAATAATAGTAATAATAATTATTTTTTATATAAAACTCAATCGTTAATCAAAATATTTCCAAAAAAAAGAAGAAAATAAACAGAGGGAGAGATGCATGCACATCAGCGGGAGAGATGAAGTTTAACACGCGCGCGTTGGCGTCCGCCCACCCAAAGCGGACACGTCACCATCCAGGTGGGTCCCGTTTTATAAATTTTAATTTATCTATCCTGCCCAAACTGCCCCACGTTTTCCACTTCTCTGTTTGCCCGAATTGCCCGCCACCTGCCCTTTTTGTCTCTCTTAATAGAAAGGCTCCAGTACTGGGCAGCCTGAGACCAGCCTACCCGTTGCCCGCATTCTCTGGGCAACTCCACCTTGCTTTTTCTGGTCTTCCATTCCATTTAAAAATTTCGAAAAAAGGAAACAAATGAATAAAAAAGTAACAGAGAATCGATAATAGGAAAAGGGGAGAGAGAGAAATTTATCTGTTTTTTTCTTTGGGCAAATATATTTAACTTTATTTATTTATTTATTTATTAAATATTTTTTTTTGATTTATTTGCTTTTAATTTAAACTGGTCATCTTTGTGTCTGAGTCTCTGCAATTTTGTGTACTGGAGAGAGTTTGTTTTTTGAGATTTCTGTTATCTTTAGAGCAGACATTTCCTGCTCCGTACTGAGGTTTGTTGGTTCCATTTGTTAAATCCATTTTTTTTTTCTTGTTTTAAGGAAAAAAGAAAGACCAAAACTACTTTTGTTTCTGTTTAAATAGTTTCCAACTTGATTATTAATTTTTAGTCTCAAAACTCAAAAGGGGTTGCCATATTTGACCTTCTTCTTGTGATCTCGCTATTTTGCTCTACTGGGTTTGTAGGTACTCAAGGGAAATTGTTAAATTTCTTTGCTTTTTGGTTGTTTTTTCCCTTCTTCCCCTTTTTGGGTTTTGGAAAATAGTTTTTGGTGGGGGGTTGGGACTTGGGGAGTTTTTGGATGAAAAGTGGGTCTGGGTTTTTAGGGTTTTTTGAGAGGAGAAGAGTATGGGATTGGGAAGTGAAGATGAAAAAGTGAAGGCTTCTAGGGACATGTGCAAATCAAAGGGAAGGAAGAAGAAGAAAGATGGCGGTGATGGCAGTGTTGGTGGTGATGATGTTGTGGACGAGGCGGATACAGGGTGTTGGTTCAAGTTTAGGTTTATAGGGGGCTGCATTTCTTCAAGATCCAAAGTTGATAGCTCTGTTAGTGGGACGAGTACCCATTGCGGTAATGCATACTTCTCTCGAGAATTTTGCTTGATATTGCTTCAATTGTTTGGTTGACCAATGTTGATGTTTACTTGGCTGCCTGATTTCCTGGTTTAATGCGTCAATTTTAGCATGGGCATACTCTCTATGTAACGTTTTTTAAGATAATTTTTAGTGTGAGAAGAGTAAGTGTTTACAATTGATTTTTAGTTTGATATTTTGTCGAAATAAATCCAAGGGGCACTATGAACTTTGGCTTCTGCACTAACAAGTGTGAGAATTCAGCACTGAGACAGTTGAATTGGCATGGTCAAGGGTTTCAAGAAAACATGGATATCTCAGAACTTTGCATAACAGTGGGCCAAAAAGTTATGGTCTTATCCTTGATCGCTTGGGGTGCATCAGGAATACACGGAATTACATCTGAAATGTCTTTCTTAACCATTTCTATTTGTGATAGATCATCAAGGTTGGGAAACTTGTATTTCTAATTCATCTGTAGACTGATAAAGGAATGGAGTCGGTATGCATTGTTCTCCGGTCGTAGTTTTGGTCACTTGATTTTTGTAGTTAGACTTGGGCCTTTTCATGTCACCTTTCCTTTGTTATAAACCCAATATTCCACTTTGGTTTATTTCCAAATTGTTTCTTCGGATTTCTACATTTTCTTTTGTAAGTTGGTTTGTCTACATCTAGTCTAAACATTCCAACAATACTCAATACAAAGGGTTCCACCTTTATTTTCCTAACAAGACCAGTCAAGTTTGTCGTTTGGATCGATAATATCTTCTGAAAGGTATGTATGAGAAATTGCATTGTGAAAGGTTGGACACACTTAGTCTAGTTGACTGTTAACTTTAAACTGGTTCCTTCAATGATTGTGCCCGTGGTGGTTATATCAAAATGATGGTGCATTAGTAAATAAGGCAGGTGCATGGCTAGCAGTAGCATTGATGATGAGATGGCGAGTTGTATGCAAACATTTTACCATAGTAAAGGATGGGTTGCATGAGAGATCTGAAAGCACGATAAGCCTTAGAAGCATAAGATAGATTTTATGGTCTTGAAGTACTGTTAAGAAAGACTTTGTGAGGTTGGAAGAGTGACTGTCAAGTTGGGCTAAAATTTCAGAAGGTAGTTGTATTTTATTGCTGTTTGTTTGGTGTCAAATTTGGGTATTGGTTAGCTGTTCAGTTGGTAGTTAAGTTTATGTTCTCATATGTTGAATAAAAGTCCATGTGTTGCATTGCAGTTTATGCTTACTCCCTCACTCTCTCATTGCGCCCCCCCCCCCTAATTTTTATTTTTATTTTTATTATGGTTGATGTTTGAATTTGCACTTTTGGTATCAATATTTGTGTTTGTCGCTGATGTACCCATATATGGAGTGATTTAGCATAACAGATCTATGCCAATGCTATAATTGAAACCCTTCGTATTGCCTTTCTTGGTGGGATGTGTTTTCTGACATGGTAAGTTTATTTGCATATCAACAGAAAGTAAATCAACAAATGATACAAGCAGAGACCAACCAGCTGCTCCTGCAATCTCATCTACAACCACAAGTAATGCAGAAAGTAATTCATCCACTTCCAAACTCGAAGAGGAGCTTAAAATTGCTTCCCGACTGCGAAAATTCACATTTAATGATCTAAAGTTGGCAACAAGAAATTTCAGACCTGAGAGTCTTCTTGGCGAAGGGGGTTTTGGTTGTGTTTTTAAGGGGTGGATTGAAGAAAATGGAACTGCTCCAGTGAAACCTGGTACAGGGCTTACTGTTGCAGTTAAAACCCTTAATCATGATGGGCTTCAGGGTCATAAAGAGTGGCTGGTAAGGAACTTTCCTAATCTGCTCTAGAACATCATATATTAGATGTTGATTGCTGCCATTTTTTCCTTCTTTTGGTTTTTCTTTTGATTTGTTTGATGTAATATTTTGATTAAGATTTCTCTTTATTTCTTAACTCATCTACATGGCAGGCTGAAGTGAATTTTCTCGGTGATCTTGTGCATCCTAACTTGGTCAAACTGATTGGTTACTGCATTGAAGATGATCAGAGGCTGCTAGTGTATGAGTTTATGCCTCGAGGAAGCTTGGAGAACCACCTGTTTAGAAGTAAGTAATTCCCTTTTTTCTTCTTCTTCCTCTCTCTCGGTTTCTCTTTTTCTGGTTGGCTCTTTTCATCTCCTGTTGCTAAAATTTGTAGGCTTCTTACATGGAATTAAGGTACAGCTGCTTGTGGATTTGAACAATATTCCCCAGTACTCATTTTTCCTTGTAGTTTATAACTGTTTCATGCTATTTGCAAATAAGTTGGTTTTATGCAGAATAAAATAACAAATCATACTGTTATAATCTTTATACAAGTTGGATGAGTGAATGCTCAGCGCTTTGTGTTAGTATTTATGCATGTACACGTCAATTCGCACTTGAAACTCTGGATATGTGTTGCTTCATTGGACAAGGCACTGCACAAAAACATTTTTTTGTATAACTCAGTGATCTGTTTATAGCACTGCACAAAAACATTTCTTCATTGTTTTTGCTTTTACTATGAGGTCAATATTATAGTATATTCATGTCCCAATTGGTACATTATATGCAGGATCTCTGCCTCTTCCATGGTCCATAAGGATGAAAATTGCACTAGGTGCTGCAAAAGGTCTTGCCTTTCTTCATGAAGAAGCAGAGAGGCCGGTCATATATCGTGATTTCAAAACTTCTAATATCCTATTAGATGCAGTACGTAATGAAGCCTTGGTAAAGTCATAAAATTTTGCTATATGTGGGGTGCTTTTTCTGAGTTTTAATTTGACATTACAGGATTATAATGCCAAACTTTCGGATTTTGGACTTGCCAAAGATGGTCCCGAGGGGGATAAGACCCATGTATCAACCCGTGTGATGGGAACATATGGTTATGCAGCCCCGGAATATGTGATGACTGGTAAGCATAATTTAATATAAATAGGCAAACTTACTATCTCTTCTCATCTTCATTCACTGAAGGTCAAAGATAAGTTCTTTCTTCGATTGGAAAAATTCAGATATGACTACTTTGTAGATACTTTTCTCCTTTCCTTCTCTCCTTGTATTTCCAGCACTAGTCATCCATCCTGTGGGCATCCCTCCAGTTCGCTTTAGGAAAGGCTTAAAAGTTTTTGTATTATGTATTAATGGGATGACCTTTCATTGGTTCATGGTATGTGTTTAATTTTAAGTCCTAGAGTCGTATTAGTTTTCAAGTCATAAGCTGATGACACCAAGCTCTAATTTTCCTCATTATGATGCTCAACTAAAACCGACTACCAAATTATTAGGGATTATGTGCATGGATCTGATTCTTCCATCCAGCTGCTTGGGGTGAGTCATTCTATTAGAACTTGCAACTTTCCATTGCGACGTTGCTGCTTTCTACTTAAATCCACCACCAGATACACTTGGTTTTCTGTGTCAATGCACCAATGTGTCTATAGGTCCATGATGAAAATGGCCAGACCATCTGTTTGACCATCTCCTCTTGTTTCCGCTCAAGGATGCCTAATGGGTGTCTTTAGCTCTCAGTTGGATAGGAATTCAACATATTCTTGTCTTTAAATGCTATGGGAACTTTCGTCATTTTCTGAGCAAATGCAATGGTAGCATAGGACATTTGATTGATGCTTCATGCTTCTATACTGAATCACTTGCAAAGGTTGGGGTCACTGGGCCATTTTCTTTTACCATAGGTTGTGCAATCACTGTAAACTGAAGTTTTGCATCCTTCAATAATTATTCTCTCGAAGACAAAACAGGCATTAATGCCATAGAGTCTTGTGTTACTGTTGTAGAAGAATTCAACAGGTCTCTTTTTATTTTCATTGGCAAGTCTGAACAGATTAAAACTTTAATGTCTCAGGACATCTTACATCAAGGAGTGACGTCTACAGTTTTGGTGTGGTTTTACTTGAAATGATAACTGGCAGAAGATCCATGGACAAGAACCGACCTATTGGAGAACATAACCTAGTGGAATGGGCTCGGCCTCATCTTGGAGAGAGAAGAAGATTCTACCGATTGATAGACCCTAGGCTTGAAGGCCACTTTTCCATAAAAGGTGCACAAAAAGCAGCGCAACTAGCTGCTCACTGCCTTAGCAGGGATCCAAAAGCCAGGCCCCTAATGAGTGAAGTCGTGGAGGTGCTGAAGCCTCTGCCCAACCTTAAAGACATGGCAAGCTCATCATATTATTTCCAAACCATGCAAGCTGATCGAACTCTTTCCAGCCCAAATGCCAAAAGTAGCAGCCGAACACAAGGAGGATTACTGAGGAATGGACAACAACACCGGAGCCTTTCAATACCAAATGGTTCTCATGCATCTCCTTACCATCATCAATATCCCCATCAATCGCCTAAACCCACTGGTAAAGCATAGCAGAGAGTCGGCAATTATCTACTTTTCACCACCCATTTTCATCATTCATTTCGTTTTTCCTCCTTTTCCCGAGATGTATTATTGTGAAAGCATTTGTTCTTAGACACCGGAAAAGGCAACAGAGAAACATGTGCGCTCTATATTATGTTTAGAATGGTGACCTCCCAGGAGGGGAGAATGTTAGGCAGGTGAAGCTTGTGGAGCAAAATGTCTGTCAGCCATATGTTACTACAAGATGTCTTGAAATGCTAAAAAGATTTATTAGCTCTTTGTAAAATTTTTCCCCCTCCCTCTTCACTGCCTTCTGTGCTGTCAATATAAACCTAAAATCACTCCTAATGCTGCTATTGGGACGTCTGTGCAATTGTAGTGAGGCTCTGGCTGGAAGCAGCTTTGACATTTCGTACTTTTTTATTAATGCAGGATGAGAATTGTTGTCAAAACGCTGGGCAATAATATCCCATAAGGTCTTCCCACGCATTGAAATTTGTAATTTGCTGAAATGGATTCTGGAAAATATCACACAAATAGGAAGAGACTGCCTACATAGCAGTTTGTAATGAAATCCTATCGTACAAGAAACAGGAGGTTAAGGGACAATGATGACCTTCCGACATTTGATTACTGCTACGAGGAACTAAATCGGTATCCAAAGAAAGAAAAGTCTTAAAGCTCTTTCCGTTTTAGCATAGTATATACTATTTTTTTATGGCCTCATAAATTTTCGATCTGCCTGGGACACAATTAGGGTTGGCAAAGGTTAGATATCGCTTAAAATGCACTATTTGAACCAGTTTAAAAATTTACTTTTACAATCCAAAATCGTTTCATAATCTGATTATTAGTAATGGTTCCACATTAAAAATATCCGTTTATATATCCATTTAACACTAAATATATCCTCTTCATCAAGGTGAGCCAAATTTATTTACAACTTGCTTACACATACACACGTGTAGCATCCTGGCTTTGAAGACCGCCTAAGGTGGAGCCTCAGATCTTAAGGCACTAAATGATGGGCATACGTGTAATGCATCTCATGCGGCCCTCCTCGTCAGTTGATCTTTGGATGTGCTCTCAAAGATCTTATCAGCATTCCCAACCTCAAACCCATCTCGCCTATGGAATTCCTTAACCTGTTAAAGTTAATAATAATCAAGTTACCAAACAAGACTTGTGCAGTTTACTTACAGTAATTGATACATTTCTAGGCAATCTTTTAACTATAGTACCTCTTCCTCAGGTAAATTTTTATATTGTGGCAACACAAGGCGTTCAGCAAACTCAATGTATGAACAAGGAACTGATTCAATGATACCATCGTAAAATTCGAAAGCTATTGCATCCGCCACAGTTGAACTTTGTAGCAGAAGGCCATCGGGGCTCACTGGTAGTGGAGAAAGTGAAATGTTCTAAACATCAAATCTCTCAGCAAAAGGATTCAATATCTATAACTAATATATGATGTAGATGTTAAACAAATTTATTAATGTACAGTACAAGTCACCAACACAACACTAAATCTACAAGCAACACAAGAAAATATGCAGTCACTCAATAATTTCTGTCAAGCAAGATAATTTATCCAAATAAAAAAAAAAATTATGCTATCACCTTAATGCTAAGCTAGTATTCTAGAAATTTCTATATCTTGTCAAAGGATGCAGTAAGGCCTTTTGTCAAGCAAAAAAGCCGGGCCCAACTCCATCTAGTGAATTCTCATTTCAAATATATCTACGTGTATATATATATATATATATAGAAATTGGAAGTATACTATCAACTTTTTCAGGCCAGATCGCATGTATCGTATAAAGCAACATTTAATCCAGTTCTAAAGTCTGCGCTATCATGTTGCTAGGCATGAGATTTGAGGGGCTGAAACTCCATTAGAAATTTAAACCTTGGAAAATCCATTGGGACGTTTGTTAAACGACTGCATGGGGCTCATTTATTTTCCCAAAAAATTAGACTATAGCTCTGGAAAGCACAGTTCAATTTAGTAAAAGATTCTGTTTTCGAGGAACTCCATTATAGTCTAAAATTTCTGCCGGTGACCTATTGGACTTTGCAAGTTTGCATATAAACCAAATGAGGAAACCAAGTTCGGCTCATATATAATTCACAAAGATGTCAATTATTCATCCCATATTTCAATGATAATTCTAGTCATTTTTTTGTATGAACATAAAATGAGAATGGAAGTGTATGCATAAATTTCCTTCATATAATGAACCATTATATCCTTATAACTCTCTCTCTCTCTAGAAAGGAAAATTAAGATTAAAAAGGGAAAGGAGAAACAGTTAACAAGCTATTAACAGACCTTTCAGAACACCCCCCTCAGAATTTAATTTGAATCCGTTCTCTTCAATGAACTTATTGAGGCCTTTGATACTTCTCAATTCAGATTTCAGCCGATGAATGGAAATGGTAACATGGTTCAAAGCATAACCATTGACAAGTGTCCAAGCAGCATATTCACTCTCCCTTGGGAAAACCAAACACAAACTTCAAAAGGAGTTTTTCAAGATACAGTGCAAGTTTATTATTCCAGAAAATAAATCACTACAAAGCAATATATGAGTAAACTGCTAAATCACTATGAAGCAATATAGAAGTAAACTGCAGAAGGCCCTAAGCATAATATTCAATTCATAATAATTGCATCCTATCAGCTTGTGACATGTGTAAATTGTCATATATTTACAGATACTCATATGGATACAAAGAGTGGCATATTACACAACATCTGATGCACAAAAAAGACTAATTACCTTGCCAATTGCTGAAACTCAGAATGTAAGGGCTTCTTCCATGTCAATGAACCTAAAGCACTTGTCAGCGCAGCATGTTTATATCCTCTACCAGATATTTCAATATATTTTTTAATTATTTCCTGAAAGAAGCAGTTTCAAGCACGGTGTAAGTGATAGAGTACTTTCATAACTGTCAAAGAGATCAAAAGATGAAGTTATATAAAAAGAAATTGCATTTTTGTGAGGGAAATATAATGAACTCAAAGTGCTGAATACAGTTATGACCTACATTATTCCATGAAACATGGATCTCGGTAACAAGATTAACCAAGCACAAACCATATTTTCCTAATGTCTTAAAGTATAAGCCTTGGACGATATGTTCTGTATTCAAATCTTGGAACTGAAATTGAGCTTTGGCAAGCACTAGCTAATTTCTTGCATATAGAAAAAATTTGACAAATGAATCCATTTTGGTAAATCGTGAAAACCACCAGTGACGCAAGAATCAGAAAGGAAATGGTTTTCAACTAACACAAATTTCATTGATTCCTACTAAACAATAAAATCATCTCAGATCTCATGTCAAATATCACTCAGCATTTACTCTCGATCCATCCATCAACAAGAGTACGCAAAAATCCGAGTTCTAAAAAACCCATAAGAGTGGGAAATGAAATATTAGTTCATTGCAAAGATGGCAAGCTTTATGAAAATTAGAAAGCAAATACCTTCAACCTAACTATCAGAACCAACACAAGTACACCGAAGCTCACCTGAGCTCGTGGACTCATCTGATCTACAAGAAGCTCCGATATGAAAACTCTCGGCAGAGGTCCATTAATACCACTGCCGGAGCCAGAATTAGAAACTGCACTACTAGGCGGCGCAAACCACAGCGCTTTCAATTTTTTGGCAGGAAATCTAAGCTCCTCTTGCTGTGTATATCCATAATCCAGGAAAATACTTGCCATTGAATCAATTCCGTGACCATTCACCTATTAAGAGAAGAAGTGGATACAAAATTACTTCTAAACAACAAAAGATTGTCACTATTGCGATTGTTGTGATTATACCCCGAATGTCCGGAACGCTACATGATCATAGCAGATTCTCTCCCCGTCAACCGATTGAACCAGCTCCAATACAGCTTTCGCCGTCGGATTCCTGTTCAAATAAACGGTTTCCATACCCGCCAATGCACTCCTTAAAAACGATTCATCTCCCTGCGATTTCCAGAGAAATAACTAACAAATTAAAATGAACGCTGAATGATCCACTAGCTCAACCAAAAACAAAGAGCAATCAGATTACTTGAAAAGATGATTTGGTGCATTCATTTTCCGATTTACAAGCAGAGACAGTGCAGAGACGGCGTTGTTGTTCTTTTCCAGTGGAAACGAAACTACACGAAAATGACGCATTCTTCAAGGAAATGAAATTTCGGGAATTGAATTGCAAGGACGGAAGGGGTGGGATAGACAGAGAGGGGGAATTGGGTTTGATTTTAGATGAGCAGACCGAGAACACTTTCGTTGGAAGTTTCATGAATCGGTTTTCCAATTCTTCTCGAAAGCTTTTCTTTCTGCTAATCTTTATCCAATTCTGTCGTTCCTTTTATAAATTTTGATATTCATGCCACGTCTGCTCCATCTTCCGTTCAATTCCCAGCGATGCGTAACTTGTACGTTCAAAATACTTGAACCAATTAACTTTTCAGACATCGCACTCCTACGTAAAAAAGCAATCCAAATATATTATCCTCAAAAAAAATATATTATCCTTTAATGGGCATTTTGGGCCTTCAGGCCCTGAAAATTGGGCCGTCTTTGACAAAAGTCTAAAAGAATCTGTGTTGGGTCTTTCGTTATGGAAAGACGGACCCAGTCCATATTCGTACAAACTTCAAATACACGAGTTGCTTCAGATTTATCCAAAAAAAAAAAGAAAAATAAGCAGTATTAATGAATAATTTTCAATGTCCAGGCTGGTGGAAAATCTACTCAGACACACTAATTGACTTATCCAAAAATTTATTGGCCAACTTTCAAGCATGAGCTGAGAAATTTGAGACTTGGATACAGTAATATCCCACTGCTAATTCAACAATATTAATAGGCCCATTCCCACCTTGGTATAATGTGAAATTAAAATTATTTTAAAATATATATCCAAAAATAAAAATTTCATGTCACTAATCATCTATTTCTATAACTATATAAAAACTAAAAACTGAAAAATATAATAATGAATTATATTAAATTCAACTGAGTGGTGAAATTAGTGACAACTCATTCATTTCTTTGATGAATTTTGCATCTTAGTGGGTATGGACCGCCATTTTGTAAGTTACTATTTTGTCCTTATGCATGCATGGACTTTTTTTTTTTTTTTTTTAACTGGACATTTTTATTTAGATATACTAATCTCTAAGGAATATAAATTTCCGCAAGTGAGGATAATGATTTTCTTTTTCTTTGTACTTTTCTAACAGGACCACTGCTCAGAAATTTGGTGCCTATCATTCTCAATCTCACATAGAAAGAAAGCTATAAGTGCAGGAAAACAAAAGAAGAAGAAGAAGAAGAAGCAGAAGCTAGGGTTTTGCTTCATTTATAACTATTCGAATACTCACATCACATGTTTGATATCTAGCATAAACAGGAAAAAAATGCTACTCCTTGGTTGAGGGAAAGTAGATCGCAGAAATGTAATTTTTTGGAAAATACATAAAATATTTATGTTTGGTTTGATTTCCACTCTAGGGAAGTGAATATCTAACTTATTTTATATTGCTTTTGTTCTGTAATACTTGTCACATTTGAAATTTCATATTATTTAAAAAAATCATTAAATTTGTTAAATTATAATAAATTATTAAATAAATTTATTATATTATTTTTAATTTAATACTAATTCTCTAAGAAAATAATTATTATATTTGTTCTATGATACTTGTTACATTTGAGAAAATAATTTATTCCAAAATACTTATCACATATGTGATTTTAAGGAGTAATAAATAAATTTTTCTAAGTTTACCTTTTGTAATACCCAATAATTATTACTTCAATTTAATAGATTTATTAGAGAATTAGTATTAAATTAAGGATAATATGGTCAATTTATTTATAATTTATTGTAATTTAGATAAATTTAATTATTTTTTAAAAGAATATGAAATTACAAATGCGACAAGTATTATGAAATAAAGTTAATAAATTAAATTAATAATTATTTATTATATACAAAAAATAAACATGAAAAAAATATTTATAACTTATCAAAAGTATAAATATAATAAATATTTTAAAATAAATTATTTATTATATATGATAAGTATTACAAAACAGAAGAAACAGAACGGAAGCAACGCAATCAGACATAATTGCAGTTATCCAGTAAAAGTTAGCAATTTGTCATGTTATTTAAACATAGGATAGTATTGGCTTTTGTCAGTTGAGAATATTTTACTTCTAAAAGGTTTCTTTGTACACTGAACACATTTAAATAATACTTCCTGAAAAGTAATTTTTTTTGTTATTAAATAGTCATGAAAAATATATATTTTCCAAAAATATATCATTTTGAACCAAAAAGGCATTAACAACTGGTTAGAAGATCTGTAATAATTATGTAAATATTAGAACGTTAATAATAATAATAATAATAATAATAATAATTCAGTCTTTTGGGCTTTCCAGTAAATACGAATAATACTAATAATAATAACAATAATAATAATAATAAAGCACTTTAATCAAATTCCAGTTGGTTTTTTGGACTGAAATTCCGGTTGGTTGATCAGTGATCTTAAAAGGGCAATTCCAAAAGTTGGAGAACGGAAACCATATCGTAAAATCTGAAAGGAGACGTTCTATCTCACTAAGCTAAAGGCTAAAGCACGCAGATAGCCAAAATACCATAAAAGGAAAACCATTTGGATTCTTCTGTGGCTCTATTCTATTAGCGTTCTTGCTTTCCTCACCGAGTTTCCTGCTTGTAGTCTTCTTAGAAACTACAATCCCTTCGCTTAGAATTTCCCTTCGAATCTTACCTGTTACGAGATATATATCTCTCTGACTCTTAAATTTTCCTTTCTCCATAATCCAGCGGCTTTCGCACCCGTTCATTATATCGGTGCGCGGTTTAGTAATTTCTACTTCAAAAGCTCGATAGGCAAGCCGTAAGCAAAAAGAGAATTTTCAATCTCATAGTTTCCATTTGCTAAAGCAAGAACAAATAATTAGGGCTTGGATTTTCTAATCATTGTTTTTTCATTCTTTTTTCCTGATTATTGCGGTTTTTTTTTTATGTATATTCTTTTATTTAAATTTAATATTTCTTTTGTTCTTATCCAGTGTGTGTGTGTCTTTATTTATGGGTAGATATTTATTATTTAGGGAAAGGGACTCAGATATAGATATTTATTGTCGACTAATCAGCGTTAAAAATTCGCTCTTTATTATTATTATTATTATTATTTAGTTGTTAATTTTTTAAATTTCTTGTGGATCAGCCTTATTATGTTGTAGCTATCTGCAATGTCCAGTATCTGTGTAGGGCTCCCAAAAAGTTTATTGCTTTCACATTTTAAAATTTTAATCCTGCAATGTATACGTACATACATATATAAAGATCTTGTTGTCCTCTGTCAATGTTGCCTGCTTTTAGTATCTTGCTGATTTCAGTTTCTTTATAAAAGGTGAATGTATTTCTTTTTAGGTGTTATTTGGAAGGCTAACTACATCTCTTTTTTTTTTTTTTTTTTTTAAATATCCTTCTGATATTATTTAGAAAGTGTTATTACATATACTATTGATTTAAAGAGGGTTATGGAGGTGCTTCTTGAGCAGTTGGTGGATGGTTGGTAATACTAGCGTCTTGTAATTTTGGTTTTGCTATTAAAAATTGCAGTCAATGGTTTTGGAATAATTTGCCTTATCTGTTTACGGCAGCTTAAACTGTTTACCAGGTGTTTTTTAGTATTATTTATAGGTTATAAATTTGTGATGCTGGTAGTTTATGTGGAACAACAATTCTGAGCTGCAAACTGGCAAGGGCAAGCTTTTATTGCTTTAGTGATTGTTGGTACATCTTGTTTGTTTTCACTGTTATATATCAATTTGTGGGAAAGGTTGGTTTTTGGGAAGTGATCTTACTGTAAATCAATTGTTGATCTCACTGAACGTCATCTAAATTTCTGTTGTTTTCTCTTATTATTCTCACTGATACCTTTCTTGGTTTTGGCATTCAAACGTGATTTTATTATACTTGTAGATTCTTAATTAGTCAAGTAATCTTAGTTCAGGTAAGAACATAAGGGCGAGAGAATTGCTGTGAAGAATTTGTTCTTGTTCTAGAGTTTCCTGTCTATTTTGTTGTTCTGGTGACCCGGATCATAGATAACACGTTTTGGGGATTATGTGAAATTAAAATTCATATATGATTGTTTCCAACTCTCACAGATCAATGTACTGTTGATTATCTTGTGAAGTAATATAATCACCGTTCTTCTATATCTTTTGATTTCTCTAACAGACATGAAAATTTCTTTGTATGCTTGTGCAACACTTTGAACATAATTAGTGCTCTTGGATAGTGTTGCTTTGTTGATGTGTTTACTAGGAATGGTGAGAGACGTGCTATTAAAGATAAGCATGCATCTGTTGCTATATTCAGAACTTTCAGCAGATTATTACTGATCTTGTTTTACTTGGTTTTATCAGAAAATGGGACAAGCTCTGGGTTGCATTCAAGTGGATCAGTCAACTGTAGCTATCAAAGAAACCTTTGGGAAGTTTGACGATGTCCTTGAGCCTGGTTGTCACTGCTTGCCCTGGTGCTTTGGCAGCCAGTTAGCTGGTCATCTCTCTTTACGTGTGCAGCAGCTGGATGTTCGATGTGAAACTAAAACCAAGGTCTGGTGACCACAAAATCATCACTAGGAAATTAGCAGGAAAATAGGGATTCATATGATATTATGGTGTTGGTTTCTACTGCAAGATATGGATTATTAGACATCAGATTATATAAAAAATGATCTGAGCGTAAATTTATTATTTTTTTGTAGTTAGCATATTATGGAAATTGGATGCAACTATCAGCGGCTATTAACTTCTTATGTATATTTTTATCCTTAGGATAATGTGTTTGTTACTGTGGTTGCTTCTGTTCAATATCGAGCACTGGCAGAAAAGGCTTCAGATGCTTTCTATAAGCTCAGCAATACCAGAGCGCAGATCCAAGCCTATGTATTTGATGGTATGAATGTTTACTTAGCTTGATATAAGATTCTGAATTTTCAAAAATTCTATTAGTTGCTTCTGCTTCCTTTCATATCCTCCTTTTTCTCTTGGATTTCCAGTTCTAGCTAATTCAGTTTATATCCTGATTCCTGAAGTAGCACCATAGTTAGATTGCTGCAATCTTCTTCATGCCATTGTTAACAATGATGGCTATATGATCTCCCACCACCGTGGAGGTCATTAAGATATTCATTTGAGACCATGTATCCTGCAATTGAAATGGTGTATCTTCTATCAAAATAAGGAAATTGAAAATAAAATTTAAGTTCAGTGATCATGATGTGCTTTCTCTGAATTAGAATTAGATTGATGTTTTGAGAACATCAATTCTTCGACCATAGTAATTCTGATCCTTTTTTCTCATTAATTTGAAGGAATAGAAAGATTCACAAGGCTTAAATTGCAGCCTTTTTTTTTTTTTTTCTCTTTTATGGTTTGTCTGGTTTTTTGGACTGTTGTTGCATTTTATTCTCATGGTAAATTAAAGGTTTGTCTGAACACAAGGGCTTAATGTGGGTAAAGAAATTTTTTCTACATTGAGCTATAGAATGTTCACAAGATTGAGTTCTTTGATTTCTTCCTATGCTTTTCTAAATTTCATTACAGTAACTTATGTTACACCTTGCCTTTTTAGTTATTAGGGCAAGTGTTCCAAAATTGGACTTGGATTCAGCGTTTGAACAGAAGAATGACATAGCGAAAGCTGTGGAGGAGGAACTTGAGAAGGTACTTTCAGTAGCCTTTATTTGGTTTATAATTAATCAAATCACAGTTCTCCCTGTATATATATTTTTTTCTTCATTTGTGAATATTTAGGCAATGTCACATTATGGATTTGAGATAGTCCAGACTCTTATTGTGGATATTGAGCCAGATGAACATGTGAAGAGGGCTATGAATGAGATCAATGCAGGTATAGCATTCTACTTTGCCTTCCTCCTCTTTTTCTTTTCTTTAAATATTCTTTTCTATGAGATCAATCCAGTGATTCATTCATTATATGATTTGTTGACATGATCAATCCAGTTCACCATCCTAGGCCATTTTGTTATGGTGGATTCAAGCGAGTGGGAATTTTGGCCACCATTGGCTGTTTCTACTCTGTTGTTTAGTCAAGTGCAGCGGCTTACAGCGATGTCATTTCTTAAGCTTTACTCTTCAATCCTGTTAGGGTGATATAGTAATGAATAGCATACAAAGGGGAGATCCCCTAAGTAATATGCCTGGGCCATTTATGGGAAACACTGCCTAATTGGCCATTATGATAATTTTATGTCTTCAATTAATTTTTTGATACAAAGACATGAAGTCTACAATTAGTCTTGTTCGACCTCAATTTCTGTAAACTGATTGATACAACTGTCTCTAATTCTAACAACAGCGGCTAGATTGAGGGTGGCTGCCAATGAAAAGGCTGAGGCAGAGAAGATACTGCAAATTAAGCGAGCTGAGGGAGATGCAGAGTCAAAATATCTGGCAGGTCTTGGTATAGCAAGGCAGCGCCAGGCCATTGTAGATGGGCTGAGGGATAGTGTTCTAGCTTTCTCTGTGAATGTTCCAGGGACAACTGCAAAAGATGTCTTGGACATGGTTCTGGTAACCCAATACTTTGACACCATGAAGGAGATTGGTGCATCTTCAAAGTCCAACTCTGTTTTCATCCCTCATGGACCTGGTGCTGTGAGAGATATAGCCGCACAAATCAGGGATGGTCTTCTTCAGGCCAACCCGACTCAGTAGCGTTGCAAGTTTCTGCAGTCTGTGAAGAAGTTTTAGTAGTATTATTGTAAAGAGCTCTGACATGTGAAGTTTAGTAGTATTTTATTGTAATAGACACTTTGATCTATTAATGATGATGCATTTCATTCTATGTTTCGTGGGATTAGTACTGAACTTAAGCATATGATCCTTTGTAGAATTTATATTGAACTTGGTGTCTGTACATGATTTGCAATTAACATGAAAATATGTATATTTCTCTTGGTCCTATTTAAGCAAACAATATTCTGCTATGATGGATCTGGTCTTGTGTTTGGCATAGAAGCCTTCATATCATGTGAATTCAGACGTACCTAGCCTTTAGTGCAGTGTATACTCTCTTGTCCAGCTGTTTGGTACTGTTGTTTGTAATTTTCGGGTTTTGTTTTCCGATTACCATCGAATAATATATCATCGAAAGGGCTTTTTTTCCCATTATTTAGTTGCTTAAATTAGAAAAACAAATTGGTACAACATTTGAGACCACCACCAAGCAATTTTTGCATTTTGGGTCTCGGGGGGACATCGAAAACGAACTTGTTACAGCATACGATGTGGGCTCACATCAGCTTTTCATTATATCAATATCAATTGTCTGCGATTGGTAAATGGCCGAAGCAGATAGATAAAAAAATAGGGGAAGCTTGGCAGAATGAGAAATGGCTACCACCTGTCTAGTATCAATCAGCAGGATAAGGAGCAATCCGTACTCTAAATTAATTGGGATGGAAGAAATCTTGATAGCATGTCACCTCAGCTTGCAATTTCTCAGTACCGAACCAGCAGCAGGAATTCACTTCGTGCAAACTACCAAAAAAAATTTTAAGCTACTTCGACATTGAACTGGCGTTCTTCAACAACATTCTCGTCCAAGCTTTTTCCCCTCTATGCTCTGACAAATAGGCATAACTATGTAACTTGCGGCAGAAAAAAAATCAAGATAAAAAACAATTACATCGAAAGAAAATTTTCATTTGAAATATTTTTGCTCAAGACCATGTATACCCTCTCTGTTAAGGGCGGAAGCATCATCCAGAAGAACAAATTGAAGATGGTTCCTGACAGAACTAGAATTATTTTCTACAACCCATAACCACCAAAATATGTTCGACCTAATAAGACAACAGAAACAGATCGAATGTTCATTTGAAAAAGAAGCCAATTGTCACTTTTTTTTTCCACGTTATTGCTGTACCCCGCTAGAAAAAAGCAAGCCCAGCCTCCAGTCACCCCAAAAATAGATATTGCTCAATCTAGGGCTTGAGAGCCAAGGCCAATCCAATCTTAGCACTCTTTTCAATTGCCCTTGTATCGACCTCTCCAGAGATGGTGAAAAGCGACTTGGGGCGCCACTCATGCTGGATGAGAGCACTTGCTATGCCATAGTTGTTCACACGAGCCTTCACACTGGTCAAGGGGTCAAGTGCATGCTTTGTGCCGATAGTCAGCGTGTTCTCATTGCTTGAAAAGCTATGGGTCAGCTCGGCACCAACAGCTGTATCGGTCAACGGGCTCACTGTGTGGTAATAGGAAGCATTAAGGGTATCTCCTTTATCATTCCTGCAGTCATCATTTCAAAGAGAGTGAGAGAATTAGACAACATGGGTAATAAAAATAAAAACAAAAATAAACCCATGACCCAAAGATAGATACAAAAACAGCACAGTGAATGACTTTAATAATTCAATAAGATTTTAATTTTATACTCATAAACATTTCATCCAAGGCAAAAGAAAGAAAACTGGGAAAAAAAAAAAAGCTTCACACTTAATCATCTTCAAATGTCTAAAAACTTCAAAAGCATTTAATAGAACACCAGCCCTTTACAACACTAGAGTTCAATCCAACTATTCAAGCAAACAGGTCCCACATCGTAAAAGTTATTTGATTTTTCCCCATTTCAGCAAAAGGTACCACTCACAGTGTCACTGACGCGATGAGGTCATCATTAGTATAACTCAACCCTGCATTCAATTTGGTGAAGTTCCCAGAGGCAGTGTCAAATGAGAGATCGGTCCCAAGAGCAACAGTACTGTTCCCAACCACACCTGAGAAGTTAACAATGGGATTTGCAGTCAATCCAATGCCTGTACTTATCCCAGAATACTCATGCTGGTATTGGAGGTCCACCTGTTTCCATAATCACAAGTCAGACACTATACATAGAGTAGCAACATTAGACATCCCACAAGTTATGATGTGACCAGAATTGCATAATTGATCAGCTTCATAAAATACTCCAGCCAACCAGGCATGTTAAAAAAGATTATAGCATGATGAAATAAATGTTTTAAAAAAATGTTCGACACAGGCAGCTTACCTTGCCAGATCTCTGATCAGGAATTTTGAAGCTAAAGATTGTCTTGAGCCCAGGAGCAAGATCATCGACAGTGATGGTAGTGAAAAGCTACAGCACATAATAAATTAGCTGAGTGATCAAAAAGAAAATATAAATGGATACTGTACGTGATAAAATATAATTCCAATTTGGAATGGGATAAGTGCCAAAAGGAACTCCATATTTTGATGAACTTCTAAAAGAGCTAAATCACATCCAGCTAAACCAATGACATTCTTTACTTTGACATTTGTAATTATCCTTCAGATCTTTCTCCCAAATAAAAACGTATTTCTTAATTATCCTATAATTTGGTACCATATAAATTTACATCTGCAATCCAAAAGCAAAAATATCAAAAACCAAGACTAAAGGCTGCTATCTGGAAGGAGTTGCAGTTCTTAGTGACAAGGTATATTAAGGAGTCAAACCAAAGCAGAATGGCGGTCAGTCAAACCTCCCGTACATAGCCACTCACTTCTCCAGGAGTCATATGTGAGACATCACATCATATGACCATCTGGCTTTATATAACAGGCATTTTGACTTTCTACTTCGTAACTCTTCAAATTTTGAATGTTAAAACTATGGAGTGTAAGCAAGAATCATATGTGAACAAGTTTTTGGAGATTAAAATAATTTCAATGAGCATCCTGAGAACTGCAGTACCACATAGTTTCCTTTGCCTTAGAATAGGAAGCAGAAGAGGATACAAGTTTTGATACATAACAAATTAACAGCAGCAGCAGCAATCCACACACTCAAAGCATCAAGTGAAGCTTTTACAACTTACATTGGAGTTTGTGTCAACTTTTACATCAGTTGTGATGTTCTTGTTCTTCAACTGACTGCTTACATCTGCCAAAAACAATTCACCTTTCTTAATTCCAGTAGAAGTGATTGCCTGAAAAAGGAAAGACTAAGCATCAGAAAACAACAGAAGGTAGCCTATAGCATGTGAGAAGGGTAAAAACCAACAATAGAATAATTGTTTCTTTGAAATAAAATAAGTTCAAGTTATACTGCAACTATTTTTGCATGTACAAAGCAAAAGCACAGACTGAAATAACCAAATACACAGAAACAACAGATAAGGCCACATAGAAATATCCAGACCCATGACCACCAGACACCCTCTTTAAGTTCCTTATTTAGGGAAAAGTTACCATTGACGTAACAAAAGACTCTAATATGACAGTAGTGTGATAACGATGTACTGAAATAAACCTTACATTTAACAATGCCATCCAAAACAAAGTGACCAGATAGATTAAGAAGCACTGGGTATGCATTTTTAGTAGTTTTAAGCCCAAGTCATCCACCTCTTCTCATCTGGGCATTATTAAAATTATCAAATATAATCAAATGCACAACAAGAGGCACCTAATATATTGGTTATAACTCTGAATTTTTATTGCCTAAGAAGTAAGAACCTGCAACAATAAAAGGAATCACCAAAAGAATGAATGAACAAGTATCATCATCATGCATCAAGTTAGATAAATAAACAAGTATGAACTACTCACACAAATGCCGACAAACTAATGAATAAACAAAATATCAATTAGCTAGGTTTGGAAAACAGACTAATTCTTACTGGTTAAAGAGTCATACAGTGCCAAAAATTCAACCGTGAAAATCGAAAAAAAATCAAAAAAAGAAAAAGAGTTGTTCAGTTTTGAACTCGACCAAATAATCAATTTCTCAACAACCATCAGAGAACAAATCCGAAAAAAAAAAAAACATAATAATTAATCTTCAAAAAATAAAATTTCAACAATCTTAAAAAAGAAAACTCACGACTCCAGCGGTGGTATAGGTGGTGAAGGTAAACTTGTGGTCGCCCTGGTAATCCTTGTAGAGAAGATCTGAAATTTGAGCAATTAAAAACACAGAAAAACAGAATAAACAGTAAATGATCCAAAAAGCACCAAAGCAATCAATTAACAAAGGGACAATAGTCTACCTCTGGCTTTCTTGCCAATATCGGAGTATAGACCAGGGCCTTTCCCCATGATTTCCCGAGAAAATGGAAAGGAAAACTAGAGGAGAAGAAAATGAAGGGTTTATACGTACGAAGAGTATTCTAGAGCACAAGTTTGGTATGCTCAAACCGAGGTACAAGGAGAAAATGGGTAAATTCAAAGAAAGAAAAGAACCCTAGTATTATTTTGTTTTAGTTGGTCTTTATTGCGAGTTGATTTGAACCGTTG
Organism: Jatropha podagrica; assembly: GCA_947857235.1. Lineage (NCBI taxonomy): Eukaryota > Viridiplantae > Streptophyta > Magnoliopsida > Malpighiales > Euphorbiaceae > Jatropha > Jatropha podagrica. The sequence continues at coordinate 86,815 of CANUEP010078149.1, read as the reverse complement.
GATCGTTTGCAGCTGAGATATTCACTTTCGCGGCCGTAGATTTTGACTTGAGAAGGAGTGCTAGGTGGTTGTTGTTGTAACCTTGAGAATCGGGACAGAGTACTTGGCATATTCGCCTTTGCAATTGCGGTTGCGGTTGCGTTTGCAGCTGGCCTGTTATGAATTAAAATTTTCTTTTGAAGGTAATTAAAAAAATATTTGAATAATATTTCGATCCGAATGGAATATGTATAAAAATTAAAAAATATATCTGAATAGTATTTCGTTCAGAGTTGGAATACAACTGAAGTCAGATGTTATCTTTTCGCGTTTTATACAAAATATAAAGTCTTCTCTATTATAAAATTATTAATAATATAGTAAATATTATTTAAACAAAAAAATTATCTCTATTATATAGTTCATAATATTATTCTATTGAGCTTTTCAAGTATAAAAAATAAAAAAATGAATTTGATTTAAAATCTTTATCTGTCAAAAATAATTTAAAATCGTGTGTACGCCATTTTATTTTTATTTGCTGTATATTAAAATATCAAATAAAAGAATTGGACTCTCATTCTTTATTGGTAGGTTGGACACGGCCGGATTTAATAAAATGAGACTCGAAAACTTTAGGCCCAATCTGGATTGGATTTTAGGCCCGTGCTTGGTCTGGCCCAAAAAATTTAATTATGTAAAAATTGGATTCCAATTAATATTCAAATACAAAAATTAAACATCCTATGATATACATGTTTTGATTTCTACATTTTAAAAAAAAATATATTATCCTCTTGCCCAGGGGATAACAAAAAAGAGCATGAATCGTATCATCTGCTTATCCACAAATAACACAAGCTGAGTCAATCTACAGACCTCTTGATCAAATACATTTCATTTTTTAGGAGACCTTTTTCTTCTTTATCTATAGAGTGTTGTTCTCATTTGAAAAGATAATCATCTTTCGGTGAATATTTCAATTCAATGATGTATAATTGTTTAGTTGGCAGGATATAAAAGTTGTATTAATTTATCAATGCAGATGGATGGATATGATGATGAGTTATCAAGTTGAAGCAAAGTATTACTTTACTGGCCCGACAGTGGCAAGTGGCAAGTGGCCATGTATCCCAATCAGCTTCCTTACAGGCAGACCGTTGATTATTCCGTGTCGGATTCCTCATCCCAAACGTATACCGGCTCTGATCAACTTCCGATCATAGTTGAGCTAAATATTGCGATTAATTATATACGTGAAAGTTGAAATGAAAAAAATGTTGTTGACCCGTTTTATTAACGCAAAGATGATACTTTCGGTAGATAAAAGACAAAAAGGTTACATTTCATGCTGCTTTTTTCCTTTTTTTGCACTCTAATAAAAGAGAAACCTAACCTTCGACTTTTCACGTGCAAAAGGCAAATTTCTCGCCAAGAAAGCTGTGGGAAGCGTATGAAGCTTCATATCATCATATGTACAATACGTTAAAATTGGAATGAAAATTAACTTTCTTTTTTTTTTTATTAAAATTGAAATTACATATCCAATATTTTTGAATAATATTTTCAAATTTTTGTTTGATTATCATGAAAACAAAAAAGGTAGCAAAGTAAGGAAACTTCACATTACATTTTTTTTTTAGGACGGATTAGGAGTTTACATTTAAAAAAAAAAAGAAAAAATATTGAGTAATAGAATATAATATATCTGAATCTTTTATGACTGTAGTGATAAATATATATAGATAGGACCTCACAATTTCATCTGATTCAAATCCTCCACTTCAGTACTAAAAAAAAAAAGGAAAATAATTGTTGACCGTAAAAATAGGCATGCTCTTGTAAGAAAGGAACGTGTTCGCATTTCATTTTCCACGCAAAAAATGCATATTAATTAAAACAAAATTAAACGTAAATTATCCGCCGCCACCCCAATTCCTATAAATATCCTTAAAAATCCCCGTCTCTGTTCTCTCTCCCCTCCATTTTTCGTGCTGCCACAGATCAAACACACAGAACAGCCATGTCGACTGTTGCCATCAAGCCTCTCTTCCAGTATTCCAGAAGAGAAGAACGTTTAGCCACTTGCACAACGAAGATCCTCAAACATTCCTCTTTGAATTTCTCTTCAAAGCTTCGGTTTCTTTCTAACTGCAACTGCAACTTCAGGCCTTCTCGCTCCCTCACTATCCGAGCTACCTCCGTCGATACGGCTCTTGTTGAGACTTTTAAATCCTCCGATGTCTTCTTCAAAGAGACTTTTCCTCTCAAGCGAACTGAAAAGGTTGCCACTTCCACAGTTTTCTATACGCAATAGTACCATTTTCATATACATATACGTATGCATATACATATATATGTACATATATGCGTATACAGTCTACATATATGCGTTTACAGTCTATATATATGTAAGCGAGTTTTTGTTGATGTAGCTTTTGATATTTCTAAGAAAAATTTATTTAAAATTGGATTTCAATTCAATTAATAAATGAAAGCCTTTTTGCAAGTAGAGTATCAGGATTGAATATGCATTTTTAACTTTTTATCTTATACAGTTCTTTTCTCTGCGATCATTGGAAGGAATTGATCGCGAGACTGATTGGATCAGTTCTATTTAATTTAGACTAAAGCATCAAATCATAGAACTGAAAATGTTGTCAGCCTTGAAAATGATGTTGATCTTTATTCATTTGGATTGGAATGGTAGGTCGAGGGAAAGATTTTCGTAAGATTAGATAAGGAGAATGGTCGAGGATGTTGGCAGCTTAGCGTAGGGTGTAGCCTTCCAGGAAAATGGATTCTTCATTGGGGAGTTTCTTATGTGGACGATGTTGGCAGGTTAATTTTGTTTGATATTGTTAATCTCTTGATTACGCTCTTACGTTTGTATTTAATCTTCACATAACATGTAAGTTAGTTTTGCTCTTTTTTTTTGTTATTTCTTTTTATGATATTGGAATTTTATATGCACGTTTGTTTGGTAAATGCAATCTTTCAAATCTTGCAGTGAATGGGATCAACCTCCAATGAATATGAGACCCCTGGGTTCCATTCCTATAAAGGTTAATTTTGTTGGCCCCTTGTAATGTGAGTATTTTACCCGCTTTAACCTTTCAAGCAGAAGCATTAAGCATAAATGAATTTTTTCAGGACTATGCAATAGAGACACCATTAAACAAATCAGCGGAGGGAGACACATTCCATGAAGTGAAGATTAATTTAGATCCTAAAAGTTCAATCGCATGCATAAATTTTGTATTGAAGGTTTTGATTTTCAACATTTAAAACTTGACTTTGCTAGTTCTGATGTCTGTTATGAATCTTGACAGTGCATAACTTTTTATTTCTTCTTTCCTGTTTGTGGTGTCACAGGATGCTGAAACTGGAGCTTGCTATCAGCACAGAGGTAGAGATTTTAAGGTGCCTCTTGTCAACTACCTTCTCAATGATGGCAATGTAGTTGGAGCAAAGAGAGGCTTCAATCTATGGCCAGGTTGTAGAAATCATTAATTGATGTATTTCATGGCTTGTCTGATGCTTCTGTAACTTTGTTTTTATAACGCTGTTTTAGGCTTCATTACATGGTGAGGTTGTATGAGTCATTATTTGATGTATTTCATGGCTTGTCTGATACTTCTATAACTTTGTTTCTATGAGCCTTTTTCCGATAATTTAAGTTTGGTTTGACATTATGCCCCTAACAATGCTTCTTGTCACACAATTCGGAGAGGATGCCCCTAATAAAAAAATATTGCTTTGATATGTTCCCATATATTCGCATGATGACCTGGTTAAGAGACGCATTTTCTGAATTTACAATGTTAACTAAATGGTGAAGAGAGTCAGCAGAAATTGAAATAGGTATTTGTGTTCAGTGTTTTAAAACTTAGAATTCGATTCTGTTAAGTTCTTTTTTCCTTTCTTCTCATAGTATTTTGCTATCTTGCATACTTCTTATGGTTAATGGATAGTGGTAATAAATATTACACGTAACTTGTTCCCAAAATCTCATTCCAGTGGAGTTTAGTGTAATTGTAAATAAATGTGGAAAACTGAATCAGTTGGCCTAATTGTGGGTAAGTTGTAGATCCGACTGGCAATTGCTATTTGGGTTGTTAAAAAATGAAAAAATGGGGTCGCAGCTTGGTCGTTTTTTCTTCTGACTGTTTCTCACTATAGTCTTCTCTGACATGTTCGTTTTATATGTAAGCATAAACTGACAATCTTATGATTCTCCTCGATCCTAGGGGATTTCCTTTCTAACATGCTTCTCAAAGCAGAAGCATCGCCCTCTAAAGATCAAGATAGCAGTGAATCAAAAGATGCTAAACAAGAAAGTAACCAGCTGGAAGAGTTCTATAAAGAGCTGCCTATTACTAAAAAAATTTCTGTTCAAAACTCAGTAACTGTTTCAGTTAGGAAGTGCCCTAAGACAGATAAGAATCTTCTTTATTTGGAAACCGATCTCCCTGGAAAAGTTCTGGTTCACTGGGGAGTTTGCAGAACTGATGATAAAAATTGGGAAATTCCAGCTGGGCCGCTTCCACCAGAAACAACTGTGTTCAAGAACAAGGCTTTGCGGACTCTGTTACAGGTATGTGGTGTTGGAACATAGGTTTTCTCTCTAGAAAACTTAAAATATATGATTTGAAATCATTTCCGGATTTTGACTGATGTTAAGTTGGATATTCATCAAATGTATATATACTTTTTTCAATACCATTATCTTCTAAGCTAGTTAAAGATATTATACAACTGTTTTCACTTCTAATTCCTTTGTTTCTAGAGGAAAAATATTTACTATCTTGCCCGTTATGCATACAACTGTAAAATGTACTCAAATGTTGCTACAGCAGTTTCTATAGATTGCCAAAATATGAAAACTCAGGCATTTAGTAAGGACCTATTGACTCAATGACCCTTCTCCTTTTCCATGAAACTTAATTATGGTTTGAACCTGTAGAGGATGGTGTGTAGGGAAGAATATATTTTTTCTTAGTAACTGCCTGTATATGAGGAAAAGGAAAATTGCTTGTTGAGAACAAAATTCTGTGCTGCCTCTGTCAATGGATTTCATTGTTGGTCGTTCTCCTTCCTGGTTTCTGTTTGGAAATGATGAAACTTGGGTTTGTTTGTTACTAATACTAGCGATACACCTCTCTTCTTTATTGTTTTAAATTCTCATCTGTGGTTTATTACCTCAAGTACTGCTTGGATGTGCTCTTGGAAGTATGCGTTTACTAAGGGGAGAGGAGAGCGGGTTATAAAATTAATTTGCTCCTCCTACATATAAATTTTGAACATATTTGCATAGAGATACACTTACCTGTGTGACCTTCTGCAGGTTCTGGTTGAGAGCCCTGTTTTGGCTCTTCAGCTTGCATTTTCCTTTCACTTATATGCTATGTTGTCAACTTTAAATTTGGTGCCTTAACAGTATTTTTTATGCAAGGTTTTAATAAATCTGGTTCACAATGGTCTTGTCTTGTTTTTGTTTTTCCATTTACAAGACATCCTTCTTCTCTGCAGCCAAAAGATGGTGGAAATGGATCTTCAGGATTATTTACTTTAGATGAAGCAATGACTGGCTTTCTTTTTGTTCTCAAGCTAAATGACGATACTTGGTTGAAATTTAAAGGAGATGACTTCTACATCCCCTTTTCAAGTTCAAGCAGCTTGCCTGCTCAACCTGGACAGGGACAATCTGAAGGCTCACTAGCACCCGGAAAATCTATGGAAGCAAATGAAGAAGCTCCTCGTACTGTGTATACTGAAGGGATAATTAATGAAATAAGGAACTTAGTAAATGGCATTTCCGCTGATAAGAGTCGGAAGACAAAAACAAAAGAAGCACAGGAAAGCATTCTTCAAGAAATTGAGAAATTGGCTGCTGAAGCTTACAGTATTTTCAGAAGTTCCGTTCCTACTTTCACTGAGGAAGCCGCTTCAGAATCTAAGGCACCGATGGCCCCTGCTAAAATTTGCTCTGGAACGGGCACAGGTTATGAAATCTTGCTTCAAGGCTTTAACTGGGAATCTCATAAATCTGGAAGATGGTACATGGAACTCAAAGAAAAAGCTGCAGAAATAGCTTCACTTGGATTCACTGTAATTTGGTTGCCCCCACCAACAGAATCTGTGTCACCTGAAGGATACATGCCAAAGGATTTGTATAATTTGAATTCTAGGTAATAAATTTATGAAATTCATAGTGCCTTTTCATGATCCTCATTTATTTTTTATTTTTTAGTTTTGTTAAGTCATAGCAACTGATCTAAGCCAAGCTGTTCAAATGATCCATTTGAATTCGCCCTAGAGCCTTCCTTTACATCCCTCCATCATAGCATAATGATTAACTTTTAAGAAAAGACTATATGGTTTATGTGCATTTAATTGCTTGATTTATGTTCTTCTATAGTGGACAGTGCACATTTTACCTTCTCTCCATCATATTTTATCATTTATCATTCACGGGGAATGATGTAGGCCTTCTTTACAGATGTTCCCTGTGTGGTTTCTTTTCCTTTCCACATAAATGGTCAAGGGAACGATCATCAACTAATAAATAACATTGACCTCTGTGGAATGTATACCAGATATGGAACTATTGATGAGCTTAAGCATCTTGTGAAGAGTCTCCATGAAGTGGGTCTTAAAGTTCTTGGAGATGCAGTCTTGAATCATCGCTGTGCACACTATCAAAATAAAAATGGTGTATGGAATATTTTTGGGGGTCGTTTAAATTGGGATGATCAAGCCATTGTTGCAGATGATCCACATTTCCAGGTACCTGATTATTTGATTCCCAAACTGTGATATGGCTTTGTTTTGCTGGACTCAGACACAGTAGATTAAAGGGTAATGCAATTTTTGTACGATGCACAGTATTACATGCCATGATGTTGGGGTGAAAAATGTTAATTGCTGTATATTTGTGTAAATGCTGCTCCTCGGTGCCTTGTATATCTACCTATCAGTGTATCATTATTTTCCATAAAATAGAAAAGACCCCAAACTTGCAGTAGTATTGGAATAGCAAGTTTTGAGTTGAGGCTCCATAGAATTCTAATCATATGCTGAATTGAGTGGATCCAATTGCCAGATTCTTTACCTTTTGAGTTCATAGGACCCAATAGGTTTAAAACTCAAAAATATAACTTTTATCTTGTTGTGAAAGAACTCCTTACACTCGGTCAAATAATTTGACTGAGATAAATGGTTGTCTTTAATCAGACCTAAGTAGTAAGTATAACTTGCCTTGTCTAACTAGGATAAGTGGCTAATGGGCATAGCATTAATACCATTATTTGGAGGGCAGTTATAATGCAGTGTTAAACCTCTCCCTTTATAGTCCTAAGGGCATCATCAAATTTTTCTGCCAGTTGAAGTTGTAATTTCCCTTTTTGGGAATCCATCTCTCTTGCAAACCAGTGAGAAAGGGAAAGTAAGTCAGTTCCAGTTGCAGTAGAATGACCTTGGCTTTTTAGAAAATCCTGCCCCTATGTTGTGGGACTTTTAGCTTGCAGTCCATCAGGTGGTTTTTCATCCTTCCAGTTTCGAGTGTCTTCTTGGATAGTTATAGTGGCCCATGGCAATTTAGCAAGTAAAAACAAATAACTGGGATAGTTATAGTTATAGTGTCTTCTTGTATGCTCTGCATCTTGTACTCCTATTACTGGAGCTTATAATGGACTTTGCCAGGCATATTCACCAAACTAACTGGGATTTTAGATTTATAATTTATATTGTATTTTTTTTTTTTGAGTTAGGAAGCACCATTTTTTTTGTCCTTTAGTTTATAATAATGTTTTATTTTCTTTTGGTTCTTCAAATATTTGAACGTTCTTAAATCTTAATAAAATATGTCTATATTTAGTTTAGATTAGTGCCAACTTAGGATGTTCTAAACTCTGTATGATTTTACTTCTATCAGGTTAGAAGGTCTGGTTGTTTTATTTTGGGAAATGGCTTCCAAGTCTAAGAAATCAGATATAAATTTGGTGAACTTTTCATATTTTGTTTCAATTGATTTTAAGAAGTGAACTTTTCATATTTTGTTTCAATTGATTTTAAGAATTTGTGCAGATTCTTAGGGTTTGATCAATTGTCAAATCTGTATATGAAATGGTTATGCAAAATAGAGCTATGCCTATACTGTATATTTTGGATGTTTATATTCAGTTCTTCTATCATGCAGGGTAGGGGCAACAAGAGTAGTGGAGATAATTTTCATGCTGCCCCTAACATTGATCATTCACAAGATTTTGTGAGAAAGGATCTCAAAGAGTGGTTATGCTGGCTAAGGTTATATTATTTTTCCTTCTTATCATCTGTAAATGCAGAACCTTTTTGCATTTAATAGGAAATGAAACTGAGCTTATGTTCAGACAAAGCATCCCTGGGGGTCATCTTGAATATTCTTTCCTCTGGTCATGCGGGTTTTAGATTCTGAGTACCATATTGTTTAGGAAGTAAATGCTGGGATGCTGGACTTGTATCCTGTGTGAAAACAAGATAATTTATTAGGTACAAATCAATTGGATACTTATATGACTTGTTCATGACCTCAAATCTCTGTGATATTCCTGGCCTTTGTATGAAAGCAAACTCAATATGTAGTTTTGACTCCCATAATTTTTTGCTTTACTTTTCCATTTATGTGATTAGATTTTAATGTTTTTCATAGGGTTCTAGTAAAAATTCTACCTGACTGATTAGTCGAGCATTTTTTACCCTGGATGTCTATTGTATGTAAACTCGATTCGCTGCAGATATTTATGTTACAATCCCATGCACAATGGTGGGGGGTGGCCTGCTGCCCCTAGCCAAAAGATTTTTCCAAAATTAAGCCCTAAACTTTTTCAATTTTATCCCTAAAATATTGTTTTTTTCAGTTAATTTTCCCCCCTTACTTTTATTGAATTTGTGGTGTATCATTTATCAATGTATGAATATGCTAATTTTGCTGGTTACATTTGATATACAGAGATGAAATTGGATATGATGGATGGAGGCTTGATTTTGTTAGAGGATTTTGGGGTGGTTATGTCAAGGACTACATGGATGCAACTGAGCCTTATTTTGCTGTTGGTGAGTACTGGGATTCTCTCAGCTACACCTATAATGAAATGGATCGCAATCAAGATGCACACCGGCAGAGAATTGTTGACTGGATCAATGCTACCAATGGAGCTGCCGGTGCATTTGATGTCACCACAAAAGGGATTCTTCATTCAGTAAGCTCTTGATTAAACTGCAGTTTTGTAAAATTTGTGCACATTTTAAAACTACTACGAATGATTGCTTTAATTGCTTGCGGGCTTGCTTTTGGCCACTTATTTATTGATAATAGAAGACTTTTAATGAATTAAATAGAAAGATTGACTTCAACAACTTTGATGAGAAGCTGTTTGGATAAGAATTGAATGCATCCATAGGAAGGTGGAAGTTGACTAGGATCTTTCATAATATCTAACATTGATCTACGAGTGCACATCTGCAGAAAAGTAGTGGTTTTGGAAATAATATGATATTTGCATCATTAAATGGAGAGTTCAATCCTTAACCAAATTGATTGAACAAATTTGTTTGACGTTTGTTGGAATTGGTTTTATATTCAGTACAGAATGACGAAATTGTAGGCCAAGATGGAGCACTTTGAAGGAAAAGATCAAAAGAATTCATGTAGTTTGTGCGCTTCATTAAGGACCAATGCCAAAAATTGGGTTTCTAATCACTGTTATGATCATTGTGTCTAACAGAGAATATAGTGAAGCCAAAATGGAAAATTCTGGAGGATATTCTCATTAACAAGAAAAACAATCTGTACAAAAATATATAGAGTTATGCTAGCTATTTTTGGTAACTGCTTTTTGGAGAGAGAAGCTGTTTAATATCTCTAACAAACTTGCCAGCTAGGATCTAACAAATTTGCCAACTAGGATTCTTAGGCTAACAAATTTGAGAATAATTAGTAGTGCGTTCTGCACCACTTCATTTAGTTGATCTTTGTGTCTCTAAACTCCCCGTTTTGCTATCTGGTAATACCCCCCACAAGCTGGAGAATGGATATTGTGCTTTCTCCGCTTGGGCGTCATAGATAGAAAGAAGAAATAGGGAGCGGCTTAGTATAGATATCCGCTAACTGAGCGTGAGAAGGAATTAGCAGCAAATTGACAAGGCCAGATTTTACTTTCTCACGGACAATATGGCCGTCCAATTCAATGTGTTCAGTGCATTCGTGGAAAGTGTAATTGGCGGCAATATGAAAGGCTGATTGATTATCACAAAAAATAGTTGCTGGTTGAGAGTGTGATATGTGTAGATCATGTGGGAGATAAGAAAGTCATTGAAGTTCACATGTAGTGGCAGCTAGGGCTTGATCCTCTGCCTCAGAGAGGATCGAGACACAGTTTGCTGCTTTTTGGACTTCCAACTGATGAGAGAGTTACCAAGATAGATTCCATATCCTGTAATAGACTGCTTGGTGTCTAGGCATCCAGTCCAATCAGAATCGCTGAATGCTTTTAATTGTATAGTAGAAGAGGATGGGAAAAATAAGCCTAAACTGGGGGCTCGTTTAATGTAACGAAATACCCTGTGTACAGCCTGTTGATGAGCAGTTGTGAGAGTTGACATGAACTGGCTCAATTGATTCACAGCAAATGTAAGATCAGGCCTGGCTGTAGTGAGGTAGAGTAATTTTCCAACAAGTTTTCTGTAACAAGAAACATCAGATAAAGGAGTTCCGATTGTGGCACTAATCTTGACATTGGAATCCATTGGTGTGGAGCAAGGCTTGGATGCTAGGAAACCAGTTTCTGCTAATAATTCCAAGGCATATTTTCTTTGACAAGTGGTGATGCCTCTAGAAGATTGAGCAATCTCAAGCCCAAGGAAAAATCTTAATGGTCCAAGATCTTTAATTGCCTTTCTTGTTGAATAACTAGAGATAAAATTTTGTTCACAGATGGGATAGGATCTAACATCATCACTTGTGATTTAACATGTGCATACTGATCATTCAAACCCTTCAGAAACCTAAACACATTATCAGCACAAGAACAAGTTGGTATAGGCCTGAAATTGAGATACGCATCCCATAAAATTTTCAACTGAGTAAAGTATTAACCCTCCCTGCTTAAAACTAGAAATTTCTTATTGAAGATTTGAGATGCGTATTACATCACCTTGTGAAAATTGATCTTGTAAATCATTCCATACATCTGAGGCATTGTTTATTCACAATACACTTTGTGCAATTGAAGGAGATAAGGATCTTGTTATCCATGATAGAATCATCGTGTTGCATCTTTCCCAAGTGGAGTGCATAGGATCAGTCAGAGATGGTGGAGGCAGTGAACTGTTGACAAAAGACATCTTATTCTTTGAAGTTAGAGCCATTTTCATGGCTCTGGTCCAAGAATGGTAATTAGAACCAGAAAATACAGGTGAAACCAAGACAAGAGCTGGATTTTCATTAGGATGAAGGAAGTATGGATTAGAAGGGTTTTGAAGGTGATCACTGGCCATCGTATCTCAAGATTGAAGAACAAGATGCTATAGAGTATAAGAAACAGCGAGAAACGCTTAAGAAACTCCAAACGAGAATTGAATCAGAAAATTTGTGAAAAACAATGAAAGAACAATGAATACTCAATGAGAAAGAAAAAAAAAATTTTGCAGATCAAAGGAAGAAGACGAGTTGCTCCAATACCATAACAGAGAATATAGTGAAGCCAAAATGGAAAATTCTAGAGGATATTCTCGTTAACAAGAAAAACAATCTGTACAAAACTGTTTAATATCTCTAACAAACTTGCCGGCCAGGATCTAACAAATTTCCCAACTAGGATTCTTAGGCTAACGAACTTGAGAATAATAAATAGTAGTGCGATCCGCACCGTTTCATTTAGTTGATCTTTGTGTCTTTAAACTCCCCGTTTTACTATCTGGTAATCGTGTCAACTACCTCATGCCATTAATCATATTCTGAAGTCCTAGGATTATGTCAACTGTTCAACCATGAAGTGGAGGATACAGTAGTTTGACCCTTTTCTTTTTTCTTTTGTCGTGTTATTAATTGGCAAAGCTTTTAAAGTGAAGAACATTATATTTACAACAGATTTTTTCCATATAGGCATTGGAGCAGTGTGAATATTGGCGGCTATCAGATCAGAAGGGAAAACCTCCTGGAGTTGTTGGATGGTGGCCATCTCGTGCTGTGACCTTCATAGAGAATCATGATACTGGTTCTACTCAGGTTTAAAATTCTTAACTTGTGATTCTTCCACTGTTTCTAGAATCTGGATGAAAGAAATAATGGGACTGTGTAAGTAGAATTGTCTTATTATTTAATAATGCATGAAATTATGAATTGATTTCTTCTTTCTTGGTCCTAGGATATTAGCTGGTTTCTGTTATCATGATAACTAGTTTCAGTCCTTCCATTTTTCCTTATATCCTTGGAAGCATAACTCTGAATCTTTAGTTCATTTTTAGTGTCGGCTTGAAATGGGTTATTTAAATTTTATACAATATTGTTGTTCTAATGATCGGCCAAATGCAATAAAAAGGAAAGTAGATTCGGTTAACAATGAGGGGACTCTGTCAGGAACCATCTTTGTCGGACTGTTATCGGGCAATAGGTTTCATCAACTACAGAGGGCAAGGATTATTAGGAGCGGGAAACAAATGTCCATTCTTGCTTTTTTCTGCTGTCACATTTTAGTATCATGAAACTATCTTCTGATCAATTTGTATTCTTTCCTCCTAAAGGGTCATTGGAGATTTCCTAGTGGGAAGGAAATGCAAGGATATGCTTACATCTTGACTCATCCAGGAACACCAGCTGTGTTCTATGATCACATCTTCTCTCATTATCGATCTGAAATTGCGTCTCTTATCTCCCTCAGAAACCGTAAAAAAATCCACTGCCGTAGTACAGTAAGTATCAAAACTGAGCCATCTGTTTTTTGCATCAAGATACTGAAACTCTGCAGACAATTATTAGGTTTATTTCCATTGTAGTTTATATAAAATTTTAAAAAGAAAATGATGCTGCAGCTGCTAACTGAGGAATTGAGCCAGTTAAATTTGAAATTGAAGTCAAATTGATATAAATAGAGCCTTCAATTGAATGGGTGGTCCAGTCAATTGTGTGCATATACATAGTTATGATTCCCTTTAGTCGGAAGCATATGCTAATTGTGATCATTTTGTAGTGAACAAATCCCCAAGGGGAAGAAAGGAAATAGATAAACAGTTAAGCGTTAAAATATTGACTGCATGTACTGCTTTTGCTTGTTTAAGGTTAAAATTACCAAGGCAGAAAGCGATGTTTATGCAGCAATAATTGATGAGAAAGTGGTGGTAAAGATCGGACCAGGTCATTATGAGCCGCCAAGGGGACCTCAAAGCTGGTCTTTGGCAATTGAGGGAAGGGATTACAAGGTCTGGGAATCTTCTTAATGTTGATACATTGCATGGTAGAAGTATGTAAAAGTTAAATGTTTATGCTGTTGAGGAAATTGAAGGACGTCGGAACAGGATAGTCCATTTGGTGTGGCCTTGACCCTCCTCCTATTGAAGTTGCTTATGCATTATTGACTTGACATTTGCTGGTCAAATAGAGCACCTCGACGGAGGATAGGGCAGCACCACAGGCCTGGTGAACAGGCACCATTATTACGAGGTATATATATATATTCATTTGTAATACATCTGCAAAATATTTGAGACTGTCGTAACATTGGCAAAAGTAAAGATGGCAGGGACAGTACAATTGTAACTTCATATTGATCCTGCGAAATTGTATGATAAATCATTCATAGAAAGGATGCTTGTTGCTTTTACGTGTTGAAATAATGAAAGTAATACTTTTTACCTAAATAGATCAATATGGATATCAAGTGAATTGTGTCTTGTCTTGTCTTGTCGCTAATCTTCGTGTATGGCATTCTCTGTTAACGAGTTCATAAGGTGCCAGTCTAGTTACGAGTCACATATGATATAGCTCATCGCAATTGGATGGTTATGTACTTTGTCTGGATCTGTTCATCGGCTTGCGGAGCCAAATCAGGACTCTGGGCTTTAGCCTAATTCAATCCGATTTATTGGGTCTATTATTTCTTTTCTTTTTTTTTTTTTTTGCTAAAAATAGTTTAATTAAAATATGTGAAATCTTGAATGATTTCCAACTTATCCAATTTATTCTATCCCGTGCATTTTAATGATAAGATGGATCAAAACGGGATAACATACCAATTGGATGAAGATTTAAACCCTGTTTTTTTTTTTTCTGTCTCTATAGTTTGATACAGAATTATGGTTTTTCTATTCCGTTTCAACCTAATTGTAAATATTGTTTCTATCTAACTATTGTGTCCTAAAGTATGCTCCCGATTGATACTCTACCATCAATTTTTTTCTTTGGTTACGGTATGTTTTTGGGAATTACCTTTCCAATGTCGGTATCAAGAATTGAACCCTAATAAATTCACTTGCTCAGAGTTAGTAAACATAAAACAAAGGTTAGGGTAGTTTAAGTTCATTTCTCAAAGTTAGCAATTAAAATTTTGTAAACGAATAGCATAAAAACAATAGATGTGAGAAAGAAAAAAAGATAATAATACAGGAAATTTTTATTCGTGTCTATGAGGCGACAACAATCCTTTCTATTTCCCAAATAGGCAACAACCTCCGGCTGTAAAATCCTAATGGGAAAAGATAAAGGAAGTTCATTACACAGAAGTTGCAATAAACGGAATAGCTAACCGTTTCATGAGCAAAGTAATGCGTTCTCCAAATTTAGACATATAACTGTTATACCAGAAGTGGCTATCCAGAATTCCCTCTCCCCATCTTCCTAAATTCACCATTCATTTTTACACACTCATAAATCAATAATTGTTCAAACATATCAACCACAAACTCTTCCATAAATATTAGCTTACAGATCAGGCCAAGGGAATAATCGTTACGGTTCCACTCTTGGTTCTGTCTCGAATTTTCCAACGGAGGCTAAGCCTCTTTACCTTGGCTTCAAGTTATCTTGAAACCAAGAAAAAAATAATAATAAAAAAAGAAAAAAAAAAAAAAACAAAATCCAAAAAGCAAAATGGCAACTCGCATTTTGAGTTTCTTTCTACCCGTTCTTTTCCTTACCTTCGCAGTACTTGTTCATGCTGATCTTCCTCGATTCGATTCATACTGGAAGCAACGGGCAGAAAAAGCCAAAATCAACACCCTTGAGGCTTATCGTCCCGATCCTTTTAATGTCACCAACGAGGTGAACAGTCAAGTTGACAGGTTAGTTTTCACTTTTCCGAGCCATTAATTAAGCTAGTCTTCATCTAGTGGTTAAGTTTTTTCATGCGTTCTTGATAAATATAAGGAAATTTAATTTCTTTATGAAATCCAATAAGCAGAGCGACAGAAAATTCCAACAGCACAAGAAGGCACTTGGGTACAAAACATAAAAGACATCGAGGTCCATGCATGGCTACTAACCCTATCGACAGATGCTGGCGTTGTGACCCTCACTGGGCGAAAAACCGCAAGAGATTAGCCGACTGCGCGCTTGGGTTCGGCCATAAGACCACTGGTGGAAAAAAAGGCAGGTATTATGTGGTCACCGACCCATCAGACAATGACATGGTTAACCCTAAACCTGGAACTCTACGCCACGCAGTGATCCAACTGAAACCACTTTGGATCATTTTTAAACATAGTATGATTATTAGACTCAACCAAGAACTAATTATGACGAGTAACAAAACGATTGATGGTAGAGGAGCCAATATTCGTATAGTAGGCGGTGCAGGTATTACTCTTCAGTTCATCAGGAATGTGATCATTCATAACCTCCACATTCATGACATTGTTTGTGGCAGCGGTGGACTTATTAGGGATTCTACGGATCATTACGGATTCAGGACTCAAAGTGATGGCGATGGAATTTCCATCTTTGGTTCTACTAATATTTGGGTCGATCATGTTTCTATGTCTAATTGCCAAGATGGGATCATAGATATTATAATGGGTTCTAGTGCTATTACAGTCTCCAACTCCCATTTCACCAACCACAATGAGGTACCTCATTTAGCTATGCTGTACTTAAAACTAACAACTTATATCAATTCTATTAAATAACAACTTACACTTGAACGTAACATACTCTATTTGCATTCACTTAGAATTCACTTAAAATCATGAAAGATTGATCACATATGAATGTTAAAAAAAAAACATTGTATACTAATTATTATTTTTTTTTCATGAACTCAAATTTGTAATAAGTGAATCATAATATAAAAATTAGTGGGACCCATTATCTTTTATGTCTAAAGTCAATGTTATATACAGGAGAAATTCATAAAATTATAATAAGTGGACCTCATATGAACGTGAGAGAATTGCAGGCTTTGCATGATAAATATCTGATTGATGAATTTATATAGGTGATGCTATTCGGTGGAAGCGATGGCTACAGCGGCGACACACTGATGCAAGTAACGGTAGCGTTCAACCATTTCGGAAGCGGATTGGTGCAAAGGATGCCAAGATGCAGATGGGGTTTCGTTCACGTTGTTAACAACGACTACACCCATTGGCTTATGTATGCCATTGGAGGTAGCCGGAATCCTACGATCATTAGCCAGGGCAACCGGTTCATTGCTCCTGATAAAATATTTTGTAAACAGGTAATTACTTATGCAATTTTCTTTTACCAACTAGTCTCAGTTAAGGGCGGTTGAAGAGGGAGTATTTACTAATTATTGTTTATGAATTATAAAATATGAAGGTGACGAAGAGGGAGTATGCAATGGAAATCGAGTGGAAGAATTGGAATTGGAGATCAGAAGGCGATTTGATGATGAACGGAGCATATTTTGTTCAATCTGGCAAAACTTTGACTCACTCCCAATTCACAAAGTTGCAAATGATAAAATCCAAGCCAGGAACATTTGTGAAAAGGCTTACTCGCTTTGCTGGTGCACTTGATTGTAAACCGGGAAAGCCATGTTAGATTTTTCATCATATCTTCAATTTCACAGATACTATCTATTTATTTACTCAGTCTTAATTAGAACTCAGGTTATAATATATAGGGTTTGTCCAAAGAATAAAACAGCAAAAAAAAAAAAAAAAAAAACCGGTATATGTACACACAGATGAAGATGCAAGAAGAAATGATTAACAGTTACTGGTTCTATCTGTTGTTAATTTTTCTAATATCAGGCTACACACACACACACACATATATATATATATATATATTATAAGCTTTATCTGTATGGTTCATCAATAATGATAAATTATTATAAGTATACATTTGGAAATTCTCAAAGATAACCCTTTTCCTTTTTTTCGGTTTTCCAAGAGATAAAATGGAGTATTTTTGCCTTCTCGTTTTGGGTTTGTAGCCGTCCCTTCTTATCAACTAAACATTATTTATAAAAATAGAGTAAGTTGAATAAGAATACCATATCATAGAATATACCGTCAAGAAATTAAGAACTCTTCTTATGGTGCAAACAAAATTTATATAGCTAATGTGCATTTCTCCGCACAAACATTTTAAAAAATGAATATTCACATGACGAAGAATTCCATGCATAAGCACTACCATTTAAACATTTTTTGTCATGTAATTGCTCACTTGGAGGTTTTTCTTTTACATCTTTTGTCCATAAAACAAAACTCCTATGACCCATTTTGGAACCATATTTGGTAAATTGGCATAAGCCAATTTCCTTTTTTGTCTCAAGTTTTATTTGTTGACTCTGATCATCCAAACTTTTTTTACTTGTATGTGTGGGCATATATATATATATATATGCGTGTGTGTATATATATATATGCGGTAAACATAAAATTTTCTAATTGTTGAAATTAATTAAATTTAGCACTAATTTAATAAAGTATTCGTTGAGTGGTAAACAATCTTAAATCTTATAAAGATAAAAAGAGAAATTCTTCTTAAAAGAACATTTTACCGGGGAAAATAAAAATCTTTTACTCGGAAAAAAATTGCACTTTCTGATTATATATATATAAAAAAAGATTAATTAAGTTTTATCAAAGCATATTAAACATAATTTATAAAAAAAAGATTAATTAAGTTAAACCAACGATATCGATATCACATATAATTTGATTTCAACTAGCTTACGAAGTTTTGTATTAAAATTCAAAATGATTGATGATACCAAAGAGATAATTAACAGAGTCAAGACTTAATAATGATCTTAATTAATAAATTAGAAATATGGATAATTTTGTAATATTGCCCTGATAATAAAGTTAAACTGCATATGTATGGATGCTAAAATTAAAATTTGTCCGAAATAATATAGTAAACACCGAACAGATGAAACATTTTTCACAACAAAAAAACAAATTAAAGGAAAATACAAATTACAGAACAAGTTTATAAATACTTGACCAATTTTCAGTTTCTGTAACTTAAAACAAAGCAATCCAAGAAAAACAGATATATATATTTATATATATGGAAATGGCAAGTGGAAATTCAGAGGCAGGAAAACGCAATGCACTGTGCTTGGTAGAAAGTGAAGTAATAGAAACAAAGTGTGTTAAGAGACGGAGAAGAGATGTTTCAGTAGCTGCTTTGAGCTGGAATGATCGAGAAAAAGGCAATCAAAGTATTCAAACTTCTAGTACTGCAACTGCTACGACTGTGAAGAGAAGTTCAAGATTTCGCGGAGTTAGTAGACACAGATGGACTGGACGATATGAAGCTCATTTATGGGATAAAGGGTCTTGGAATGCAACGCAAAGAAAGAAAGGAAAACAAGGTACTTTTCTTGGGTTTTCTTTGTTTTATTTCTTACTATACAATTAAATTTAATTGATTAATATTTCTAATTATGCTTTTCTGTGTTTTTATCATCATCTGGTGGCAATCGGGACTTGAATTTTTGGCATGAAACAGTATATCTTGGTAAGTAATATTACTTTTTTGGATTTGAAAATATCATTTTCTTTTATGTAATGAACTGGTTATTAATTTAAATTAAAGGAAATAAACAGGAGCCTATGATGAAGAAGAATCTGCTGCGAGAGCATATGATTTAGCAGCTCTCAAGTACTGGGGAAGTTCAACTTTTACAAATTTTCCGGTATTAATTGAATCCCTTTCTCATATCAATTTTAGATTTGAAGGTCTAATTAATACTGATTTTTCTTTTTTTGGTTTTCTAAAAGGTATCTGACTATGAGAAAGAAATTGAAATTATGAAAAATGTGACAAAAGAGGAGTACTTGGCCAGTTTAAGAAGGTAATCTTAATTAATTATGTATTCTCTTGGTCATTTATTATCCTTAATCACAAAGTTTATGATATAATCAGAAGTATTAAGAGCATATATATTTCTTAACTTGCTACAATTAATTTGTAGAAGAAGCAGTGGTTTCTCAAGAGGTGTATCCAAGTACAGAGGAGTAGCAAGGCACCATCACAATGGAAGATGGGAAGCAAGAATAGGAAGAGTGTTTGGAAACAAGTATCTCTACCTAGGCACTTACAGTGAGTTCAAGGATTCAGACCTAAACCTATTGATTATGGCTATGTTTGGCAATAACATTTTAAGTAGTTTTCAACATTTATTTTTTATAATGTTCGTTAATATAGTTTCGAACTAATTTGCTTTTAGAAATTAAGGTAGCATTCTATAATGTTTAATTTTTAATTCTTTATAAAAAATTACTAAAATAGCTAACAATCAATTTTGCTGAACATGTCTTTTATATATATAATTTTGTAAGATCAATTAAGCTAATGGGTTTCCCATTGTAGGTACTCAAGAGGAAGCTGCACATGCCTATGATATTGCAGCCATTGAATATAGAGGCATAAATGCAGTAACCAACTTTGATTTGAGCACGTATATTAGATGGCTAAGACCAGGAGCTCACTCTTCTGCAAATGCAATAGTCCCAGAACCCAAGTCTAGTAGAGACTCTTTAACAATTCCAACCTTCTCTAACCAAATCAATCCAACTGACGAAATAATCCAACAACAGCTACCACTTGTTCAGTCTGAAAACAGTCTTTATTCTGTGGAGGAATTAAACAGAACTTTCAAAGAATCAGATATGTTTAAAACAAATACACCCATTACTATTAATCCTTGCACCATATCATCAGCACCTTCTTCTTCTTCGTCTTCTTCTTCTCCAACTGCACTTAGTCTCCTGCTTAAATCTTCAATGTTTAAAGAGCTGGTGGAGAAAAACTTGAATTCGGCAGCGGATTTTGATGATAATGAAGCAAAAGTATTTTCAGAAAATAGAGAAATAATCTATAATGGAACGAGTCAGATTCCATATATGTACCCTTCAAATGGGGAAGCATTGCCTGGTTTGGAATCCCAAGAAGAGACTACGTTGCCTTTGTATAATAGAACAGGGCAGTCGATGATCTAGAATGGCCATTGCTCAAGCATGCTTTTTTCTTTTTTTTCGTTTTGAATAACTAACAGTATTGAATCTTTTATTTTCTGTTTAAAATGAAAATTGACATAGAGACAGTGCCTGTACATTAATCTCTTCTTTTTCTTTTACCATGAACTGCACTTTTGTCTGAAATAAAGTGATTAGTGTAGCACTGTTGATGTCCTTAAAAAATTACAAGGAAACTTTGCCTCGTTCCCAGAACCTGTAATTGCTTGTATTTTTTGTTTGGTTCATAATTACCGATATCCAAATCAAATTAGATCAATAGACTCCAACTACTTACAATTCTGAGTATTGCAAGACCCATTCAGAGATGACTAGCTTCTCATGGCAATTTTTCAAGATTCAAATTCAAAACCTTTAATTAGAGAAAATCCCAACTACTTGTAAGGAGGAAAATAGGACTATATCTTCATATCTACAACCCGTACAAGTAATCAAAAACTGATATAACTAGTACACAATAAGTATACAAAAACTGCCTTAAAATTAACAATTATTTTCCATGAATAAACCATCCATGTGCTCAGGACTTTTATTGTGCATGTAAATACAAGAAAATTACCCAACGAGCATGTTGTACAGACAACAGTAGGGTACCATCTCACTCAGAAGTGCTGCATCAACACTTGGCTGAATTAAACCTGCAAATTCATGCCATGTAAAATAAAGCAGAAATCAAAATACTTGCATAATAATTTATGAGCAAGCAAATAGTCCATCGTATTTCAATGATCATATCATTATACGCATTTAACAGAGGCAGACATCTGAAAATGATCTAATGCTTTGAAAGGAATCATTTGTGCTGACAATGATATGGAACCATACAGTTATTTGAAAATTTGAAAGAAACAACAATGGCAAAATAACAAAGGTGGGGCAGCCGCCTTTCCAAAAGGAATGACAAAGTCAATGTGCTCTAGACAATACTGTATTAAATTAATAATTGCATTCAAAACTCATCAGAACAGCCTGTACAGGATTATCATTTCAAAATACTGTATTATTCCTGTTGTTTATTGCTTTTCTTTAACCCAAGTGATGGAAAATCAAACCTATGATGATGAAAAATAAACAGAGTCACAAAATTAGAACAATTATGTTGGGTGCTAAATGTGGGAAGAATAAGATAAGGCAGACAGATAGAAGGAATAATAGAAATTATTGACAAACAACAATGGAGCATTTGCCAAAAAATCATATATCAACCAAGAAAAAAAAAACGCTTTGATTTCCAACCTATGCAAGGGTCTCGGTTGGTCAATCTGTGGGGTTTGTAGTGGATCTTCCAACTTATCAATTCCATCTAGCAGCATGACATTACTTGCTGGTTCACTGAATGTTCGAGAAAGATCATCCGCAAGTGCCTTAAAGCCCTGCTAACAAAAAAAGAGAAATCAAGTTTGAGTTCAATTAAGTACAAATACTCTGTATTCAAGTGCTGCATAAACATCTCTAATTCAGTAGTTTTGAGTATGCATTAGCTTGACATCGAGGCCACAAGTTGGGTTTCACCGAACCATGGCAGTCAACTGTGTATGTGTGTGTCTGAGAAAGAGAGAGAGAGTGAGAGAGAGAGAGAGAGAGCTTAGAGGCTATATACCAATGTATGTGGAAGCAAATTAGTTTTTCCAGAATGTTTAAGCTGATCCTGCAAAATGTTTAATGCTTTGTTAAGTTGATGAGTTGGGAAGTTATCAATATGGAACCAATCTTGGATGAGAAAGGAAAAGGTAAAAGACAGTGAGAAGAAAAACTTAATAATCCTGCAATAAGAGAAGATGATGAAAGGGGATCATTAAGAAACAACCATACATTTCCATGGAATCCTGCCACAAAATATCAGAATGATTGGCATGCAATAAGAAGGTGGTAAAGTGAAACATATTGAGAAAACATAGAGAGAAGGAAGAAAAAAGGGTAATCTTTGTGATTTGGGTCATAAGGGAAGACATTTTTCAGCTTTACGTAGAGCAAAAATCCATATCTACATGATTTAATGTTTTATCCTCTCTTTTTTTTACCACCCTGCTCTACTTTTTGAAAGACTTTGTTCCTTTGGCATTGACCAAGAAAGAACAAAAGCCTCCATTTCTAAGCAGAAAATCCAACTTTAAGAGTTATCATCTTCCATTCCATTATTAAAGGATTCTAATTCAACTATCAACAATTTTTTTTACATGCATACACTGAAAGTGCATGAAATGCTTTTACTACCTCAAGAGCCGTAGGGATTTTCGTTTTTGGGCCGCTAACATAATTGCACAGGTATATAACACCCGCATTTGCAACATCCTGCAACCAAATCATTGTATCAGTAAATCCCCAAGAGCATAAACAGAAGATCAAACTATAACAACTGTTAATACAATTGAAAGGCATGAGAGGGGAATTTATTCTATCACATTTCACAGGAAACCATTACCAACCAACAAAGAGTTAAACAAAACAACACACGTGGTTTCTTTTTTTAGTCTTGATTCCCTTTCAAAAGAAAGCTTGAGTATCAGCAGAAATTATTCAAAATCTAAGTCTACTTAAATTTAAAGTTAGGAATGCAAATGCAGACAAACAAAGACATACTCATGCAAATATATCAAGTATCATGCAGCATATGATGAAAGCATTTTCAGTTATTAAAGATAAAATAGAAATGAATAACATTATTTTGCAGCAAAACGATACATGTGGTTTTTTATTTTGAAGTCCTGCATCCCTTTCGAAAGAAAGCTTGAGTATCAACAGAAATTATTCAAAATCTAATTCTACTTAAATTTAAAGTTAGGAATGCAAATGCAGACAAACAAAGACATACTCATGCAGATATATCAAGTATTATGCAGCATATGATGAAAGCATTTTCAGTTATTAAAGATAAAATAGAAATGAATAACAGTATTTTGCAGTAAAAGTTCCAATAGGGCTACTTGTTAATATTAAACTAAGGAGGTCTTGAGGATGATGCTTGAAATAAAAAATAATTACATTCATCAACATTCAAACATCTCTGGTACTATGCTTGGTTCAAAATTAAAAGTTAAAAAAAAAAAAAAATGCATACACCATGTACAGAAGTATAATTCCTTATATTAGGTGAAATAAGTATCAAAGTTGTTACCTGCTTCTCCTCCAGTGAGCCTATCTTGTCATCCTGCAACAGAAGTGAAGTAACAATTTACAATAGTTTCAGCAAAAGGACAAAGGGGCAAACAAAGAAATGGAGAATGCAGAATGTAGTCAAATTTCAAAAATGGACCATTCTTTAACCCCTTGTTTCTCTGTGCTTAGAAAAATGAAAATGAACTTATAAGTAAACCATTAGATAATAGTCTTGAAAGTTTTCAGTACAATCATTAAAAAAAAGTCGAAACTAAAATGAATCTGTTGTCTGGACAAGATATTTAGAGGATTAAAGAACAATAAAAGACAAGTTAGCAGTAACCACCAACACTAGAAAAGGCAAGAAATTCCCCAACACGAGCAAATAATGCATAATTGAACTTACCAAACCAGAAACTAGGCGCTGTATCTGCCACAGGTCTGAGCCAATGTTTGCTATATTGGTAGAAGCCTCATCAACCTGAGTCAAAAAGACGGACTACATTAGTATGATATAACATATAAATTCTAGTTACCTTGCATCCACAATCATAATGCACATATTTGGAAGAATGAGTTAGTGACAAATACTGAAGAAATGTTACCAGGACAAGGTATAAGCGGTCCTCACATGGGCACAAGTTGCAGTAGCTTGAGAAGATCCAGCAGTTGTATTTTAGTCTACGTTCTGCTTTTCCTCAAGTGTTATTTTTTCTACATGTTCAATGTGTTGCTTAAACTATGAAATAATTTATCTTTTATCATAGTGGTTACCTAGTGGTTGCTTTGGTTTTCAGTTATTAAAGATGGAATTAAAGTTTTATCAAGCAATTTGTTTCAATGGTTTCAGTCCCTTGAAGTTATAGATTGAAGTGTTCTCTCTAACAAAATCTTGTTACAAACAATGCAAAATAGGTCATAAAGGAAGAAAAGCTGAAAAAACATAACCAATTGATAAATCTTCAATTTTAGTTCCTAATTAGATCGCCTTGCAATTAGATCCCAAAACCAGACCACAGCATGGAGGTTTAACACACAATGACATAAAATATTAACAAAATATATAACCAATGAGCTAACATATGCCTCCAAATTACAATCATAAGTAATGAAGAGCCAATATATTGAACTATAGCCACATAAAGTGACCAGTCATAAGGGCCTCTTGATTGAAAAACAACCTTGGTTGAGTGACAATCCTTTTGTGTACATGTCCATTAATCACGAAGGCTATGCTAGAATCAGATTTTCCACTCTTTCCTCGCAATTTTTCTGTTCTGGATATGTGGGTTTCTGTACTATTTCTCAGAACTAACAATTAGACATGTGTAGTGACATGAAGCAAAAATAAACCTACTATCAAAGAGCTTGGTTCAAGTCTTAAGGTATTATAAAAGCTCCTATTTGAGCATCTAGCAATGCTGACCTCTCTCCCTCTCTCACACTCGCACACAGAGAGAAAGATTTGCTCTTACCTTAATTTGAATATCCCTTGAGAGCTCCTTTTGACTCTCCATTTTATCATCTAAATGTTGTATTCGCTGAGTCAAATGCTTCTTTGCAGCCTGGCCAGAAAAGGGAGAAAAAAAGAGAGAAAGAACACAATGAAAAACAATGCATAAAGACAGCCATCAAGAAATATCCTGTTTAGAAAAAAAAAAAAAAAGAATACAGCTACAGTCTTACATAGTTGGAAGCTTAGACTAGCCAGTCCTTTTTGCAAATGAAAAAATTCAATAATTCGTAATATTTTTCTTTTTTAATATATATATATATATATATATATATATATATATTACATCAAGACATCCTTCTAATAATTCAAATTTAACCTAAAAACTAGTCAATTTAAAAATATGCAAGTATAAGTTCATCAATTAATTAAGACTTACAGATAGAGCCTCAGTTACTTGCTCCAAATGTTTTGTGAGGTTGGAAACAGCATTTGCCATATTGCGCTTTGTTACATACATAAGATCTGAGAATTTTAGCCCCTGTTTATCAAAAGAAAAGAAAATTAGTCTCATGACAACTTCCAAAACACATTAAATAAAAGAATTAGAAACCCACATCAGTGTTAAAATGTAAAAGTTAATTTTAAGGCATACACTTCATAAGGAAACTATATTACAAAAATTGGCGTTGATTGTATACCTTCCACCACATGTAACCATACCCCAATGCCCCCACTGCAGCAGCTGGAACTATGAGACCAGTTACATTACCTGCAATAAGCAAATGGAGAAATTAGAACCCTACATGAAATGCGTAATGCACGGCATTTTTTGAGATAGGAATATGCACATCATGTATGCAAGAAAAAAAAAAACTGAGAAAATAACCATTTAATATAAATATGATAGCACATACCCATTTGACCAGAACTCCCATTCAGTACAGTTATTTGCCGTGCTGAGGCCAGCTGCCGAATCTCCATAGACAACCGCTTCACCTGAAAGCAATTTCAAAAACCCAAATGCATCTAACCACAGAGTTCAAAATAAAACGGGTTAAACTAAACAAATTACTCTTCAATTAAAATAGTGATTACCTGTTGGGCGATGGCATCACTATAATCAGAATCACCATCTGAATGTTCCTTAGATTTTTCCCAACCCTTCACCATCAACTGCGAAAACAAACACTAACAATTCAAAATTGTTTGCAACGGAAAAAAATCAATTCGGTCAAGATCTCCGTTTGGTTTACTAGAAAACGTAAGGGAAAAAAAATTCAAAACAAAAATTTTTCAAGACAGCACTCCTATTTCCCGTTTTCTCGGCAACCAAACACCAGAACGAATTGACAAAGGTAGCTATAAATACGGAATAACTTACTAAACTATCTAACTGCCTAAAACAAAAATAAGAGTACCTGAAGTTCACCGATCAGGTCAGATAATTTACCGTTTTGAAACAGAACAGTACCGGTGTAACCTGTAGACAACAGCATAAAGATAAAGTTCAAATTAGCTTCCATGTACATATACAAATCATGTATATATATATACATATATATATATATATATATATATATATATATATATATATATATAGAGAGAGAGAGAGAGAGAGAGAGAGAGAGAGAGAGAATCACGTATTTAGACAATCGATTGAGCGATCGTACCTGCACCGGCTAAGACAATAATCTTGGAAAGACTCATTCCAGTGTGCATAGCCATGGCTAAGCAAGTGAATCAAGGAACCCTAACACTCTGTTTGGAAGGGGTGAGAAAAGGGTAATTAATTGAAGGGTAAGGGAGGGTCAGGAGGGGGAAAGGTATGGTGAGCTATAATTAAATAATAATTGATGTAAGAGTGGATTAGCGGAAAGTTAAAATAGGAACGATGCTTTTTTTTTGTGTTTGAAAAAAAAAAAAAAAGGGATAAATATAAAAATACACAGTTATCTCTTTCTTTTTGTGCTTACACTCAAATTGTGGTACAGTAAAATTTAATATTTGAGCTGTAAAAAAGAACAAGTGACTTCGTCCTTACTTAACTCATATTTTTTTAAATAAGAATAAATATCTTAGATAATTCTTATTTCCATGTATCCCTGCACCTCTAACCAAACAGAACCTCTAGAACCTCTAACCAAACAGAACGTAAGAGAGACCTACGATTTAAGTGGCAGATAAAGTCGAACACTGTAATAACGACCTGTTTAGTTAAGCTGTTGATGCTAGCTGATTGCTGAACATATTAGCTTTTGCTCTGATTTTATTTTTCAGTTATACTCGTTTTAGGTACTCATATTTTAATTTTTTATAAATATCACCACAACAGTATAATTTTTTTATAATACAACCCTTGATTCTTCATAAATATCTTAAAAGTTTCATAATTAAATTTATATTAAATCTATAGAATTAAAAATTATGGTAGTTAATTGCAAAGCATGAAAAATAAATAGTAATACTTGAAAATTCAAGCCAAAATTTATCTCCTTACCTCTAAATAAAACCAACCAACAGAAAAGTTTTAAATCATTATTTTGAAACTTTCATAAAATTTCACAAAATAAAATAAAATTATAACAAGAAATAGAGAAAAACAATATTGTTAGATCAAATAATTTTAAGAGTCAATTAAAATTATCCGAATATAACAACATCAAAATTATTTTTATAACTAAAAAACAAATAAAATAATTAACTCACAAAATAAAAAATAATAATAACTCTTGCACATCATCCCAAATATAGATACGCATAATAAATTTAAATAAATAATCACATAAATTTAGATAGTGAAGTGTAATTTTTTAAAAGCAAATGTTTCAAATAAATTGAGGTTCTGTCTGTTTTTATAAAATAATTTATAAAAATTTATTTTTAATAATATTTTATTATTTATGGAGTTTAAAAAAATAAATTAATAAAAAATATTTTATTGGTGAAATGAAACTAAATCACGTTTAAGTAATCGTGTTTTAACAGAAAAAAAAAGAGTTATTTTTTACGGAAAAAACATTTACTAAGTGGGAATTAAATTTCATAGATTAAATATTTAATATATAAATATATAAAGACGAATTAATTAATTTTATAAAATTTTAGGGGCAAAATTATTATTTTCCCAAATTTTAATTTTACTTGCAATGACGCCAAGGCTTAGGCGGGCTTTATAAGAGGATGGTAAACACAGCATTTCGAGTTCTTATAACAAAAACGTAATCCGCCGAACAGAGGTAGCCGGGAAGAGCGAGAGGGAAAATGCTGCAACTCAATTTAATATCTCCTCAATTAAGCACTCAAAACCCGAGACTGTTCGCTCTCGGTTCAGTCTCTCAAAAATCGCTTAAATTGCTTAAAACCAGTGAGTTTAACCCTAAAATTTACACACTCTCTCCAACCAAAACTTCCGCCAAGACCAGGCTGGCCGTGAAATGTCGTCAATCGGAGTTATATGAGAAGCAGAGGTTTAACTCCTCCCGGTCTTCTTCCACTGACTATTCGTTTGCTCCTGGAGGTACTTTATCTCACTTTTGTATTTGCTTATCTTTTTAGTTTCTTTGGTTTTCATTTGTTTGATAATAGTTTCTCCGCTTATTTTGGTTGTTTTTATCATGTAGTTGGAGAATCCCTGCCTAAGGTTTTCGTGAGCCATTCGATATACAAAGGTAAGGCTGCTCTTACCGTGCAACCCCGAGCACCGGAGTTTGCGGCATTGGATGTAAGTTGCATAGTTTTCTTCCTTAAAGTAACAGTTTAATGGTACTCGAGTTGTTTCTTGTGAGAAGGAGCTTTGTGTTGTGAGTGCTTCGTGTGTTGTGCAGTCTGGGGCATTTAAAGTAGCAAGGGAAGGTTTTGTGCTGTTACAATTTGCGCCTGCAGCAGCTGCACGTCAATATGACTGGAGTAGAAAGCAGGTGACATATGCGTGACGGTGTCTCCATTATGTTTTCAAATTCCTAGTAGAACAAAACTTTCTTTTATAAGTAGTTTCCAGTTAAAACTGTGAGTTAAAAAGTTTAGTAAAAGATCTTTCAGCATAGAAATACGACATTATAGTTTTCTCGACTTTGGTTGGAGACAATTGTCCTTCAATTTTGGTTTTGAATTATTGTTTGATTTTGTATGTCTCTAGGTGTTCTCATTATCGGTGACGGAAATTGGAACTCTAATTAGCCTCGGTGCTAAAGATTCATGTGAATTTTTCCATGATCCCAATAAGGGGAAAAGGTACTGTCCAACTCTTCTTTTACTAAAGTTCACATTTGATTCGGGAAACCCTTTGAAATTGCTTTTGAATTCTTCTTCATTTCTTTTCAATTCTCAATTCGATTCTTGAATTGACAACTATGCTTTTCAGCAGAGGTTCAATTATTACTTGTAGTCATACTTACCCATAAAGGAAACAGATGCTTATGTCATATACACAATTGTGTTTTATTGAGCATATGAATCCTTAGATTTGGCTGTCATTTATTATAATCCTCTATGTTGTATGGAAACTCTCTTTGGGTTCCCTAAATTGAGTAATTTGAAAACATGTTTCCGCAAATTCGGTAATTTGCAAACATGTTTCTGCTCTTGGAAACGTGTTTTCATATATTGAAAACTCTCAGAAACTCATTTTTCTAATTAAAATAAATACATGAATAAATATAAATCCATAAAACATCTACTTTTATGAGTATGGAACTTAAATATGAGCTTTTTTTTTTTTCCTTTGGAATATGAGTAAATGTTGATTCAACTGAACTTATTGTTGAATATGTTTGATGGTTTATAATTATTTATTTTTTAATTTATAAATATGACCCTACATTTTTTATATTTACGTGTTTTCTCCGCATTTCTATTTCCCTATGTCCGTCTCCACATTTGTGCACTTTTGTGTATCTGTTTTTGAACAACATGGATAATCGTTTTTCAATGAGCATATGAATTCTAATGTATTTGTTGGAAGTTTGCAGTGATGAAGGCAAGATCAGGAAGGTGTTGAAAGTAGAGCCACTTCCAGATGGTTCTGGCCACTTCTTTAACCTCAGTAATCCTCTTTCTTCCTCGATTCCTGGAACTGAATGCGAAAATATATTTTTATTTGGATGTCATATGTGAATATAATGCACAAAATTCTGTGCTTCAGACCTTGAAATATTGGATTGTTGAATTATTGACTTCAATCTTAGAGTGAAGTTACATCTTTATTTGGATATGATTTTACCTGTTTATTTTCCTGATAAACTTCATAGTTTTCCAATATTTTAACATTCAATGCATATGGGCATATTACTTGAAACTAGGGTGTACAAATTGCTTGATTTTAGAAAAAAAAAAAAAAAAAGGGAAAAATTATTAGTACAAATGGATTGGAGATTCCCATTGTTAAAAAAAAAAAAACCCTATGAGATTTCTGTAAAATGCCATCAATTGACAGTCACACACATTTGGGCAAATTGTAATTTGACGATATCTGGACCTACTATGATATGTGCTGTTTATTTAAGTTTTGAAGTTAAAAGCTATTTTGTTGTTCTAACTGTGTTCTATTTTTGGTTTTTGTGATGGCCTTCATGAAGGTGTTCAAAATAAAGCTTTGAATATGGATGAAAGCATTTACATTCCTGTTACAAAGGCAGAATACACTGTTCTCATCACTGCTTTTAATGTATGTTACGATTCTCTATTTCTCTTTCTTGTTCATGCATACACTTGCACACACCTTGTAATTGCAAAGAGAGATCTAATATGACTTCTTGCTTTTATTAAAATCTAATCTGATCATCATGATGAGAGAATTAGCTGTTGTAATTAAGTTGCATCATCATCTTATTAGTGTATGGACGTCTGTAGTAGTCAATAAACAAACATAATATCATCCAAAAGGAAATAGAGTGCATGGCTAGCAGAGTATGAAAAATATTATGTTTGTTGTCCTATGGTCTTTAACAATCCTGCCCCTGGGACCGAATGAAGAGATTATCAAGAAAACTGGGCTTTCATTTTCAATGGTGTACTGTTAGCTTTAAGGAATCATGCTTTTTCTTTTTTGGCATATTATCATTAGGGGCCAGGTCTTGGGTGATGAACCTATAATCCCTCGACTAATGGAGCCATCTGCAGTTTGTAGATTTGTTGCTTTTTCTAATGTGTTTGTTTTGTGTTTTCTGCAGTATATCTTGCCATACTTGCTAGGTTGGAACACTTTCGCAAATTCTGTTAGACCAGATGAAAATAGCCGGGGGAATGATGCAAATCCAAGGTATGGGGGAGACTATGAATGGAACAGGTAGTGAATATAGCAGAAATTGCTATAACAATGCAAAGTTTGTTCAGTATCTTCTTCTCTGCTCTCTCCTTTTCTGCATCAGGTTTGTTGATAGGAGAATGTTCTGAGAAATTTTGATGACATTGTTGTGTACATTATCTTCAGATGAAAATTTGTCAAATGTGCTCAGAAATTTTGAATCAGAACTCCTAGATCATTGGCCGTTAAAGTGGATTTTCATTGGCAGTGCTTGCTTGTTATGCATGGTGAATGAAGCAACAAATACTTTGAACGTCGGTTCAGGGGATTGGAGTATCTCAATTCACTCTTAAAATGAAAAGGGCCCTACAGGATCCTAAACATATAGAAAGTAGAAGAAAGAATGAACTAAAGAACAAATGCAGTGGTTTTAAAAATGTTTTTATGGAGAGAGGAAGTGCATGATTCAAAGCGTGAGGTTTCGACTCGTTTGATCACATCACAAAATTGATTAATTGGAAATGGATCTAGAGCTAATGAACCTTATTTGAGCGGTCAAATAGGGACTTCTTGTGCATTTAGCCGTATCCATTAGTTTTTAACCTAGCTTTGAAATGAAAGTGAAATTTCAAATGCATTTCCATGTCCGGGTTTGAAAAGGCAAAACTCTGATGTTTGGTTCGTATAAGAATTTTTTTAACTATTAAACAATTTACAACTATTACAACAACTAGTATTTCCTGAAAACCCTAAATTATACATAAAAATGCAGGAAAATAAGTCACCCTTAACAGTTGGATAGCTTAAAAACATTTTTCCTCCAAGCATTTCTGCAGTTGTCCTGTCTCGTACATCTTTAGCTAAAAGTAAAAGCAACCGATTGTCTCTGTAAGTTGAGGTTAGGAACAAAAGGCTGTTGTGGACTAAGAACCCAGGCTAAACTAAAGACAGCAAGCAATTTACCACCCTCTTTAGTCCAAACAAATAAAGTGAACAAGTTCTCCTTTCTTAACTTTCCAAAAAGTAAATTGCAAACAAAGTTCAACATAAGAAGGTAGAAGAAACATTGCAATAAAGAGGCCAAACATATCCATCCTCATATATAACAAGCACATGCAATCACAATTCCAAGTTCAATGTTATTTAAACAGGGTAGAGAAGGACTTTTCAAGTTCTGCTGCCAAACAAGGAAATTAATCAGCCGTCCAACTCTGCTCAACTATTTCCCTTACTCTCCTATTATATTCCCGCTTGTTCTCACTAAACATCCGTGCAGCTTCTGAATTTGCAGGAGAATTTGGGTTTGGATCACAGAGCAATGACTGCAAATAATAACAGTAATAAAAAAAGGATTCAATAAGCATCACGCTCAATGCACTTTTTTAAATGGCATAATGTTTAAAAGAAAATGAAAAGAATCACAGCACAGCATGTGGAAGCATGCAAGAGAGCCTACATGCATGCATGCACACTGTATATAAAGAGTACCCTAGTATTTCCACATATAAATGGGTAAATTAACTCAAGTTTAGATTGTAGGATATGTGGGTATCTCAGGACCTTTGCAGATGTGAAGATGGAAAATGAAACGTGCTAAATTTTTTTGCAATTTGTGTAGAATGTTGGAATGATTATAGGAGCAAGAAGTCATCCCCAATCTTTTCCATAAGTTTCAAATTTATATATATCTCTGTGAGTAACTCTAGAACATATACAGTACAGAAAAAGAGCTGTCGGAAACCTGAATGTTGATCAGCAGAGAAAATTAAATGATATTTTCCTAGCCATAGAGCTTAAAAAATGTGCACACATGCAAAACCAGGTAAAAACAAATCAGTAGGATCAGTACAATTGAGAACAAAAGAAACTATGTCGTTATTAGGAAGGAATTCCACAGTGCTCATAATATGCAGTCCTGATATAGAATAAGCCAGAAGGTTTAGTTTCTAGCCGCTTAACAGGAAGGCAACATGGATACAAAGGGACAAATGCCTCAAAAATTGTGATTTGATATTGGGAGATAACACGCATATACTATTTACAGAGTGGATTGTTAATTGCCATAATACAACAATTATCAAGAGAAAATTTCTTACCTGGATTGATGTTAGTATGGCTGCCACATCATAAATAGGACTCCACTGATTCTGTAGGATGTCCAAACAAATGCTTCCATCTGCATAAACTAAAGAAAAATACAAAAAAAATTGGTATGAAGTTGGAGTATTAGACCCACTGATTTTACTTGTTTCACATTGAGGACTTCTTTGTGAAAAGGTAAAATTTCATGAGAAATTCACCAAGGACGGTTCAAAAATTACCAAAGTGTTGCGTTCTTTTTCCCAAAAAAAAAAAAAAAAAAAAAAAAAAAAAAAAACATTGCCTAATGAGGTAGAACTTTAAAAGTATGAGGGCACTAGGAGTTCTCCTTTTCTATAACTTTGGTAATTCCTGTTCCTGCGGTGAAAAAGTAATGATTTTTTTGAAGTATTCAAATCCCCATTAACAATTTTCTCATGAGTTTTACTTTTGTCATTAAAAAAAGTCCTCACTGAAAACGATAATAATAACAAAAAAAAGTTAAGAGGACTTGATATGGAGCAATAAAGTTCGATCGCTCAACAGATTAAACACAATAAGCTCAGGGGCTCCAATATGTTTTTTCTTTTACCCCAATATAATATAAAAGACAGGATGCACAAACATAACATAACATATTACATCTACACCCATAGGACCTTCCAGCAACACATGCTCATGGCAATAAATCAGATAGGTGAAATAAAACCAAGAGAAAAAACTTGGAGATCAACTAAATATCAACATTTTTCAGAGATTTGCACGCAGACATGAAATTATTAGATAAATAATCATTTAATTAGAATGTTAAAAGAAGATGAACTTACTATTTGGATGGAACATTCTAGAAACAAAACACACTGTTGGGGGCTTATTAGGATAATCTTCTGTAAACTGAAGTGTCAATTTGAACGTACCTGAAAAAAACTCAAAAGAAGCACAGATATGAGTTTGGTAGTAGTATAACTACCTTGTATGAAATTTAAAATTCATCTTGATAATCAAGACCAAACATATTTCCAAACTTGAATACAATAATCAACTTTACACAGATGCCATTTTGTTCATGTTTCAGGCATGTAAGGTCGCTCTAAAATTAGTGAGTTATGTCAAGGAATGGAATATCAAAGTCTCACACATATCAGTAAGACATCTGTATACTAAACAAACATCAGTATCATTATCCAGAGTTTTAAAGTACGTGCTGAACGAGAATTAGTGATTAACATTAAAATAGTTTGTATTTGAGTTTCTATGAACAAGACAATAAATGTGAATGTTGAACATGGACAAGATAATGGTTTCATAATTTCATCATAATGCACCAATATCACTAAAAATCTATGCAATGAATAATGCAAACTAGATTGCAAATACTTAGAACTCTTCATGTCAGATAATGCAGAAGTGTTAACTTCACCTCCATCCCACGGTGTGTCGTCAGGCCTGCAATTGGACAGATAATGAGCATAAGCAAATGAATCAGACACATAACCATCTAAAACCAGTATGATCAGCACATGCTGAGGAGAAAAGAAATATTAAAAAAAAAAGAAGCAAATTGAACATCATTTCCTCTAGACATACCCAAATATAACAGCATTCCATAGCATAATATTATTGTCTTGAGGAGCACCACTAATCCCAGCAGGAGGATCCTGTTGCAGCCTCTTAAAATCCCTCATCAGTCTCTTCCTTGATGGGGTAGTCATCCTCACCGCCTGTAAATTCCATAAAATCAACAAAGCCAAACAATTTACTCCTCACAGTGACCATTATTGCTTGGCTTATTTATCAAACCAACCAAGTGTAGCAATGTAGCAGGTCAATGGAAACCAGCAAATATTTGTAATGATAGAAATAATTATCAATAGACTAAGTTTGGAAGACTTAAGGACAAATATCTGAACCAAGCTAAAAGTGTACAGATTGAATCCAAAAACTAATTCTTCAATTTCCTTATTTCCACCATAATCACAAAACCCTAGATCCAGAAATCCCACCTTTTAATCTACAAATGCATCAATCAAAAACCGAATTCAGAATTTCATTCTCATCCAACAACCATGCAACTAACCATTTTATCATAAACTCAAAAATTGAATACAGAACCGCAAATTAAAACAAAACCAAAACAATGGTAAACACAAAAGAAACACACTCGTCCGGAAACGCAGCAAGTAGTGCTAATTTCCACCGAAACAAGACTTGTTTTGATAATTTAATTCTCAGTAAACAAACAGAAAAATTTTCTAATATTGTAGAAAAAGCTTACATGAAAGACAAACGGAGCAGTTGATTAAACAGAGAAAAATCCTCAGGAGAAGATTTTTATTGAATATTGAGTGATTAAATTAATTGATAATTAGTAAAAGAGAAAAATAAAAAGAGAGAGAATAGCAGTTGGGTGGCTCATGTCAGCGGTCCCTAGGGGCGTTCCTCTTCTTTCTGTAATGGCCAAGTTGCTAGCTACAGACATTACTAAGGACTGTTCTATTATTCTTTTGGTAATTACAAAATGTTGCTTTGTGTGTACATCTACATGTAGCAGTAGATTGGCTAGCTTTAACCTCTATTACTCTAGAATAATTTTAATTTCATATTTATATTATTAGTGATAAAATATTTTACATTTTAAATTTATAAATCAAAATAAAAGAATTAAACATTTTTTATTAATTAAGCGTTGTGTAGGGTCTTGCTGACAACTTTGAAGAAGAGAGAAAAGAAAATATTGATAGAAAGAAAATAATGGAAGAAGGAAAATAATGAAATCAATTCTATAATAAACAATCCAATTTTCTTAATTCATTTATCATTTTTCTTTTATTATTTAAAACATGCATAATGTTTGAAAAGTCAAATATTTGCATACATTTGATTTTTTTTTTTTTTTTTCCCTTTCAAAGGACGGTCGTTTAATAATCGGTGCAAAACGCCAGTACCGCCACTGTCCTTACTACTGCGTTTAACTACACAGAACTGCAGGTCCTTCCTAATCCTATAAGTCCATTGATTCATTGGTTTTCAAATTGTATACGAACGACAGGTCGTCCGAAGAAGCCGTTACTCCGAAAGAGCCGTTTTCTGAATTTACTTGCGTTTCCATTTGATTTTTGCAGAACTCCTGACATCTCGCCGTGGTTGATTTACAAAAGCTGAATTGCTAGCTTCTCTGATGTTGGTAAGTGTTAACCATGACATGAGGCAGGACATAATAAAACTAGTTGCTGATGGGTTCTACAAAGAAGCCATTTCCCTTTACTCTCAACTCCACTCTTCCTCTTTTCCTCCTCACCATTTCACATTCCCTCCTCTTCTTAAAGCATGTGCTAAGCTCAAGTCCCCTCTCCATGGCCAAATTATCCATGCCCATCTCATCAAAACTGGCTACCATTCAGACGTATATACAGCCACTGCCCTCACTCACATGTACATGAAGCTTAATCTTTTAGATCATGCTTTGAGAGTGTTCGATGGAATGACTAGACGAAACCTGGCCTCTCTTAATGCTGCTATTTCTGGGTTTTCACAAAATGGGTATTGCGAGGAGGCTTTTTTAGCATTCAGAGAGGTGGGTTTGTGTGGGTTTAGGCCTAATTCAGTGACCGTAGCCAGTGTATTGCCTGCGTGTGATAGTGCTGATCATGGGATGCAAATACATTGCTGGGCTATAAAGTTGGGTGTGGAAATGGATATTTACGTGGCAACTTCATTGGTGACTACGTATTCTAACTGTGGAGAGGTAATATTTGCCACAAGAATATTCGGAGAGATGCCTAATAGGAATGTGGTGAGTTATAATGCGTTTGTTTCAGGGCTTTTGCAGAATGGGGTGCCAAGTGTAGTATTGCATGTGTTTAAGGACATGAGAGAGTGTTCAGTTGTCAAACCCAGTTCAGTTACACTAGTTTCCGTTATTTCTGCCTGTGCTTGTCTTTTGTATCTTCAATTTGGAAGGCAGATTCATGGGTTCATAAAAAAGACTCTTGCGAGTTGTGACGCTATGGTAGGTACTGCACTTGTAGATATGTATTCCAAGTGTGGTTATTGGCAATGGACATATGAAGTATTCAATGAATTAAATGACAACAAGAACTTGATAACATGGAATTCAATGATTGCCGGGATGATGTGGAATGGTCAGAGTGACAATGCTGTTGAGTTGTTTGAACGTTTAGTATCGGAAGGACTGGAACCTGATTCAATAACATGGAATTCGATGATAAGCGGGTTTGCACAGTTAGAAAAGGGAATAGAAGCTTTTAACTTCTTCAAGAGGATGCAGTTTTGTGGGGTAATCCCAAGTTTGAAGTCGGTTACAAGTCTACTATCTGCTTGTGCAGCTCTGTCTGCTCTGCAATATGGAAAAGAGATTCACGGGCATGCTACTAGAACTAATATTGATACTGACGAGTTTTTGGCTACTACTCTCATTGACATGTATATGAAATGTGGGTATTCCCCTTGGGGGCGAAGAGTTTTTGATCAATTTGAGATAAAGCCTAAGGATCCAGCAGTTTGGAACGCATTGATATCTGGGTATGGAAGAAATGGAGAGAACTACTTTGTATTTGAGGCTTTTGACCAGATGCTGGAGGAGAAGGTGAAACCAAATTCAGCAACTTTTATTGCAGTTCTATCTGCGTGTAGTCACATGGGTCAGGTTGAAAAAGGGTCGCAAGTTTTCAGGATGATGTCTATGGACTATGGTTTGAAACCAAAGCCAGAGCATTTTGGTTGCATGGTTGACATGTTGGGTCGATTTGGCAAGTTGGATGAAGCTAGGAAAATAATAGAAGAAATGCTAGAGCCTCCATCTTCTGTTTTTGCTTCTTTGCTTGGTGCTTGTAGGCATCACTTGCATTCTGAGCTGGGAGAAGAAATGGCAATGAAGCTCTCAGAGCTCGAACCCGGAGATCCAAATCCTTTTGTGATTCTTTCAGAGATTTATGCTGCACTGGGGAGGTGGGAAGATGTAGATAGAATCAGACGAACAATAAAAGATAGAGGATTAAGAAAACTGCCTGGATATAGTTTGATTGGAGTTACATAAGAAGGAAGTACATTATGCTATGATGGATAAAACAGTTTCAACTCCACTCTTGCTAGTCTCTAACAAGATCTTGTTTTTCTGCAACTCCTGAAGTTATTTTAGATGTTTATATAAGCTTTATCAATCATTCAAAACATCTTTTACTGAAAAACCCAAATAGTTATCGGAATGGTTGGGGGGCTCAAATACGAAACAAGCGATCACATCTCTTAGTGTAATGACACCAGCTATTTCATTTTCATCCCCAGCAACTGCATAAATTCGGTGAACTGACTTTGAAGCAAGAATATGGATCACACTACCAAGAGTTGCATCCACCTTGCATGTTATTGGCGGGATGACTCTGCCTGTTTCTTGGGTTGAGCTGATGGTTTGTATGAAATCTGATACAGTGAGCTGCCTGAAAGTAAAATGGTAAGATAATAACTTAGTTAAAGCTAAACACTCTAATTGTTACTTGTTTTTGCTCAATTTTCAGAGCTCGAACAGAGGGCTCATGTGATGACTAATTAATATTTGCACCATGTTATTATTCTTTAATAAATGGACTTAGATGAGCAGTTTGATGCAGGTTGAACAACAGTCTTCCTCTCTCTCTCTCTCTCTCTCTCTCCCCCCTGTTTTTTCACCTTTACCTTTTCTCCCCTCCTTTCTTCTCCTCCACAATCTATTATTACCTATTTTCTACTGAGCACTTTACGTGGAAAGAATTCTAAAACTGAAGGTATAGCATTAGCTTTATCAGATAATTGTATCTGCAGGTACAAAGCTATTTCTTTTCGTGCTACCTGAAATTGGTGAAAAGTTCTGGTTTGAGCAACAAATGCCTTATATCCCTTATGCTTAGACTCCCGACAATCTTCTCCTTTGGACCTTCTACAACTGGAAGACCACCAATTTGGTTCTCTCTCATTTGCTTGAAAGCTTCTAAAATCAATTCACTGCTCTGGATGCTAACAACCTGGCCGGAAGACATAGGAGATCCAAATTAAGTGGGAACCTAGGAGAGCTATCTGAAAAATACTCACCTCATTAGCAGACATGAAAGGAAGTCCAAAGTCTGAAATACGTCGTGAAGCAATACAATCAAACCAATCCCTTCCCTTGCATCCCTCTAGACCAAGGACAACTGCAGATTGGGTAATGAAGTTCTGAATTTCAGGTTTTCCTGGTTCAATCACAGGTACATTTCGCTGCCTATATTTTGAGAGCAGAAGTAAGACACTCAACATTGAACTGTCTGTTGCTACTGGAAGGAAAGGCGCCCTGTGGTATGATTTTAGTACTGATCTCACCTGTGACATTAAGAAAAAAAAAAGAGAGCAAGCAAAGATTGTAGGACCTCTCTTATTCCTCATTGATTCAACCAGTCAGAGTGTTCTTCAATGAGGTATATGCATCTTTGTTCAGAGAGAAAAGAAACCTGTTGATTTCTAAATGAGATGTCGGTTAATGGAGCCATGCAAAATGCACATATGAGATTTCAGATGCATCGTGGATTGTATTTAAAAGTAAACTTACAGTGGTTGACTTGAAGGGTTCTTCTTGAAGCATAACGTTGTAGAAATCCTCCCCCAAGTTGTTAGCAGCTGCAGGAGCATCTTCTCCTAGCCCCTTGTCTGCACCCACACCACCAGCTACAGCAGCACCAACTGCAGCAGCAGTTAGCCCAGCAATTGCGGCTGGACCTGTGATGCCCAATGCTACTGCTCCAACAGTGCCTGCAGCTCCAGCACACACACCAGCAACTGTCGCGTTAGTGGCAGATAAACCAACAGCTGCAAGTTCTGCACTCTCTAACACCCAAAGAACAATTGCCGAGTAATCTAGAATTCCTAGGTATCTATCTCTCCAGTCAGAACTGGTTCCTGCATCTGTTTTTTTCACAGGAGCAGACATTATGCTGCATTTGGATAAAATCTTGACAGCATCAGCAACGGATGTTTCTGCTGGAATTTCAATGACTGGAAGCAAAAACAAGATCTGAGGTAAGCAGTTCATTTGGTTACAAAGTGTAATAAACATTTAGTGTAGAACTGCAATAATCACCTTTGCCGCCAGGCACTAGTGGGAATGATGAGACTGGAATCCTTGCAAATGCAGAAGTTAAAGTCTCCTGCAATGGCTGTGGTAATTTCTTCCTGGACTGTATCATCTCAAAATAAGCATCACAGTTTGCAAGCTTTGAACTTCGCCACATCTTTTGTGCTTGTGCCATACCTATACTCACCCAATTATTATCATTCCCTTTAGTTCATTAATGCAATGTATATATATAATGTCTTGTTTGGATTTGTTATGACTTCAGTTTTTACGATTCAACCTTTTAGGCCATAAACATATGTCCATAGGTTGAATTCATTAATTTAGGCATATCAGTTAATAGCTTCTCATCATGAAATAGCACAACAATTAAAACCCTGATCTTGCCAAAGGGCAGTGATCTGATAATCCTACATTTACTTTTCCTCTTGACATTTGGTCTATTAGTTAACTATTGATAATAAAATCATTATAATTCATATGAATGGATTGAAATTTTGAAAGAAAATGGTTAGAAGAGGCTAAAATTCTGCAGATGCATATGCAGAAGGCAAAGAATATATTTAACTTAATTTATGTAGAAGCAATTCAGGTAAAAAGAATTCCATATTTAGCAGAAAGACATACCTGTTTAAAAACCTGTCTTCGCAAATTAGATTAGATTGGATATAGATTCAATTTTGGCAAAGCTCTGTATTGCTCAATCTGTTGATTCGGTTCAGTTTTTTTGGTTTTATATGCATGGGTCTTGAGACTGCCATTTGTAGGTATTGCAACAAGGAAGAACTGTGGGCTGCCACGTGCAATTTTTGTCTTGGGCAAGTATTTTGATTTAATTAGAAACAGATTTATATAGATTATTAAGTTTTTTTTTTGTAACGTAAGTTATTCAACCTTTGATAGTTCTGATTCCTTTTAAGGATTAATGTGTATGTATCTATATATATATAATGTCTCTATCTGTGATTAAGAGTACCACGATGACCCCTATTTTAGTGTACCAAAAAAAAAAATATTTGGTCATAATAATAATGAAATTTATAACTAATTAATCCAATTTGATCTGCTGTTTCTGAATCAAATGAAAAAAAAAAAAAAAAGAAAAGAAAAAAAGACCCTCATTTTTTTAGTATTAACAACATATTTACTGTTACTCATTGTATAGGCAAATATAACAAATCCTTAAATAATAATAAAAAAAATCAAATCAATTACATACCAAAACATTTCTATTATATTTAACAAATAATCTACAATCTACCTAACAAAAGTGAGAAATTTAAAAAATCTACGTCAATTACTTTCTCTTTTTTAACCTTAGCCCTCGTTACGGTCCCTACTCTCATCAAGAGAACCAGAAGAGCTCTTGGAAGCAGAAAATGGCAATGAAGACGGAAACAAAACCAAGCTTCCTTTTTCCTGAGATCTCAAATTAGTGTGATACTGACCACCACTACCGGCATTGCTGCCTCCATTACCGACAAAGGATGTAATCGCTGCCGCCAAGGCTGTCCGGAAACCAGGGTCTAAAGCAATCACTTTAGTTGCGGCTGCAATGCTCTCTGTCCAAGACTGATAAGAAGAAGAAGAAGTAGTAGTCTGGTTATAGTAGAGCTGGTGGGGTACATTAACATTTCGATAATTAGTAGGGTAGGGCTGGTGGTTTCCATTAAGGTTGGGCCATGGACTTTGTAGAGTACTGGAATCAAAAGAAGAAGAAGAAAAATTAAGACATGTTGGAGAGTATTTTGGAGCTGATAATGAAGAAGAAGAAGAAGAAGAAAATGGGCCAGTTGTTTGGGCAGTAAGGTCGAGAGTAATTGTAGGGTGTGAGTTGTTGGTCGAGAATGAAGAATTTGGGAAGTAGAATTGCTGTGGTTTTGTAATATTGTGGGAGAGATTGAAGTTTAAGGCATTGGAAGTGGAGAAAGAAGAAGGTGCAGAAATTGATGATGAGTTTGAGGTTGATGATGACTGTGATTGTAGCATTGATGCAGCTGCTGAAGTGGTTGAAGCCATTGCTGTAGCTGAAAGTGGAAGAGGATGGTTATGTGTTCCTTCGTAGGTTGTTATTAAAATTGACATGTCCTGTGCACATCTTTGCACCTGAAACAAATTGCATTAGGAACTGTTACTAAAATTGACTTGTCCTTTTAGAAAAATGAAATCAATGAGTTCTTTTTCTGGTGAATATGATCCGTCTTTTTTCGGAAGTATTTACAAGGGAAAAAATTTTTAAGAGACTCGACTTCTTCCCGCTCAGACTATTTAGATTGATTTTTCACGCTCTCTTTTAATACGAGATTAATCTCGTTTCAAAATTATTCTCTCATCACTTTTAATAAATTCTAATATATATATATATATATATATATTTCATTTGCACTCCTTTTTGAAACAAAATTACAGCAAACTAACTTAAATTTCAAAATAGTTGAGATATGATAAGAAAACATACCTGTTTTCTCACAGGACAAGTTGGTGAAACTGTACAACGATAGTATGCCCGAGGACATGGATTTCCTTTTGCTATTTTCTGTCCATATTTTCTCCATTGACATCCATCATTCATCTGCACATTCAATTGGAATTAATTATATAGAAACTGAGCTTGATAGAAAAAAAATATATTTATTTCAATATATAATAATGATTTCTTCATTATATTTAAAAAGTTTTCAAAACTATGAAGATTATTAAAGCTCACTTATATGTTATGTTGCAGACATTTGATTGCGTTATATGAAAATGGAAGTTGATAACCATTAATTCAGTCCATAAAGGCAGATATTCTCCATCAAAAAAGTATA
Source organism: Jatropha podagrica (assembly GCA_947857235.1). Taxonomy (NCBI): domain Eukaryota; kingdom Viridiplantae; phylum Streptophyta; class Magnoliopsida; order Malpighiales; family Euphorbiaceae; genus Jatropha; species Jatropha podagrica. The sequence goes on along the minus strand of CANUEP010078149.1, from coordinate 43,565 downwards.
AAGTTGGCAATATAATAAACAAATTAATTAAGTTAGACACAAACCGTAGGAGCTTCACATCTGGTTCTGACTGAAACCCTAGTTTTCTTCATCTGCGTTTGTTGCAACACTTCATCTTCTGTACTTTTTATCATCTTTGAAACTTTGCTTGGCGGCCATGTCTCAGTTGGCTCCTCTTCCTTACTTTCTTCTTCATCAAAGCTGTTACTTTCGGAGCTTGGATTATTATTATTATTGTTCTTCTTCATAGTTACATAAGAATCTGGCTCAAATTTACAGTCCAAACCAAGTGAAAGTCCTTTAATATTATTCAATTCCTCATTTCCATCACTTAAATTGCTGCTTTTTTTCTCATCCTCCTTTTTGGGTTCACTAGAACTACTTCTTCCAAGGCTAAGAGAGAAAAATTCAGGTTCTCGATTATTTTCTTGGTGGGAAGGTATTCTTTCTGTTGATTTCTTTGTTGCTTCTTCTTGCATAACTTTATAGAAATGTTTCTGTAATGACTGATAATCCTTCACAATTTTGGAGAGTAATTGCCTTAACTTCTCATTTTCTTCCCTAACCTCACCTATTTGGGCTTTTGTTGATCTCAGCTGATCCTCCTATATATATATATATAAAAAAAAAGTTATTATAGCCATGTACCTTTTTTATTAGGGATTGATACTGCAATCTTGCAGAAGATAACTTCAATGTTGTTAAACCAAGAAAGTTGTTAATTAGTTAACATTATGGTTTCCAGTTACAAAAACAAAAAAAAAAAAAAAAAAATTTAACTGGCTAGATCTCTGTTTGTGCATATGGATTAGTTAAAAGAAGATTTCAGATCCACATGGCGGCAGTTGCAAGCAATCTATGTTGACCTAGTGTGTACGTACGTGTTTTACAGGATAAATTATTTCCTCGTTAATATATTTGTATAATTACTTTGAAAGCCGAGATGCGAATTCATACATACTAATCAGCCTTTGAACTCTTACATGTTTGAGCGATATCAGATTGTTTACCATGGAAGAAGGCTGCTTTCGGCCATTCTCTTCTTTTTTAACGTGCATCGTTTTTCCTTCCTGACACCCACCAAACAGAAAATGTATGCTTCAATTTTATTATAATTAAGCAAAAAACCATCAAGTTTGCAATGCATCAAACTGTGGAGTTTAGGATCCAAGAAACTGAAATTGCTATTTCAATTCATAGATTTTGATTTGTAGAATTTGCTGAATATTTATAAATTTGTAATGCAATGAAATCTACAAATTTGCAAGTTTCAAATCCAATATCATGATTCAAATATAAAAAAAATAAATAAATAAATCTCATAAAATTTCCAGAATCAAAAACTGAACTTTGTTATACAGAAATCATCACTAAGCATATATAATAAAACTTAATAGCTAATAAAAAGAGAAGAATATCCAAGAAATAACAATCTCCCAGTCATGCATGGATATTAAATATCAATATTCACCTTACTACTCTCTTCATCACCATAATTTGATTTGACCGTCTTCTCTTCTATAGCTAAATCAGACTTTTCCAAGCAATTCTCCATTGTTACAGAGCTTGTTTTATCATTAATAGAAATGGGCATAAATACATAGCAATAGGTAGTATATAAGAAAGAGGGCTAAAGAGCCTCCAAAATTTGACTTTTAGTTAAAAATTGAAACATGAGTGCTTATCTTAATTTTGCATGTTACAGAAATGTCAAATATAACTCCAATAAGCCAACTCAAATGTCATTTTTTATTAAAAAAAATATTCAATGTCAACTTTTTGTATAAATAATTAAATATATGTAAATAAATAAAGAAAGGAGGAAAAGAGCACGGTCAAGATTTGGTACGTGTAAACCACAGATGCTTGGTCAAAGTTAGCCGCCGTCTTATGGACTCTATTGCAACATTTATGCGACTGTTTCCTGATAGATAATCTACGTCCTCACCCCATGTTGCAACTATTATCCAATCACAGTTTGGCACGTCATAATTTTGACCATTTGGTCTCCCTGGGACCCTAGCCGGTGGCCAGTGATCCCCAGCCCGGGATTTTATTCAATGAACCGACCGCTTTTATTACTTTAACTATATATATTAGTACTAGTATAACAATTTATTTTTGCTGCCATAAATTAAATTTATGGTCACAATATTTATATATTTGACGGCAAAATATTTTTTTTAGAATAATAAAAATAATATAATTAAATATAAGAGGATTAAAAGGCTCTAATAAATTAAAAACAAATAATATAACAAAAATATTGGTAATTAGAAATAATAATAAACATTAATCGGTATATTTTGCAAAATAATTTTAACTGAACTCTCTTAATTGATTTTTTTTTTTTCATGAGACCAATTAAACATTTCTCTGCTTTGTTTCCGTAACGCAACAATCATTTGGAGCAGTCAAACATTTCATTTGTATATTAATTTTTGTTCAAAGCCGCAGTTATATGCATATTATCCATCCATATATGCAGTCAACAAAGCGTAGAAGTCCGCCATTAAAACCAGAAAAAGCTCAGCTCAGTCTATTTTATTAATAAACCTATTTACCTTTCAAATCTTGGAAAATTTGATGAACGTGTGATTACTTCTATTTTTGTTTTTCTTTCTTTTTCCCCATTTAATCCATTATATGCCTATGAAGATATTCTTTCTTTCTCTCCTACTGAGAAAATCTCTATAAGGCAAAATTAATACCTTAAAACACATTAGTCATAGGTATATTTGTCTTTTCATACCTGGTCTCCATAGACTATATATATAGCTTCGAGAACATTATTATTATTATTATAAGTATCTTCAAAGTCATTATTGCATTTAAAAAATGGGGAAAGAAATTCCAGTTTCTAGTAAATTTCAAAGTTGTGAGGGATTGAAGACTCAGACGAATTGGAAAAATTGAAGAAATTAACTATAATATATATATTTTTTTAATTAATTCTATTATCCCTGTCAATTTTTTATAAAAGAAAAACCATATTTAGCATTGGCACTTTTTCAAAAAATAAAAATCTCGTGCTGGAAATGTCACAAGTCCAAGAATAATTATATAATTTTAATTTTCCAAGTTGAAATTTGATATGCATTTTTAATTAATTAGTTTAGCATATTATATAGTTTATTAGTTGCATTTTCCAGGAACATTACCTGTAGTACAGTTATATTAAGAATATCTGGCAATAACATGCTTTGCCGGTTCTGTCAGCATTGCATTTTCTTGTACTAATTTCGTGCCACAAATTCCGTTTTGGTAACTCATCCAACCTTTCAAAAGCCATACTCTTGTAATTGAAAACTATATATACAACCAAGACTGATGAGGAGCGGATCGAGAAATTTACCCTACCGGTAGTAAAATCTACACTTTTGGAGAGTGTGATCCCATACAGAATTAGAGTCTGTTTATCAATCTCTTACTTTTCACATTAATAAGAAATTAATCAAACTATACGTAAAGTTTGTTCGGTAAAATTAATTTTCTTTCTTTAAATTGTTAACTTTTTAGTAATATTTAATTGTTTAAGTGGCAGTAGTTGTTGAGTAAATTTTCATAGAACTCTAAAAATTAAAAGTTCTAAGGGTTAATCTTTTATAAAACGCTAACTTAACATTTAAAAAATAATTTAAATACTATATTATCAGACGTTATAAAAAATAAAGTTTAACATTCTAACCAGTTAAAATACTAAAAATAATTTAAAAAATTATTGCCGAACAATGCATTGATTGGCTACTTATAAAATTTTTTAAATGAGTTATTAAAACCGGAATTCATAATTCTCTTACACACTAATGTACATTTATTAAAAGTAATTTTCAAATATATTTATATACACACAGGATTAGATTTATCTACCAACCAAATCAATTAAAAAAGAAATTTTTTTAAAAAAAAAAATATTTCTATTTTTATCTTTTTTTTTTCAATGAATGGTCAAAATATTCTCATTTCTATAACATATTATTTTAATTGATTTAGTCAATGAAGGGATTATATATGATTTAATACCAATAAAAAGAAAATTCATAGTCTAACACATCTTCTACATTATTCAATTTAAAAGAAAATCCAATTAGCAATCAATCTTTTTAAATTCCTACTTCATTAGACAACAAAGCACACTTGATAATGAATGATGAGGTCGTTTGGTAATCTAACAAGTTATCTAATTTTATGATTAAAAAATATTCACTACAAACAAATGACCAATTAATAATTTTAATAAGTCAAATTTACATCAATTTAATTAAAAGATGAGTCTAATAACCCATTGCATTGTTTAATTATAGATTATAAATTCTGTGATGGTAGGCCATAATTGTTTAATCAAGGTCTGATAAGTCATTTTTTAATCAATGACAGGTCTTATATGCAACTTATATAATTTAATTAATTATTAATACTTAATTTCTTCTTGTAAATTATATAAATAAATTTATTAATTCTTGCAAACCATCAAAAAGTCTGCTGCCAATGTGGCGGATAAAGCTTTGAAGAAAATAAGGTCTTTGTTTGGTTTAGATTTGGAATCAGAATCTAAAATTAAATTAAATCAAATCAAAGGAAATTAATGGGTTTTTTTTTCTTTTTTCATAAATGTTTGGTTTAGAAATCAATTAAAATATGATTTTTCCAAAAGTTGTTTCATTATTATAAGTACTGAAATTGGAATCAATACAATTAATATTTATTTAAATTTTTAATTTTTATTAATATAAAACAATTTAATTTTATTACAACTAATATTCATTTAGCATTTTGGGCTTTAAGGAGGTAATGACAAGTCATCAACAAGCTAAGATTTACACTGTTATTATTATAGTCCCAAAATATGACTTTAATGAATTAAATATAATGGAAAAAGAAAAAAAAAGAAAAATAGAAAATGAACATTAGCTATGGGCAAGATGCCAAATGATACATACAGACACCCCTACAACAAATCAAGCACTGGTAGATGATAAGTAATAACATGATATATTGATGGTTAGATCAATTGGTCATAAAATACTAATTGTACGGTGCCGTCCACAGGTCTGAATCTCAGATCGTGAAGGGCCATGTTCATCCATGTAATAGAAAAACCCATAAAGAAAAAGAACAAGTGGAGCTTTATAATAACAGTAGGTCAATGGATGCTGATTAAGTATGATTAAAACCAAGTAAGAGTGCCTGTGCATGTTTTGCTTTGCTCAATCCTAGATTGACTCTCTCTCTCTCTCTAATAAATAAATAAATAAATATAGTAAAAATAACGTGATTGGGTACTTGTTACTTTCATTACCCATTTTATAGTTATATAATATTTATTATTGGAACTTTTTAATTAAAGGGTCAGTCTATTTATTTTCCTGTAAGTCAATGCTTTGAAGCCAATTGCAAATAAACAGAATGCATGTGCACAGTTGACAGTTATGTTGATTTTGGTCAATAAACATTATCATAGAAATGCTTGGAATATAAAAAATTATATTGGTCTTTTTTTTATTTATGACGTGAGCAAATTTTTTTAATATTGTATAAAGTCAATTTCCTAATATTTTGACAAAAAGACAGTTAATATTACTTTTTTTTTCCCTCGTTATTTCTATATACTTGCACCAAATTTGGAGATATCAAATTTTCTTTTTGTCTACAATTTTGGTTAAGTTTTCGTTGCAATTTGAAGCCATTTACTATAGGCTGTGTGAAAGAGAAGATATAAAGTCATCAATTAGCGGCTAATATAATCTTTTTTTTTTTTTCTTCTTTTAATCTTTATTTATTTTTAATAAATTAAGATATGTTTTTCCAATAATAAATTATTATTTTTTATTTTTTGTTATTGATACTTTCTCCTAATTTAAATTTTTTTTTTCTTTATGAGGTACAGTCTCATTCTTTATTTACTATTTTATCACTATATTTTGCTAAAATTAACTAATATATTTTTATATAGTATAAAAAATTAGAAAAATATAACAGAGACAAAAGATAGAATAAAATTATGTATTTCTAAAAATGCAAAGGGTAAGTTATTCATTTTGACAAAATTTATAAGGATAAAATAATAATTTTCCGTTTGAAATCATGTGCTAAAGTTTTGGGTTGATTTTCTTAATGATTTGGAGTGCGTTTCTTTCAAGGTGCTATTTACTTACGACTCTAACTCAAAAAGCCTAAGCAAATGGACTCATTGGAGTTGGGCCCAACTGAAGCCCTTTTTCCTTAGTTTCTATGGCCCAATACCTTCCGGTAATAAATTCGCAAACACAACCTAACTACGACACCGTCGTCTCGTCTCTTGCTGACAGAACTTAAAAGATAATACCGTCATAAAATAGTTTAAAACAAAAATTTCAAATCAAGAATTTGGTGAAAACCCATATAAACGACCTAATTTATTCGGTCAAATTTCGTAGGAAAATTGTAATTTGCCCTTTTTACTATCAACACCAATTTCTCTGAAGCCATTTTTAACCGAATTGGAAGGGAAACGTAATTGGATAACTATAGTGCAAGGAGTGAAATTTCAAAAAATAAGTCATACTAATACTGCATTTGTGTGCCAAGGTTTCCACTGCTTGCCCATCCTTCCTGTACTTGATTTGAGTACTGCAAATTCCATAGCACATCTTCTATTGAAGGCCTGTCACTTGGTTCTTTGGAGATGCAATTAATGGTGATTTTAACTGTAGTTCTTAGGGATTCATATGCGAAAGTCCCTCTTGTAGATGGATCTACCATAGGTCGTAACTTTGCTGGACCTTCTGCTAAGCCCTTTTCCAGCTGTTTATTTATAGAATAAAAAAAAAGCCATTTTAATAATAACCACACACATCATGAAGCAAACAAAAGTGTACTTGTAATTTCCTAAAATGGCGACCCAATAGACCCATTCTATATTTATGGGCAGGGTTGACATACGCAGCTTTCTGTCTGCTTTTCGGAAAAATCTATTTCTGTGACTTGAACCCATGACTACTGAGTTATAAGTGAAGTAGTCTGATCGTTACACTAAAATCACCATCATCTCACATCGCTAACTGAGGTAAAAAAGGAAAGAATGAAAGGAGAAGGCATGGTTATTTACCTGAATCTTTAGATCTTCCAATTCACTTGTAGATGTGACAATTTTACCGGTAATGATTTGAACCAGAATAATACCTAGTTGATAAACATCTTCCTTTTCTGCTTTTATACTGTCTTGTCCACTTAAAGGACTCTCTAAACCCACCTGCAAAATTCAAAGAGCAAAACTTGATATAACTTCTTATATGCTAAACAAGAAAGAAAAAGGGAAAGCTTTAGTCCATATTTAGTATAATGTAATGAAATATAATAAAATAATCAAACTGTTTTTTTTTTTCTGGTTGAGATAAATTTTAATATGTGGTTTTGGCTGGCACCTTAGATGGTAGTGGAATGTTATAGTTACTAAGCTTTGCAGTGAGACTTTCATCCAACAATATATTTTCAATGTTTAAATCATTTCCAAAGATTCCAGGTGCAACTCCTGTATGCAAAAATTGAATTCCTCTTGCAACTCCAATAGTAATTGCCATTCTTTGTGGCCACTTCAGAACATCTTTCTTTCTCCAGTCTGCTAAATCAAAAACAAGAAATGCACAAAAAGAAACTACTTACAAAAATTTCTTGAAATTGGGTTTCAAAATCTGTTTCTTGAAATTTACCAGTAAGATAATCTTTAAGAGATCCATTGGAGATGTGTTCAAGAACAACAAAGGCAGTAGTAGTAGCTGTACTTGGATGATCTTGATAAGTGACAATACAGTGTCCAAGAACACTAACCAAATGCAAATGTCTCAGCTTTGATAGAACTTCCGTGTGCTGCAACAAGTTTTGAGGCAAGTTCTTCTGCTTTAATTTCATACATTTAATTAGGACCACTGAGCCATCTCTAAGCCAACCTTTATAGAGCTGTATATATCATAGCAAGGAATTTTTTTTTTTGAAAAAAAAAGTTAAAATTAAGAGATTCAGATTCAAGGGATTTGATAAAGTGTTCTTATTCAGACAAACATTATGGAATTGTACCTGTCCTTGAGATCCTTCTCCCATGAAATTCATTGGGTCAAAGTTATTAGTTGCATCTTCAATTTCTTCCAATGTGAAAACATGATACGGTGGAAGACCTATTGAAGCAGACCTCATTGTTTGAGGCACACGCCCTGCATAAATTCATATTATCATTATCTTCATCAATTTCTTTTTTTGAACATATAAAAATCAAATAGAAAAAACTTACTTGAATCCATGGTTTGCACAGAAGAGCTAGTGACAGACATTTTATCAGCAAAGAATGCATCAAATTTGCCTCTATTGGTTCTAGTTGTTTTTGACTTTCTAACAATGACCAAAATCAACAATCCAAGCAGACCTGTTACCCCAACAACACCTCCTATAATACCAAGAATTAGGCCTAATTGGGTAGTGGACTTCTCCTTTCCACTCTTAACTGGAGGCTTAACAGCTAATGCTTCTTTATGGCAGAATGCAAACGGATGCTGATAACTATAATTTCTACCAGAAAAGCAATTCCATGAACTGATAACTGTCCTGTTTGGAGAACTTGATGCAATGCATGATGGTAATTTCCCTATCAAAAGATTATTAGAAATGTCTACAAATTTAAGCTTAGGATTACAGGAAATATTTGATGGCAGGGGGCCATTAAATTGATTCTGGGCTAAATCGAGATATTGAATTGAAAACAGAGAAAACAGAGAAGAAGGGATTGGACCTATTAGTTTATTAGAAGAAATGTCTAATCGCTCAAGTTTATAGAAGTTCTTGATTCCTGGAGGAATGACAGATCTTAAAGAATTGTTACTCAATATTATAGTAACAAGACTGTTACTCAATGAAGGAAAGTTGGGTCCAAAATTGTTATTACCCAAATGCAGTTCTTGAAGTGACACCAAGGATTTAAGATCTGGAATACTGTCATTCAACAAATTATCAGCTAAAACAAGACTGGAAAGATTCTTTAATGACACAATATTTTGAGGAATTTCACCGTAAATGAAATTGGAACTGACATTAAGCACTTGAAGAGACCAAAGCCTGTTGATCTTGGCAGGTAATGGACCCCACAAGCCTAAAGAAACAAGTGATAACACTTTCAAATATGAAAGTTTTGTTAGAACAGTGAAGAAAGCATCAATAGAGAAGTTCTCAGACAAAGTACGCTGAGAAACTTCAAAATTGAGTGAAGTAATTGGTTTTGGAGTTTGAGATGAGTAAGTTTTGTTTCCGATGATAGTTAATTCAGTTACATGACTGTTTGAGCAAACAATCTTGAGAAAAGGTGAGGGAGGGAGATAACAGAAGTTGGTCCAGTTTGTCCATCCTTGAAGAACTGAAGGATATTCAAGGAGTTTCTGAACTTGGAAAAGAATTCTTGTTTCGCTTGGAGCTAATTGTCCATTTGAAACAGGAGAAATAATGAATAGGATAAGTAGAGGAAGCAAGAAGCAGAAACGATTCTTGAAATCTTTATTACCCATTTTAATAATACTGGAGCAAAAAAGAAATAATTTCAAGAAATTAGAAGCTATGAAACTTAGCTAATTCCATAAAAATTCATTTGCTACAAGCAAGAAATTCCTAACTGTAAGGTCTTGAATGGAGAAAGCAAGAATTCGTTTTACAAGACAAATAAATCAATATATTTTCTAGGGAAAGTGACAGAAAGCTGAGGATAGGGAGAAAATGAGAAGATTTCTTTCAACAAAAAGAAGAATTTGTGGAGAGTATTAATTAGAGGACGATAGAAAGTGAAAAGTTGATGGAAAGTGGAAGCATTGTATACAGATTACAAACGAAGCAAAGAAGGCAATCTTAATCGTATGATGAACAGCCAACCATATTAAATTACATACCAGCTTCAAAACCGCACATCTCTCTGACTTTCGGACTTAAGTGAGGCTAAAGTCAACTTGGCTCTGAATTCAAACTATAACAATAATACAATTAGCTGAGAGCCTCGGTTTTGACCACGATAATTATGGTAGACCTGCGAGTATTGTGTATCTCGAAGTCACGCGCCGTTGGCACGTGACTTTCGTGAAGAGTAATCTATAACTAGTATGCAGTAACTCTGCCTACTCATGTTCATGCGATCAAGAGACATTTAAAATTCCTTTATGACACAAATGTCACCAATTTGTTTGGTTTGATTAAAAATAAGCAAAATGGAAATAATAAACATTTTACAAAGCCACAATTAAATTAAATTATTACCCATATTATATTAGTTTAGTTAAGATTATGGTTTAATATATTGTTTCACCTTCAATTTTAGATTTCATTCGATTTTCATTCCAATTTGACATTTGTGTCAATTTTATTTTAAACTTTCAAATATGTCAATTTCATTCTAAATTTTAATACTTTTTTCCATAATATTTGTCAGCCATTTGCAATTTCACATTTTTTAATAAAATCATTAAATTTATCTAAATTATAATAAATTATTGAATAAATTGATTGTATTATTCTTAATTTAATGTTAATTTTCTAAAAAAATTATTAAATAGAAGTAATGATTATTGAGCATTGCAAATGGTAAATATGAAAAAATATATTTATTAACTATAAATATCATAAATATTTTGAAACAAACTATATTTTTTAAATATGATAAATATTATGGAACAGAGATAGTATTACTTTTGTTTCATAATAAATCATTAAATTGAATTTGCGATTTATTTATAAAAAAAAATTGTTTAAGTAGAACAACTATTTATTTGTAATTTTACGTTCTTTAAAAAAATTATTAAATTTATTTAAATTATAATAAATTATTAAATAAATTAATTATATTATCTTTAATATAATATTAATATTTTAAGAAAATCATTAAATTAAAATAATAATTATTGGTCACATAATAAAGGGTAAACATGAAAAAAATATATTTACTATTCTTTGAAATCACAAATGTAACAAATATTTTGAAATCACAAATGTAACAAATATTTTGAGATAGGTGATTTTCAAATATGATAAATATTATAAAATAGAAATATTATATAAATTTGACTATGATTCAAAGGCAAATTTATTTTTTTTCCTTTTATATTAAAGCTAAGGGAAAATAATTATTTTGTCTTTGAGATTTTACAAAATTAATTAATTTATTCACGCATTTTTGTATATTAGGTATTTAGTCATTGAGATTTAGTTCCGTCTCATTATATGGTCCTTCTGTCCAAAATTAATTACTTTTCTATTAAATCAGACTAAAAAATAAGAGAGATGAGAGATATATTTAATAAAATGACAAAATGATACCCTTACAAAAAAAGATACAGAAAGATCACAGATGGCAAGTCACTGGAGCCACAGCCATAACCACCTCTACTTGCACCTTCTCCCTTACCTTTCAGAAACCAATCTAGATTAACAAATTCTGCCTTTTAATTATCAAAGAAATCCATAAATCAAACAATATTCAATGTGAAACTCCATCTGAAATCTAATAAATTAAACAAAAAAAAAATTTACTTTCTCTCCACTAAACCTTGCGATAAAAGATAGTTAATTCTAGCGACATTCGTTATTGTCTTCTTCACCTTCTACTCCCAACTTCACCGATCAATGAACAATATTCCTAAATCACAAGTAAATGAAAACCCAAGTTGCAGCTTCAAACACTATAATCCCACATGCGTAATATGATTTCACCAATCAAATGAGCAAAGATTAAAGAATAACCTCAGATGAGCAAAGCTTAAAGAATAATTAGCTTGAAAATAAATTAGAAATCCCTACAATTCAAAACCTACAAAATAGCAATTGATGCGATTGTGAAAAAGGAAATTGTGTTGGGGGAGTCCAAGTGATATCCATGAGATCTATGCTTGAATTTGAGCATTTGGTGGAGTTGATGGAAAAAATTCATAATTAGAATCAAGTTAATTTTGTTGGGTGTTTAATGAATTTGTTTAAAGCTTAGGTTTTGTGGATTTGGTTCTTCTCGAAGAAATCAAGAAAACAAATAGATTTTGTGGATTTGGTTCTCTTGAAGAATAAATGGGGATGAGGACAATTGATTGATGTGCGAGGTGTTAGGTGGTAGTGAGATTAACAAAAATGAGTTTTAGACAGTTACAGAGATGAAGGAACACAGAGATGAAAGGGAGGAGAAAACTGTGTTTGGTCCAACATCTATTTTAATATTATTAAATAATATTTTTATCTTTTACGAAATATTTAATAGTGAAATCACTCAAATTAAATAAAAAAATCATTATATATAATGAGACGGAATTAAATCTCAAAAACGAAATATTTAATATATAAAAATACAATAATGAGTTAAATAATTTTGTAAAATCTAAAGGACGAAATAATTATTTTATTTGAAAATAAATATATGTTAGTGTGTGCAAGTGAGAGGTTCGGTGGGTCCAGTGTCGGTGAGAGACCTGTCATGTAACTTGAGATTAACTTCGAAGCAGAATAAAGATTTTAACTTTATTGCTTTAAATTTAATGACATATGAGTTCTACCTAATATATATATATATATATATGTATGATCTCTTTCTCTTCACTTACTGTCATTTTCTGCGTATGCAGTTTTCCAGCCCTATCTTTCGCAACTTACAGTGACTTGGATATTATTTCCAGAACATTTTGATGCACAAGACAAAATTTTTAGAATCTCGTAAAGGACGAAAGGGACAAAGGTTAAATTCTAACTATAGGGAGCAGGTAAATATGGTGTGTTGGCATGATCTTGCATGTGTTGCTACTTTTGCACGTGCCAGTGCTAGTCCACATAGATCAAACAAGTTAGAAAAAGACACATATATATATGTATAGACACGTATAAGGCGGAGGGTTAGTTTTGGAATTTTAGCAAGTCTAAATATCCCTACAATAAATTCTAACTGTCAATCTAATTATTCGTATTTATCCTTCAGCTCAAATATTCTGATATCATATCAAAGTTAGATTATAAAATTATGTCACGCCAAAGAAATTGTTTACTTCAGATTCAACCGATTTCATCTCATACTGAATAAATAAGATTCATACGGTAGGTCAAATGCGAATTTTTCAAGATATCACTCATTCTAAAATTTTTGTCAAACGAGCACGCTTAATCATGAAGTTTTTCTAACTCTCCAGCTATCATACTAAAAGATATATCTGATAATTAGTTTTCCTTTTTTCGATATATGATCGATTCATTTATATGTATCGCATTTCACTACTCTAACCAGTCTGCCATCATAAAAGCTCACTGGGAGTTCTTGCTCTACCCGACATCTTAAAATCGCTTTGCCGGATCGAAATATTACAAATTAAATATTTTAATTTATAAAAGTACACTTGTTTTTATTTTTTTGAGTATTGAGAGAAGGAGGATTCAAATTTAAAATCTATTATCAGGTCGTATATATATTTATTATTAAATTATGCATTTAGTACACATAAAATTACACTTATTAAATATTTCAATTTATAAATTTATTCTATCAAATAGTGATTAAAAAATTTATTACACAATTAAAAAAATATTAAATTTATTATTTTAATAGATGCAGTGATTATATCTCAAAATAATATTTTATATATAAAAAATATTTTAAAATTATTATATAATGGCAGGAAGAGAGAAGGGACAAAATAAACTGAGATCTCTTTTTGTTATTGTCGTCTCAAAATCGTACGGGGACAAGGGAATGGACCATTTATGGTATTGAAATGCGATCGTATAGAAAGGAATTTTTTAATGATATGACAAGCAAGAAAAGAATTTCTTTGACAATTAAAAATATAATTAATAAGATGCCTTTGGTAATTAAAATATTAATGCATTGGCCAGAGAAAAAGACAATTTCATGTATAGAGTATCATTCCTTTGAATTGTAGTTCTGATTTGAATCTTTTAGCTTTGACTATATATATGTATAAGTATTTATAATATAAAAATATTCAACATTAATAAAATACTTTGTAAAATGCAGTGAATTGCAGAGAGCATGCAGTCCAAGCAACTTCAAGTTTAAAGGGAGAGATAGAAGTTGGAACTTATGAGATGAAATATAATTTTTATAAAATTTGGAGAGGGAAATGGATAATCTTACAGCAAACTGAAAAGAAAAAAAAGGGAAATTTACTTTTAAATTTTATTATTTTAATATTGTGGCACTTCCGATTTTTATTTTCACACATCGATTGCTTCAACTTATATTATACTTATTAAAATATTTTAACTTACAAAATAATTTTATTTGATGTCAATCAGGTGTAGTTTGATTGATTTTCTTACCTTTCGTAAAAAATTATTATTATTAATATAGAAATATATATATTATAATTAAAATTCATAAGTCTGAAAATATAATAGATTTTTTTATTTTGAGGATGTAATTGAATTAGAGTACTTTCTCCGTTTTTTTACTCTAGAGAAAATTTTCAGTTTTGATGTTTATTTTATATAGAAAATTTCACTCTAAATAAAAATTTTGAAAAGGATTTAAAAGAAAAAGTCTAAAATGCTTTTTAATAACCCTTGTTATTGCCTTTATTTCAATTTAAATAATAAAAATAGCAGCAAATAAATTGTGGGTTGAGCAATTAATGAGCGTACGTTTTTTAAAATATGAGTAATTGCTACATTTATGAGTAATTCAGTAGAAATATGCTCGACTTTATAAATTTGAGCACGAATAAAAATATTTGATCGATCAATTTTCTAATATGACCACACATTTTAATTATTGCACGCTAATAATAAAAAAGTCTTTATGGCAAAAAAAGTGTATTCAACTGTACACATGTGAAAATGGATATGACTATTTTTTCTTGGAAAGTTTTCATAAAATGGTCAGAGATTTGTATTGTTGAATTCTATCTTGAAAAATTGACATTAAATCGATATTACGCCTTACTAATATTGGCACAAATTTTCGTTATAATGAACAAACTCAATGCTTTTTTTTTATGGACTTATTGTATAAAAAAGATGAGTTCATCATTTTTTAGTATAATTTTTACTTATTAGTATTCTATTTTTAAAAATGATGTGAATTTACTAAATTTAAAGTTGAGGAGACTTTTATAATCCTCAAAGATTTTAATTAATAAATGTATCATTGAAATATTCGGATAATAAGTTGGCTTTTTGATCGTTAATCATATATTTAAAGCTAATTAGGGATATTATTGATAAAAATGGATAAAAAATTTTATTTAACTATTTTTTTAATTCTAAATTTTTCTCTGTTTTCTCTAAAGAAAGAGTATTCGTTATTGTTGATATATCAAGTAGATATAAATGTTGATGTACCAACTAAAGTCATATACACTAACTTCTGTCATTTTCAAAATTAATTTCACTTTGTATCTATTCGTCAATCATATGCGTAACAGTTTCCAGAAGTCTAAGCACTAAATGCATTGTTACAAGCTATCCAACATGAACTAAATTACTAGTTATCTATTAGTTATGATTTAGTTGGTAATATTAATTGTGACTCAATTGACAATATAGATTAAGTATATAAAAAGAGTTAGTGAATTCGATCTATATTAAATATACTTGAAAGAAAGAGCGAAGAGTCTTCATTATTATTAAGCTCCGAATCGGATTAAGCGATTTCTGATATTAGAGTTCTGATACTAGTAATTTATACTAATTAACAAATAAGTTAAATGAAGATATTAATGTGTTTTAACAGAAAAAAAGAGAATAATAATAAAAAATTTATGATGTTTCTTTTAAATCACAATTAATTATTCATTTAGTCTGTGAGTCACCAAGATTAAGCAAATTTCTTTAGTAAAATATGGTATTCTTATTACTGAATTTTGTTTTTATTTCATTCGAGGCTGAAATAATATTGAAAGCTACACAACAGAGAGTATCTCTCTCCTTGATTTATCAAATTAGTAAAATCGATTGAAGTCGAAAGAATTCAAATTTTTTACTGAACTTTTGTACTAGCGTATTGCCAAAAAGATTTCATATGATGCTTTAACAGTGACAAACTTACTAGCCTCCTGGAGTGATACACGGATCTGGGTCAAAATTGGCATTGAAGCATGGGCCTGGTTGTTGAAACAGATGGGGCAGGAAACTTTGCCAACCTAAGAATTTTAAAATTGGGTTGCTCGGGCCGGCCCACTTGTAGCTCTTGTCTCGATTTCTGCCAAGTTGGCTTAGGCCAACTCCATACTCAATACACGAAATTTCTCTACCAAGGGTTGTATGGATTTATAGAAAATGAAGCACACAAAACTTTTATGTTGTTTTACTGTCGTTTTATGGGCTGGAGGAGCGATTTGGCAGGCATCTCTTATGGAAGTGGCTAGGTATCCACATAGCACTTTGCAGATAAGAAAAATGAGTTAAGCGTTGTAGAATGGCGACAGCTGTTCAGTTAATGACACTTAATTATTTGAAACCTATGATTAACGATTTGCAAGTCATAAATGGCCAAGTGTTAACTATCGGCAACCACCGCATCGTTTTCATTTTCTCGTCACCACTGACCACGCTATTCTTGACCACTGTTGGGCCCTATGTCTCTACACTTATTTCTCCGGCCCTTTACTTTCCTGGGCCCCGATTTTCAGCTACCAAACTACGCCGTTTAATGGATCTTCCATGTTTTCGACTTTTCTGTCTAGTGTCCCTCCCAGCAAGTGGACAGCGTTTGTTACTGTGTCGAGACTAGAAAGAAAGAGAGTGAGAACTGACATAAAAGGAATCTCCTAATGCTAGGTACATTAGTATTATTTTTTCTCTCTCTCTATATATACGTGTGTGCATTTATTTTTGTTCTCCACAGTTGCTTTTCTTGTTTCTTTTCGTTTTGTTTTTAGGTCTTTGGATACTTGGCTACTTTTTCTATTTGCCCGTTTGTTTTGGTTGTTGGCTTGTTTGCTCAGTTACTTGTAACTTCTTTTGTTGTTTACTCTGCTTGCTCGGGAGCTGACAACTTCTTTGTTAGGGTTCCAACTATTAGAATACTGCATTTTCAGGTAATGCTTAGATCGAAGCTACTTTACTTGCTCGGTTTCTTCAATGTACTTCGTTTCTCTTGATTCAAGCAAGTTTTGGTTTCTTCGTTTGCGTTTGTGTGTGTTTTTCTTTCTGCATCAGTGACTATGGATTTCAGGATTTGCTTTATTTTTTCGGTTCCGTTGTGAACATTTTTAGTTTATCGTAAGTTTGCTTTTTTTTTTTTTTGGTGGTAAGGTTGGTTATTTAATTTGAAATTTATGTCATTTCCTATGTGCTTAAATGCAAGTGCTTGATGTTGACTAGATGTAAGCTACATTGTGATGTTTGGATGTTATTAACATTCTCTCATGTTATAATAGTGCAGATTTATATATTTTTCTTTTCGGGGTTTTAGAACATTTATCCCGTTGGAATGGGAAAGTCTCCAGGGAAATGGATCAAGTCTATTCTTCTAGGGAGGAAATCATCAAAGTCTAAGCTGTCGAAACAAAATGATATTTTGGTAGGTTATTTACTGCAGTACTGTGATTATTTTCATTTCTTTCGTATTTGATATATCCTAATCCACTCATTTGTAACGCATTTTTGTTAATAATTTAGACATATGCTTAGCTATTTTGACTATGAAATAGGCCATGATCTGCAAAATACACGAACTTGAGATTCATCTGTTGCCCCTTGAGTTAAATTATTTATGCTCTGTCTTCTCATGGGTCATGGGGCTCTTAGGTTAGCTCAATGCATAGTCATATGAACTTACCCATGAATACCAACTAAACTAGATATATTATTATCATGCTATCATAATCATCAACCAAAGAACAGACTGAAAGTAAGAAGGCTTATTATCACGCTTCACGCAATATTTTAAGGTGTCTGATGATTCCAAAATTCTCTAATCCTGACACAGCTTACAACCTCTCTAATCCTGATTATGTGGTCAAAATCCACACAACCTACAATTTCTCTTGTAGGAAAAACATTAATCTGCAGAGGTGTGGAATAAGTTAGGCAAGAGTAAAAAAATAATGTCCTGATAGTTTCCTAATTGTTATATTCAGAAATCTGCCAATAAAGGAGATATATTGGCTTCTTCTAAAGCACCTGAATCTGACACGACTGCGGATCATTCAACAGTTCCACAACTGGCTCCTGTGGTTGGTATCACAAGTGGAGTGGATTCTGAGAATGTAGTAGCTGCTAAGTTGCCAAATGAAGGGTTTACTTTTCCGAGTGCACAAGAAGATAAGAATGCTGAAGAAGTCACAAATTTGGGTTCACAAGAAGATCCTGAGAGAATCAGGCATGAAACAGCTGCCACAAAGGCACAGGCAGCTTTTAGAGGTTATCAGGTAAGCTTCTCTCATCATGCTTGCTATTAAAATTTTTTTGTTCTCTTGTTATTTTGTATTTTTAAATTTTATTTCACATTGATGTTTTGCTAATTCTTAGTATTGATATATTAGCGCTATGCTATAATTGCCTGTGAATGAACCTTCCACAGTGCATGCTTGTGATTTCAAATCCTTTCATCGACTTGTATCTTATATTATCAAGAATGACAATCTATAGGAACATGCAATAGAAGCTGTTGGATTGAATTTTTAACAACTTACAGCATCATGCCATATTCTTCCTCTCTTTTTCTTATTGGGGATTTGGACCATGAAATGAGCCTTTGTCATTATAGACTAGGTTGATCTATTTTAGTTCTTGGTAATGGGAGATGTTGGGCTCCAATTTTCTCCAATTTTCACATGCTTTATAAAATGTTTGTCTCTAGTGCATGTGTATATTTTTAACTATAAATATTAAAAGTTCTATGCCTCTTTTATTCATATCCTTTTATAATGTGGGTTCTCTTTAGAACTATGTGCTTGAAACCTTCTGCTCACTTTAATTTAGAGAGAGGCAGTGAAAATATAGATTTGTCATCATATTCCTTTGTATTGATCAGCAATTTGCTTTGAAAATATAGCTCTTACGCTGAGAATAGGGAAGTGATCCTCTGAATAGTGGAAATTTAAAGTCACACTGGTCAGCTTGCTACTGACTATTGAGTACCACATGGCATGGTGGGGTCTGAGAGTCTTCAGTTGCATACCTGCATGTATAAAGTAACATAGTCATCAGTTGATTGTGTCACACTGATAAGTCTGTCATGGTTTTATGAGCTATGAAGGAAGTAAAATTCAGTACCTTTTTGCAGATGGTTTTGCTGGTCAAATGTATGCCATGCCTTAGTTATTTAATTTCTAGTATGTACTGTACCTCTGTTGTTTTGACTTCTCTGATAGTTTTACCTTCTTTGAATTCCTGTTCTTGACATGAGTTATAAATTTATGCTTTGTGGTCTATGGCTCTATGCTTTAATTTAGTGATGCCTGTACTGTGTTTGTGAAGGCTCGTCGTGCATTTCGAACACTTAAAGGCATTATAAGGCTACAAGCACTTATCCGTGGTCACTTGGTTAGAAGACAAGCTATTGCTACCTTATGCTCTGTGTGGGCAATTGTTAAACTTCAGGCACTGGCTCGTGGTAAAAAGATTCGACATTCGTCTGTTGGGATTGAAGTAAAGAACGCATGCAACCTGGGAAAAATTCAGGTGATTTATTGATGAACTTTGATTCGATGTGGTGAAATTATCAGTAATTAATATTCATGTAGGATTGAATAGCTGATTTTATTTAATGCAATTAATTTTGGAAGTTGCTAATTTTTTTTAATTAATGTTTTGTGATATCAGGGCACTATTTGTTCAGATTCTTCTGGAATATGTATCTCTACTCTGTCAGAGAAGCTGATAAAGAATGCTTTCGCAGTGAAGGTGAGGTCCACTAGGAATTGTCTTATATGAAAGTAGGTTTGTGTTGCTTAGCTTCCTCTTGAGATTGCTTATGAGCTCATCTATTGTTTATAAACTAAGGGCATCCAAAATTGTCATATTAATTTTTAAGTTCATCTGTTTTTTCTTAATTCTGTTGCAGACATCATGCTTGTTGTGTCAATTTCACGAGCTTCTGAATACTTCCATTAAATCTCTTTGAATTGGCTTCATATAGGATTGATGACATCTTCTGTGAATATTTGGGCTTCATACAGATAAAATTTAAATGCCAGGTTGCATTGCCTAGACCTGTTATATCTGCCAAATCAAACATGTGTGGCAACAGCTAAGCATGGTTAATGAGTGAACACGTTGTTATTAAGATTGCAATTTCCTTTTAAAGATGGGGGGTGGAGCAATGTGGGTGGGTGGGGGTTTTGACTGCATAATCATATTAATTTGAAATAGTTTAGCATCTTGTCTTTATTTGATTTTTGCAAATCAATATCCATTTGGCTATGTGCTGTCCTGAAATCTGACTTAGCTATTTACAGTACAGAAAAAAAGATGACAAAACTTGTATAGAAGGAACTGGCAAGGTTCCCTATCATCAAATATTAAAATTGTTAATGAATGCTAAATTTTTCATTAGCTTTTGGCTTCGTCATATGGTTCAAGACCTCTAAGCCTCCAATATAGTCCCAAGGAACATAACTCATCCAGGGAATGGCTTGAGCGCTGGACAAAATTACGGTTCTGGGAATCGTATGCACAGCAAAAGAAGAATGCTGAGAATGATACGGTTCAAAAAGTAGAAACTGGGCAAGGCAGGCGAAAACGAAGTTTACGGAAACTATCCCATGCTAATGCTGAGAACAGTTCTGGTCATTCAAATAAAGAGTCTGACAAACCAAAACGCAATCCAAGAAAACTTTCAAGCCACCCAACAGATTCAGTTCAGGGACAACCACAAAATGGAATTCAGAAAGTAAATCGCAGTATAAGAAAGGTTTCTGATTCTACCAAGGAGGCACGTGAAAGATTAGATGTTGATAATGGGAAACCAAAGTGCAGTCTTAGGAAATCATCTACTATCACTTTCCCTGAAGTTCGAGAGAGCACTAATGATATGGTAGTTACAAATGCATCTAATGTTGATGCAGTTGCAAAACTTCCTGCTGTAGCTGGTCTTGTTGGCGCATTACAGGAGCACCATGATTTGGACCTGCAGCCTATGGGAAACAATAGTAAACTTGAGGATATTCAAGAGACAGTTAAGCAATTAAACCGTGAAGATTATGATACTGGCAATGAGAATCCGAAAATCAGTGATAGAAGAGCTTCGTTTCCTCCAAATATTGAGAATCAGGAGAATGGAGTTCGTAGTACACCAAAAGTGCCTAGCTATATGGCACCCACTGAATCTGCAAGAGCTAAGCTGAGAGGACAAGGATCCCCTAGATTTTCTCAAGATGCAATTGAGAACATTGGCATGACCAGAAGGCATTCTCTGCCATGTTCTACCAATGGCAAGTTGGCTTCAATGTCTCCACGAGCACAAAAACTAGTCAATTCTGCTGGCAAAGGAGGGATCAAAAGTGACAGATCTCTATCTGGTTCCAGAGATGGTTCTGGTATGAACCTTTGAATCAAATATGTTTTTTCTTTTACCTAATTGCATTTATGGTCTGGTCATGCATCTGTAAGTGTTGATTGTTTTGTCTCATAATATGCAAATTATTTGCTTTAATGGAAAAATTGTGCTGATTGATATATACACACACACCATACACGAGTTTCAATTTGTTGTTCACATAACATCTCTAATTTTTTATAATGAAGCTGATTCTTTATGAAATACAAAATCTGGGTGGTCAGTTACAAGTCTAGATTGGCTTATCCCTTGCGTTGCATTATTCATAATATTCAATTTAAGGGACTTTCCCTATTAACCTTACGTTGTTTTTAAAACTATAAAATCCATTTATAATCATTAGGTTAAAAAACTGGAAGTTCTGTTCTATTACTACTCATCAGTTATTACATTTTGCCAGTTTCAGATAAGGCGGTTAAAGCAGAGTGGAGGAGGTGATTTTCCATGAGAAATGCTCCATGGGGATGTTATACTGCAGATCAGGTAAAAGAACAAAGAAAATGTGATTTTTTTTTTTTTTTTGCCATACATTCTACAAGCTAGATGATAATTCTCTTTGGTTTTTTAATCCTGTTTATGTAATTTTCTTAGTAATTTTGGGGTGGGGCAGTATGGTGTTGCATATTTAAAGGTCATTGCTTATGGGTTGCTCTCAATGCCCTCATGCTGTGTAACTCAACTCTTCTTTCTTTTTCCATATACTGATTTTTTAATCTCTCCCACAAAACCTGTAATTTATTGCTTTGGTTCTTGAGAAGTAGAGAGCTACCCTAGTCTAATTGGTTAGTCTTATTTCCGTTTTGATGTTTTCGAGTTGGAATGAAGGGTTTGACATTTACATTTCAATATTGTGCTGCTACTCTTTTATCTGTGTTAACATTGATAATATTCAATATAGAGAAATCAAATGGAACATTCCAGTACAGCAAAAATGCAATTTTTTTTTTTAAAAGCTATTTTCTTCCCATTTTCCTTTTCCCACAGGGTTCATTAGAGAGTAACCCTTAGATGTCCTAAAACAAAACAACTTTGAGGAAATAATCACTGCTTGACATTCCTTGTTTTGTATAGTAAGAGACTCAGTTTACTCGAGAACAGGCTAACATCATGGTTTGATAAAGCTGAAAATGCTTTATCATCTGTCATGACGATCTTTTCATAATTACAAGCCCAATTTCATCCCTAATCTAATTAGTATGAGTTTCAGTAGAATTGTCCCATTAATTTGTTAAACAAATTTGGTTTAGTATATAAATTAATTCTGAAATTTTCCGGGAAAACCTAAGTACATTCGTGAACTGAAAAATTGAGATTGTAATTTGGAAAGAAGAAAGTAACCTATTATCAAAAACAAAAGAAGAAAAGCGAACTCGCCCGTTTTCATGTCTTAGAGGGGAAAAAAAATAACAAAAAATAAAAACCCTGTTTTCATTTTTCAAGCCGATATCGTTTCTCTCCTCCGGCGAGGACTCTTTGTTTTGGGTTCTGTCCTGTGACCTCTTTTAATAAAACTGACAAAATTGGACCTTGATTGAGCCCAATGACAAGGCCCATATTATGGATGAAAGCCCGTTTCTGGTTTGCATTTGTTCTGCCGCGTTTATTAAACGAATATCGCCTAGAAAGCGACTTTCCAGTTTTGTTTATTCCTGTCGGTTAAACGAGACCAACTAATCAGGAAAGATCAATTTAGCACGACTGATGATTAGCCTTGTTCAAAGTAAGGTTGTAATTAGTATCTTTCGGCAGTAATAAGCAAGTGCATTTTTGATTGGGCCCTCGAATATCAGCGTTTAGGTTTTGTAAATCCTGTAACTGGAATGACGTTTCAAAATTTAACTATTTACCAAAAAATTGTAGTTTTAGTACCAATGGCTAAAGGTTTAGTCTCCAAATGCTAGTTAAGGGTGCTTGATAAAATCCAAGTCTCAAATCTAATTGTAAAAACTTAGTTAACCAGTAATGACCAACTATTCGATGTTTGGCTCGTCAATTATCTGCCACCAACGGCTCATCACCTATTAACTCTGGACGCTGGACTATATATATATATATATATATATATATATATAGTTAGTAGTACCAGAGAGCCAACAACAATGCGTTTCAGATAGAGGATTACGAAAATGTAAAGGTGAAGTAAATTTACACACAAATGAATTAGATTAGCAGGAAAAACTATTTAAATGATTTTTCTGTATATTCTATATTGAAATACATATAACATTTATACATACACACACACACACACAAAAGAGGGAATAGTGCAAACTTTGAAAGGAACCGCATAACAATTTACCAAGATTAGGAGGAAGATACAAAATATATGTGGACAAAGAAAAACCTTCTGCTATAGTAGCCATCTTATCCTATGAGAACTTTGCTTCACGATAGACATGACAAACTGTACAGAACTAGCTTCTAGCCATGAGATCTTTAGCTGCAAGAGTCGGGGGACCAAGCCACCCCTTGGGAGATAAATTTCGAAAACTCAAGTAGCCGGGTCATCACAATCAACCTCTAACCTCTTAATTTTCACAGACTAAGCTAATTTGAATATAAAAATTAAAAAAATATATATAACAAATAAAAGTAAATTAAATCTAAAACAATACTTGCCTGATATAACAACTGAAAAAAAAGAAAAAAAATCCAGAGATAACAGTTATCTTTATCCTTAGCAATGGCTACCGCCTTCCTGCAAGACAAACATTTTTAACCAGCTGATTGAGTAATGAGTATCAAATCATGCTTAACATATTATTGTCATTATCATTATTATTCAATATTTTTATAATTTAAAATTTAAAATATAACTCTTTGCTGATCCGTGGCCATTTCAAAATGTAGTACTCCTTACTTCTTGTTCCTTCTCATAACAATTGACAATAACAAAACTTGGTAAACCCTAAAATCGCAATGGCCACACATACAAAAGGAGAAGATTTATGATATATAAACTTTAAATATGCAGTACTCACAATTTATATATAATGTATGAGGTTCGAAGAATTCAAATCCTGATATATAGCTCCTTCAGGGAATATATGTCAGGTAACACCCGGAGTTCCCCCAAACACTTCAGTAGGGTTACCATAAGAAATGATTAAACCCTTTACTTAATTAAGGGTATAGAATAACCCCAATGAAGCGGTCAGGGGAACTCCAGGGGACAACTGACGACTTCTCTTTGTTTTAGTGTCTTCTTGGTTAGACAAATGCATTTCTTATCTATTTATAGCCGCGTTGTTGAAGGCTATGGCTATCTCTCTCCCTTTCTCGCTCGTGTTGGATTTGATTTTTTTGATAGGGGACCATAAAAGAAACCCGATATACTCTCGAAACTGCTAGAATTTATGAACCTGGTCTGAATTTTGGACAGTGTACGTCGGTGACGTTGAGAGAATAACATGCACTCAACTAAGTGGTCACAAAAGCTCTCCATACCATGTTTGGTAGTACTCAAATTGTGTCATGCTACGGTTAATATATTTACTGAAATTGGTGTCGGATACTCAGATTCCAGGATTTTACATTTACAGGGGCAAGATTCGCAAGAACATGCTCAAGTAGTCAAGTGGCCGCAAAGCTCGGTATTGCAGGTGTAGCAAATCATCTGTGATTACGAGCTATTAGAAACTGCAGTTGGGTTACTGTTCTTGGAATGGCGTTGAAAATAAAAGGCTGGAAAAAGATTGATAGAGTAGAATATAACCACTCACACCTTTGCACTTATTATTCCCCATCTTCAATTTACTCCACATTTCTGTCTAGGTTCACTTCCTTCACTTTATTTCCCTAAATTTGTCTCATATTTCACAGAAGTTAGACCTGCATTTGCATTTGAATACAATTAAGGTTAAGATGAACTTTAGCTTAACGATATTAGACTCACCTTTAAAGCATAGGATATTAGCACATTATCTAATCACTAATATTTGTTTTTACATTCTTTTGGCAAAATTTAAGGTTGTTTTGGAAAAATTTTTACACAGTTTGGAAGTTTAAATGTTATATTGCAAAATATGTTCGTGGGAACAAGTTGATATGATTTAACAATTAGTATTTGTCCCATTGTCTTTATAATTTTAGTTATTCTAATAGAACAACACTGTATTTTGTAGTTGAATTTTACCTGCAAAATCAGGATTTAAATTCTGCAGTTTTCTCTGTCGATGGAATTTTTTAGAGTTTATACACATATTATTGAATTTACTATTTTTTCATAATAAAAAATATTAAAAAAACCATTTCAATCGGTGAAATTTGAATGATAGAATATTAACTATTTTATGAATATATTAAATTCTTTTATTTAGTGGAGACAAATAGTATATATAGAAATCTATAAAGAGAATTTTCTTATTCGTTTACGTTTTTATTAGCAATCAAATTTAAACTCTCAATTTTATTTAAAAAGTATCTTTAAAATATATTAATCTTGTTTTTTAACAAAATAATTAAATGTGTAACTCTATGATTTTCACATTCTATTTTGCATTTCATCATTTCACACGAGCACCAATGATTGTTTTTCTTTGGCACTATTTCGAGAACTCCTCGTACTAAAAGCTTCACAAATAACTAAAATAAGAGAATGATAAACTCTTCACGTCAGTATGGTTTCAAAAGTTATCAAATTAGGTAAAAAATTTTATGTAAAAAAAACATCCAAAATAGAAACTTTTTTTTTATAAAAAGAACGGAAGGAGTATCAAATAATGAACAAATTTAATTACTTTTTAAACTTGTTAGCATAATATTCAATACCATGTGATCCCATGTTAGCATAATCTTAGGCTTGATTCTAACCTTGACTCTAACTTTAATTTTAGGCTTAATTTTAGCATTGATTTTAGTTTTCTCTTTTTAGTTTTTTTATGTATAAATATGTGATTTCATTGTACAATTGACACAACGAAAATATAAATTCCTTTTTTTATAATATGGTATCAGAGCCAAAGAAGGACTGATTTCTGCTTCTACACTTTCTGCATTCTCTGCACTTTCCGCTCCTGCACTTTTTGCTTCTATATTTTTTGCATTTCCTGCATTTTCTGCATTTTTCAGTCAAATCTGAAACTCACGTCACCTACCAAGCTCCTTCTCTCATGGCACTCCTCTCGATGATCCTACTTTATATTGGCAACTTGTTGGTAGTCTTGTTTATCTCACTGTGACTTGACCTGATCTCTCATATGCTGTTCATTTGGTTAGTCAATTCATGTCTGCCCCTTGTTCATCACATTTTTTCTGCAGTACTTCAAATTTTTCGATATATTAAAGGGACTCTCTTTCATGGTTTACATTTCTCTGCACACTCCTCTTTGGTGTTATTTGGGTATTCTGATGCTGATTGGGCTGGTGATCTCACAGATCGTCGTTCTACTACTGGTTATTATTTTTTTCTGGGAGATTCTCTTATCTCTTGGCGTAGCAAAAAGCAAACGGTTATTGCTCGTTCTAGCACTGAATTTGAGTATCGTGCCATTGCTGATGCTACATCTGAACTACTTTGGTTACGATAGTTGTTATCTGATATGAATATGACACAGTCTTCTGTTACTGTGATACATTGTGATAATAGAAGTGCCATACAGATTGCTCACAATGACATTTTTCATAACGCACAAAACACATTGAGATCGATTGTCATTTTATTCGTCATCATGTTACTCAAGGCACTATACTTCTGATCCCTATCTCCTCTGCTAATCAAAAGGCCGATATCTTCACTAAAACTCATCTTCCCACTCGTTTTCAAGATTTACTAAGCAAACTCAAGCTGACATCCACTATACCATCTTGAGTTTGAGGAGGGTGTTAGCATAATATTCAATCCCATGTTAGCATAATCTTAGGCTTGATTCTAGCTTTGACTCTAGCCTTAATTCTAGGCTTAATTTTAGCATTGATTTTATCTTTTTCTTTCTAATTTTTTTATGTATAAATATGTGATTTCATTATACAATTAGACACAACAAAAGCATAAATTCCTTCTTTAATAACAAAACTTATTGTTGTATAGCTGTAGGCTTCTTTTTCTTTTTTCCCCTTTCCTTTTTAATTTTTCCATCCATAAAAAAAGGGGTTGTATTTGCTACTTTTATCCTCAATATCAAGAGCAAATTGTATTTGCTATTAAAAGTTTTTTTATTAAATATTTTTTCTTTCATAGTTAAATATATTATTATTATTATTATTATCATCATCTTGACTTTTGTGTATGCTGTAGCTCGATTTTGTTTATCAATATCCAAAGTGACATCTTAGTTAATACTTTGCCGTGGTTAAAATATAAAAGTTATACTCATGTCTGAAATTTAAATGTACAATTATGTTTTTGTATTCTTTTTTCATAATTTGTCATTTATTATTATTAAATATTTATTATTTTAAAAATGAAAAAAATGAAAATCTCTTATATATATATATTTGTAACAATTATTAATATTTATAAATCTTATATTTTTAATTATATTTAAAAAATATATTTAAATATATTATACATAAAAATTCAGTTATACTGTATTAAATCTAGTTTAATTTTACGGTTCACTAAACTCCTGTCTTTATCGATTCAATAACCGGTCGGTTCTTACAACACTGATTTTCAAATTCATATTATGAATTATACTATTATTTCTTCATAATATCTCCACCATTTTCAACGTCATGTATTGTTAGAACCACCTTTAGTTATGGTTGGTGGCTTAACCATGACTTGTATGGAATATCCCACATAGAGTGTGTATGTAATCTTTGAAGCATAGCTCTCCTTTTTTACCAAAAAAAAAAAGAAGGATTGTTTTTCTTTGGCACTGAAAAAGTCACGAAAAAACAAAAAATACCATCAGCTGATTTTCGAAACCCAATTAGACTGGCCCAGAAATCCGCAATGTTTCCTCTTGTTCCTTAACTCTCGGCTTTGGGTGTTGCTGGGCGGGGCTAAGGCCCCTTCTTTACGTAAATTCAGAAGGGTGTTAACGTGCATCACAATTTGGGAGCCGAAAGATATCAAGCTCTCTTAAATGATACCAGAAGCTATTGGCTCCCTATTGCACTACTGCTCCAAAATCAATGCATTGAGGCATGGCCTTTCCCTTCATGCCGCTGCTTTAAAAACTGGTATGCTATCTGACATTGTTGTGTCCAACCATGTTCTAAACATGTATGCAAAATGCGGCAAGATCACTTATGCTCGCCAGTTGTTTGATGAGATGTCTGAAAGAAACCTTGTTTCTTGGTCAGCTATGATTTCTGGTTACGACCAAGTTGGACAGCCTTTATTGGCATTTGACTTGTTTTCTCAAATGCGGCTTGTGCCCAATGAATTTGTACTTGCCAGTGTTATTAGTGCATGTTCTAGTCTTATGGCATTGGTTCAAGGCCAACAAATTCATGCTCAATCTTTGAAGTTTGGCAGTGCAACTGTTTCTTTTGTTTCCAATGCCCTCATATCAATGTACATGAAATGTGGTCAGTGTGATGATGCTTTATGTGTCCATGATGAGGCATCTGAGCTTAATGCTGTCTCTTATAATGCTTTGATTGCTGGATTTGTGGAAAACCTACAACCTGAGAAGGGAATTGAAGTTTTTAAACTGATGCACCAAAAGGGTTTTGTTCCTGATAAATTTACTTTTGCTGGGATGTTGGGAATCTGCAACAGTTCTGATGATTTTTGGAAAGGAACACAATTGCACTGCCAAACGATCAAACTTAAAATTGACTCTTCTGCTTTTATTGGAAATGTGATAGTAACCATGTACTCGAAGTTTAATTTGATAGAAGAAGCAGAGAAGTCCTTTAGAGTAATTGGAGAGAAAGATTTGATTTCATGGAATACCTTGATAACTGCTTGTTCTCGTTGTAAAGATTATAAAAGGGCTTTAAGTGTTTTCAAAGAGATGTCAATTGAGAATTGCGTGCAGCCTGATGACTTTACATTTGCAGGTGTCCTTGCTGCCTGTGCTGGGCTTGCATCAATACGGCATGGGCAGCAAATTCATGCCTATGTGATCAGGACAAGACAGTACCAAGACGTTGGAGTTGGTAATGCCCTTGTCAATATGTATGCCAAATGTGGTTCCATTAGAAATGCATACGACACATTCAGCAGGATGCTCCATCGCAATCTTGTTTCGTGGAATACCATCATTGATGGATTTGGAAAGCATGGGCTTGGAGTAAATGCCATTGAACATTTTGAGATGATGAAGACTCTGGGCGTAAAGCCAGATTCTGTCACATTTGTTGGATTATTAGCAGCTTGCAATCATGCAGGGCTGGGGGAAGAGGGCCAACTTTACTTTAATTCTATGGAAGAGACCTATGGGATTTCCCCTGATCTAGAGCACTTCTGTTGTATTATTGATTTGCTGGGACGGTCAGGGAGATTAAGAGAGGCAGAAGAGTACATGAAAAAACATCCTTTTGGACATGATCCTATTGTTTTAGGGAGTTTGCTTTCTGCAAGTCGGCTGCATGGAGATGTTGTTATTGGAGAGCAGTTAGCTAGACAGCTTCTAAAACTTCAGCCTGGTACTACTTCACCTTATGTTTTATTGTCAAACTTGTATGCTGCAAATGAAACATGGGGCAGTGTTGCTAAGGCGTGGAAAATGTTGAAAGGTAGTGGATTGAAGAAAGAACCTGGCCATAGTCTGATTGATGTAATGGGAGTTTTTGAGAAGTTTAAAATGGCAGATTTTTCACATCCAAGGATTGAGGAAATAAAAGACATACTCGAAACTTTGAATTGGGCAGTGAATGAAGTTTCTTCAAATTATTGAAGCTAGTCCTTTGAATTGGTAAATTACTAGTAACTATAGTACTTTTTATTTTCAGTTACAACTCTTCCTAAACTTTGAAGTGCATCAAAATTGAATCCATCACGAGCTTTGGTATGAAAACGGCCCAATCTGTGTATGTCCATAGATCATTTACATGGGGTGTGTCAATGAATGAACAAGATACCTCCTCAAGTTGTAGATACAAATATGGATCCTTATTTGCCCCCTGAAGTACTGGGAAATAGGAGCCAGGTGATTGGCGTGCTACTAATGATGGTTCTTTGATCCTGAAACCAGTGGAGTTGATGAAATGATGCCTGCCTGCCAAGTATATGTGCAGCTGATATTGATTAACACTTTATGTAAGTTTTGCTTTCACTTGATGCAGCTTCAAACTAACACTGGCTTTTCTTATAACACTTATTGAATCTAAACCGAGCTAAAGTTTCTTCTTCTTCTGCTTCTTTATCTCTAGTCTCAGTGTGCTAATACTTAAATTCCTGTGACAGTCTAATTTGCCAGCTTTTATTTGTATTGTTCAGCTATCTCTGATCCTTTCCCAGGGGAGCACTCCTTTTTTCTTTTATCAGAAGAAAGTAAAACAATGCAGAAGGTAATCATGGGAGTCCTTACAGAGGTAGATAGTGAACTAAATCTACATTGGCAGTCAGTGCCAGAGACTTTTCTAGAGTTTCCACCTCTAATCCAGTAGTAAAATGGTGGTGAGGACTCTGATTAACCGCTTATTTCTTTCTATGTTATGTGCATGAACATCATTCTTAGAATCTTTATGATGGTGGAATGTTTTGCATGATCACATCTCTTCTTCCTTGTAATTCTTTTTTTTGTTTTTTAATTGAACTTGACTTTTTGATATTTTAAGTTATCAACATGTCAAGAAGTTTTACACTTTCCCCCTTCTTTAAGAAGTGGACTTTTTTCTGCATTATTGTCTGGAATGGACATTAAGGCTCAGACTTCCATTACTGACAGAATAGAGGTGGGGATGGTATTGTGACCACTTAGAAATTGTTAAAAAATGTTTTGGCAAGACATCAGTAACATACTTATTTACATAAATCATCATTCAGTCTTATATATACATCAATTGCAGGGCTGCTGGCCTTCCAACATGCATCCATTATGAGGAAGCATGTTGGTCTGCCATTCGATTGCTCCGCTTTGAACATCTAGCTTTGCCGCACTGCCTCAAAAAGTACAGTATTGATTAGTTGGTAATGCTTCTTCAAGTGATGACACTCCAACATAAAACCCCTAATGCACATAAATGAATAAATAAAGAATAAGGCAAAGGAATGTTACATGATGAGATCCCAAGCTGTAAATGCTGGGATGTTCTCTTGGATACCTCATGTCATTTCTTCATCTCACTAGCTACATTATTGAATTGTTGGCAGGTCTAATTGAGGGTGTTCAATTGGAGCCTTTCATATTCTGGATGTGGATGGATTAGATATACAGTATGTTATGGTAAATTTATCATATGAAAGAACTTGAGAAGAATGCAAGATCTAGGAGCTTGACTAGCCCCATATTTAAAATGTCCCAGATTGGGTGATTGATGCTTGAGGACATGGATCTAGCCAAGTACGCAAAACAAGCCACCCAGCTGAGTCAGCGACAACGGCAGGCCCATAAATTGGAACCATGAGGGGGCTAGTGGCAATTGTTGGGGTTTTTGTCACTGTTAATTGACTGAGGTTCTGCTTCCATATTGGAGCACCTGTAAAACCATTGACAGCATACAATTATTCATTCCATGATGGGAAATAGACTATGCTATTGGCTACGGATGGGGTTAGATATGTCTTCACCGGCAAAGGAAGTCCATTTCGAATGGAGTTTTTTGACTGTCGATCGGTTGATTACCACCTCCTCATAGGCACTTCTTGTTTTGCTGACGTCTGCTCTGTGATTTAGCCACTGAAAACACAGGAAATGTTAGAACGTTACCTTTGAAATGAGTTCAATGTGTGTTGACAGGCGAATCGAATGGTTACTGCGTCAGCAGTCTACTATTCGAGTAGTTGCCTCGACATGGATGGTTTCCCTGTAAGAAATTTTTTATATACAATAAAAAAAAAAGAATAATAAAAAGCTATTGCCAAAGCTGAAAAATAGCATAAAGCCATCACAAAAAAGCCAACCATATGTCATGATACTCATGGCCTTAATACTTTCCATTTTTATGAATATTTGAGGAATGAAAAATAAAAATAAAATAAAAAAAGGAAGCCATTTCATATACATTCCTTCAAATATATCTAGTCCATGAATGATTTCTGACTTCTATTGGATATGGTGGTGCAACTAGATAGCTACTTGATTAGGGGTTTGGATGCCAAGCTTGGTTAGAGTATAGGTATTCCTGCCTTCCTCATCCTAGTCTAGCAAGACCTTTTCTTCTCAATATTTTTCCATTCTAATGTAATTAATTTGCTGTTATTTTCCTTTCATTTTAATTAAATTAGAAAAAAAATTTCCTCTTCATACATTTCTATGAAAAAAAAAAATTCCGTCCTCTGAAACAAAAAGAAAAAGTTATTTGCTGGGATAAAAGGATAGATGATTTTAAGTCAAAGAAGTTAAAAAGCAGCTGTGAAATGGGTTAAATTCTCCTGTTGCCATTGCAGGCATCATGCCAAGCGGGAGGTGCCCTATAACTTCTTTGGTTATGGAAACTAGTTCCTACTTCCTACACAATACTGCCTTCAACTAGCCGTGTCAAATGGCACCCAGAGTTCCCCCAAACACTTCAGTAGGGTTACTAATTATATTATAAGCATACGAACTTCCCCCAATGAAGTGGTCGAGGGAACTCAAGGGGACACCTGACTCTTTCTTTCTCTTGTTTTGAGTTCTTTGTTACATAAAATACCCTAGCTTCTACGTATATATACATGGAACTGAAGATTAATTGTTGGTATGGGACCGCAAGAGATAAAGACACATTCTTGAATTGAGTTGCTATAGTAGTGAACCTGGTCTGCATTTCATATTGAATAAATAGTGCTCCAAATTGTAGAATTTAGCCAAGTGGACACGAAGCCATTCTCTGCTCGATCCTTCCATTCTCTGCTCAATGTATTTTAACATGATAAATTGAGTTTACCTAAAATTTTCTGATCAATCTTACTAATTAGTTTATTTTTTTCCTCCCTCAGAATTGAATTACTAATTACATGGTATAGTACCTATCAATTTGCCGAGGTGATAAGGAAAGGCAGGATAGAGATAGGAGGGGAAAAGGTCAGCTTGCTGCCACATAACTCACATGGTTATGTTATTCTCTCTACCTTGATATCATCCACAGCTCCGTCCAGGTTCACTACCCAAACGAAGCTCTGTACTTGTATTTCTCTTGTATATATTCTTTAGAAAAAGAGATTAGGGTTGTCAATAATCGAAACCCCTTTTTATCCGATATTTCATTTTTTTTTTTTTAGAGCACATAAGATATACAATCAGGAATAATTTTATTAAAGGAAAATGCTAAATAACGGAAGTTCGTCATGACCGAAGTATTAAAATAATATTAAAAATAGAATCCACATGCATTTTATAATATTAAAAGTGAGACTTACATGTGCTTTAACTTTGTAATTATATATATTTATATATCTCATTTTTAATATTATTTTAATACTTCCGTTATGACGGGACTTCCATCACCTAACCGTACTCTTTATTAAAACTAGACAATTTTAATGATACATAGAAACCCATATATCTCACACACACTTGACACTAAACAAGCCATTTGAGATATCTACTCGTATTTTATTCTTAATTAATTAATAGGTATTTCATAACGCAGAAAGCAAAGAGTGAAGTGCCTGCAGTCCAATTAGGGTGGAACATCCTTGCCACACCAACTGTGTAACCATTACCAATGCAAATGCACCCATACTTAGCTGATACGCCTCCAAATACACTTGCCCCAGAATTATACAACCACAGGATCTTCCCATTTCTTGTATCCATTGCATATACAGGATCATTAGGAGCTACTGATCCAGCAAACACTAAATCATTGACTACAGTGACAGGGCCATGGGCAGTTTCGTTGCTAGGGTTTGTTGTTGACCATAATATTTGGCCTGAGTTTGCATCCAAAGCCACCCATGCTCCGGCTGTTGTCGTGACGTTCGAGGGTGCAAGAGTGAAATTTTCTCTGTTGCTGTTGGCAGTATTTGTGTACACCGTTTTACCATCTGTGGCTGCACCCCATTGCCCTCCTCCCTCGTACCCGCCTGGTCCTGCTCGCTGCAAAACTTAAAAAGCATTCTGTTATTCAATCTTTCTTTTTAAATTGTATATATACCTTTAATACTTACTTTGGACCAAACTATATCACAAGTATCGAGATCGAGAGCCCAAGCAAATCCACCCTTTTGCACAGCAACCACAATGTCACGTTTAGTACAGTTAGCAACTGTTAGAAGTTGACCAGACTTTTAATTAGAAAATTCATGAATCAAAATAATTAAGTTCATCCTAAATATATGGTACTAAATATTACTTACATACAATACATTTTATTAATTAAGTTTTCAATTCTTTAATTTTGTGTGTTGTTTTTATTGTAATTCTTATCAAGAAGCATCTATAAATTAATATTTATAAAGAAAAAAAAAAACATCTAGCAAATTTCGAGAATTTCTTCCCTTGTCTTCTACTCTCATTTTCTAAATTTATTTTTCATATTTTGTTAGTTTCAACAGCAACTATGCTAAGTATAATAGGAGCCTCTCCAAAATCAGCATCCAGGTTAGGACCAGGTGGACAATCTGGGTTATTAGGTAGCAAACAAGCAAAATAAAACACATCATATCCACCAAGTTGTCTAGCCCATGCAATCTCTCCCCTATCAATTTTTCGAGCCAAAATGGACGTCTGGACCAATGCATTGGTCAGGTTGGGTTGGTTTTGTTGTCTGATTATTTTGTGCCTCTTGACATTTTGTTACCTCAGAAGGAACCCTATAGAGGTTTCCAGTTGCCACATAAACAAGTCTTCTATCTGTGTCAATTGATGGGCTGCTTCCCCAAATTGCAGCTCCTGAATAGCCTCCTAATTTGCCTCCATTATCAGGAACCACATACGTTCGCCATTTGATTTTTACCTGTTAGAACATCTAGCTTCGCCAAGCTGCCTCTAAAAGTGCAATACTTGTTTGCTGGTAATCCTTCCCCTAGTGATGATACTCCAACATAGAATGCCCTAATTGGAAACAAAAATGGACCATAAAATAAGCACTAAAATTTGATAACAAGAGCAGGATATTTGAACTAACCTCGGTAAAATGTTCCAGATTGTGTGATGATTGCTCGAGGACGAGAATCTAACTCAGCAAACCAAACAAGTTTTCCATTTAATCGATCCACAGCAATAACAACAGCAGGTCCATAAATGCCAACAATCAAATGGTTATTATCAATTGTACGATTTGCTCTTGACACCGTTACATTAACTGTAATTCCAGCGCCATTTAATCCTGTTAATTGACTAAGATTCTGCTTCCATATTAAACCACCATTAAAAGCATCTACAGCATACAAATACCCATTCCATGATGTAAAATAGACTACTCCATCTGCTATTGCTGGAATAGCAGATATGTCTTTACCAGCAATGAATTCCCATTTTAAACGCAGATTTTTTACCGTTAAACTTTTGATTTTTTTTTACCTCTCCGATTGCGTTCCTTGTGTTTTTTATGTCAGCTCCATGGTTTAGCCACTGAAAAACCATGAAATGTAAGAATAAGGCATTGAAATTAGGTTAATTTTTTTTGGTAATTTATTTATTATCACTACTTACATGTGCAAGAGTATCATCAAACATTAAAAATAGACATAATATTCTGAATAAGCACGACCAGAAAACTAACGTACTTCTGGGCGATCTCGACAGAAGCCATGTTTCTGAATACTGATGGTATGAGAAAACATGAGAGACTGTGTAATTGATATGTATTAAGTATTCCTTTCAATAATTAATAAACATTAATTGCTTAATCAATGTTAATTAATTTAAAGTGGTCCTATACACTTATTTATTTAGGGTATGGTTATGCCTTTTCTAATTAGTCACTGTTTAGAGTATAGAGGTCTGCCAACCATCCCCACATCCAACCCAAATTTTACTTATTTAGGCAATTTATTGATATTTTTTAAGAATTATCATGTATTTTTAACGTAGTATAACATTGTCACAAACATGATTTCCTTAAAAAGCAAAAAGAAGAAAAATTTATTCGACAAGTTAAGAGATCGTTTGGTTCAGCAGTTCATACTAAATGTAAGAACTAATCAAACATAATTAATAAATTTGAGTAGCTATTAAATTTAAAATTATCAAAAAAAATATTTTTATATTATAAATAAAGTAATCGAAACATTATCCATTAATTATTATGAAAATGCTGAACATAATATTTAAAAATCATTATATGGATTATTTTACCGAATATTATAACTAATAAAAATGGTGTTTTCTCCATTGCAAAAAGGAATTGCAAATTTTGAATTTTCTGTTTTTTTTATAATTTTTCCTGATTTTCATCTATGTTAGGGTTTGATTGGTATCTTTCACGTGGAATATGAAAATGAAAGGCTAAATACAGGTGGAGATGAGAAAGGTACATATAGAATGGCATAGAGCCACTCACTTCACTATTATTCCTCCACTTACCCGCATTCGCGTCTAGTTTCAATTCTCGCTACTTTATCATCCTCAAGATTTTCTTCCACCTGATAGTAAGAACCCTAGCTATAAATACCACAGCCATTTCCAACATTTAACCACATAGCAGCAGTCGTGAAATATCAATTATCATTGTCCCCCAGAGTTCCCTCGAACACTTCACTAGGGAGGCCTTATTACTATTATGTATACAGACTTAAAAATTTAACAGTCTTCCAACTGAAGTGTTTGGGGGAACTCCAGGTGTCATTTGATACAAACCACTCAAACAAGCCAAAGGGTTCATATATTTTTAGCTTTTTTCCTCGGAAATTCTCAAAAAGAAAAGAAAAGAGTAGTCGTTAATTCAATTCTTAATTTCTAGAAGACAGACACTCTATTGTTGTGAGTATTTACTATTCCATTTTGCTTGTGTATATCATTTACTCTTCTTGGTCTCTATGCACTATTGATTTCATGTTCATCGATTCTACTTTAGTTGCACTCACTGCATGACCCTAAATTCTCACTTATTAGTCGTTTTGGTGTGTATAGGAGAATGTATAGACTCCAAACATTCTTATCTATTAAGGTGCAACTTTTCAATTAATTTGTGCTACAGAAACATTGAAACCTTATATCTAGGCCCAAACTCCCACAACCCCAAAGAAAATTTTCTGGAAAAAAAAAGAGCTATGTTCTGAGTGAAAAAAAAAATTATTGAAATTTGATGAAGTGACTGCATGCATACCAACTACAATTAATTACATCCACTATAATAATCTTATTTTGCTTAGTTGATGCAGTGTATATATATTTAGGTGGAGCTGAGATATGTTAAAATAAAGCTGAAAGGCATTACTGACGCAAAATGTTGTAGAGCAGCTAACAGAAGCTTTAATTTATTTATGTCTTCCTTTATCATTTGTTTTCTTTTCTGAGTATTTGGAGAGGGAATAAGTGTCAAAATATATAGATTTGTCTTGTATATCTCAACATCAAGAAACCCTAGGACAAGATATATTTCAGCATATATATACAATTCCGCTTTTGGGCCGATTTATCTGATTACAATCTTGGTTTCAATTAGCAATTACAGATAATCTAGTGTGTGTGCATTTTCCTTTTTAATCTTCAATAGATAACCTATC
Organism: Jatropha podagrica; assembly: GCA_947857235.1. Taxonomy (NCBI): domain Eukaryota; kingdom Viridiplantae; phylum Streptophyta; class Magnoliopsida; order Malpighiales; family Euphorbiaceae; genus Jatropha; species Jatropha podagrica. The sequence continues at coordinate 5,421 of CANUEP010078149.1, read as the reverse complement.
ATAAGTTCATAACATACATTGATTAATGTGACTATAAGAATACGATACTAAACTAAATTCCAGAAAAAGCAAAAAGATTAACAAAGAAAAACTTATATGAGTACAATTCAAAAAGATCATCAATTACAATTACACTTTGAAATATGTTCTCATGTTTACAAATTGAGCAAAACCAACTCCAATTAACCCATCCCATCAACTTGATTATTACATTATGTCTGATCAATGGGCATCTCAAAACGGCAAATAGGACAATAATGGCTATTCTCAAGCCATTTAAGAATACAAGTACCGTGAAAATGATGACTACAAGGCATGCTTGCCCCAAGTTCTGAAATTTCTTCAAAACAGATACAGCAATCTTCGCTTTCTCCCAGTTTAACACACTTAAGCAGCCTTGACTTGCGTGCAGTTGGCACCATACCGTAGTTTCTTGCTTCAAAATCCAATCTTGACTCTCTCAACGCTCTATCCATCTCATCAATAACGTCACGAATTTTCTCTACTTGAACCAATAAAGGCAAGACCTTTCGCTTTTTCGATATCCAAGGAGTAGTTCTTCGGACCGAGTCGATTATCGCCGAAGCTAATCTACGATGGTGCTGTGAATCGATCCCTAAACGAGTCAATTTAGAAGAAAGACGTTCGCACACCAGGCGTTCGTGTTTGTTCTTGAAATATTCAATATCAGACCAGAAAGCAACTGTGACTGGTTCGGCGGTAACCCCTCTAAGAAGGGTTACTGTACAATCAGGCAATATGAAAATCCTCCGGCGGTGGACTTGGTAGGAGATATTGAAGAAAATCTGTAGAGATGATCGTCTCCTGCCAGGGTAGTAGAGTTGCTGGGCAGGGATTTCTCCGACTCTAACAGAGAAACGAAGACGTTCCATTCTTTCCCTGTGATGTTTTGACTTCTTAGCTTGTGTGGGTTTTGATGGAGGTTTTGTATTTGTATTATGAAAGTAGCCTTGTTCGTCTGTGGATGTGTATAAATGTAGCTTACTTGAGTAGAAAGCAGTAATAATAATAAAAGTAATATCTTGGATCCTGCATTAATAGGGAAATCCTTATCCTGGGCTCCTCAGGATTTCCAGCATTAATTACGTTTTAATACTATTTTTCGGACAGAACTTAACTGTATCACCACGTGGATAATCTAGGTTAAATTTATAGGAACATTTAATAACTAATACTAATCGAAAATTGAACTGCTACTCCCTTCATCTCATTGAAACAATTTGAAATTGTTGAAAGGTTAAGAAAAGGCGGATCTGAACATTAACATTAGTGAAAAACCCTAAGACAAGTTATATTTCAACATACAAGTTTGCTTTGGACTGGTTAATCTAATTTATGATCTTGGTTTTGATTAGGGAATATAAAATATCGCCGTTTTTCCCTTGTGAAATTATATTTTAAATGTCACTTTTCGGACACGTTTCCATGCAACTATGCAGAATTCGATAACTGCAGAAACACATCAACAAAAACATATGTATTCATTCATCTAGATATCTGTGTCCTGTTTAGAACTATCAATATAATAACAACGCTTCTCCCTCTGTAGTCATACAAGGCCCCTAAACCAAACAAATTTTTAAGGAACCACAGTAAGGATACAGAACATTGGGTCAATGTGATGAGCGAGTGGTGGCTGTCTTCTTAAAATCAATTTTATCAACCTTTACTTCGCCATCGATTAGTTCATAAACATAAACCACAACTCGCAGGCCATCGATGTCCATGAGTACAAAGCTTGGATTTGAGTCGTAAGTGACACTACTGTAGGCACCAGTGGCAGAGCCTGGATTTATAACAACACCTCCCTCATGCTTGTAGGCTTTGAACTGATGGGTGTGACCAGTTACCAGGATGTCAACATCCAGTTGTCTCTGTAACATTGCCAGTGAATCCAAATCACCCCATGGAATTACCTTTCGAAGATAACTCACAGAGTATAAGCAAATGACAGAGTAAGAAAAAACACATGAGCTAAAAGTAAGTTTAGAGTTTTTCACCATTCTAATTATTATGGAGACAACTAGTCCCTAGAACATTTTATCTTATCACTGAAGAACTGGAAATGCAAATCCATACATGCAAGTAGCAAGGTCAAGCAAACGCAAGGCATAGACAAATGAGAAACAAACCTGATGACCATGGCATATTCCAAGCTTAAATTGGCCAATGGTGAGTGTTTTAGTCTCTGGATAGCGTGAATCTTCATCATATTCACCGCGAGTAATATGCAAATCAGGACAAAGACTCTTCAAATAATCATGTACTTCCTGTTAATGAAAAGATATATAGTTTTAGAAAGAAGGTAGTGTTTCCAAGAAAGATGTTCAGAATTTCAAAATCATCCACCATTATCCGTTAAAACATTTGTTGGACCAGAAAATATCTAGACCTAAAATAAATGTAGCAGTATCAGAACAAAAATCAGGTTAATAAATATCAACCCATAATCTCTTCAAAGTCTCAGTAAGAAGCGATAGATCTCATCAGAAGAAGTACAGGGACGAGAATACAATCTAGTGGTCCACCGTTAAATCAAGGGTCAGTTCAAATCTAAATTATGATGATTACAATCATCATCCTTAGGCTCATATAAAATTCTGATGACACGAAGAGTATCCTTTGTGAAACTAGACCATGTTGTTTGAAGTAAATCAGGCGTACACTTGAACAACTATGTTTCTACTGGGGAAATGCTACAACAGAAAATACAGTTTATCAAATAGCCTCTATCGAACTAAACATTATCAATATGAGCAAATATATTGAAAAAAAGAGCAATCCCTAATAGAAAAAGGACCGGGTTTTGGTTTTTCAAAGCTAAGTTGAGAATCAAAAGGAATGTTAGCACTTTGACTATAACCAACAAAATTCAATTAGACAATTATCATGAAGAGCATTAACTTTAAGCAAAAGGGAGGAATTAGATCATGTTGATAGCTAGTAATCTGAAGAAATTATTAGGTAAACTGCAAGAAAAAACTAAAGAGCAAATATGTGCAGACTTTGTGAAAAATATAACTAGTTGAGTAAGAGGTAATTACTTTAATGCAGAGATTGCCAGTGCAAATTATGTGTTGAATCTTGCCAGGAACAAGCATGGACTTGAACTTTGGAGGCAGATCAGCTGCTCTATGAGGTATATGAAGGTCTCCTATTGCTAAAACCAGCACCATTTCTATTCAAAACTGGTTAAAAATCGTAAAAATCATAATCACAATCTGCATATATTTAAAAGATTAACGAAACCCAAATCAAATATCTTCAATTTGATCAAAATCCAAAGTTACCCATATGAAAACTAGTTCCAAGTTACTCAATTGGATATTTGGCATAATCAAAGAGGCACCACCAAACAAAAGAAACAGAAGGCATTATAAATTTCGGGAATTCGAGTTTTTAATTACCTAGTGGTCGTCAACAGTTGAATTGAAATTAAGCCGATCAACAGCAGCAACAAACCATGTCAAGAGGCGGGACTTGTCGTTTGGGTCTGGGACACCAAATTCAACTGTGAATAGAAATCCGGAGTTTGTTTTGGATTTATTGGGCTCCTGGTTCTCCTTGGGAACCTATAAATAAAATATGGGTACAAAAGAAACTGGCAAAAAGTTCAGATTGGTACGAACAATAAAGTTTTGAGCTTTTTTTAGTCCAATATTATAAAAGTAGGATAGGAAGGACTCCGATTGCTTTGAATTTAAAACTAATTCCCAATTATCATATTATTACTTTAAGTATTTAAAATATTTAACTAACAATTTATATAGCTAATTTTGAATTTTCCTATTACTAAATGTTTTTTTAATAGAATTTTAAAGTACATTCCAAGATTCTATTTGGCATTACTATTTCAACAGCACATAAAAATTACTCGTTTGAGAAAACTATTTCAAGCTTGATACCAAAAAATAGGTTTCTCTCTTGCTCCACTTTGAGAATTGTTTGTTTGTGCAGAATGAAATGAAGTTTTTAGGCAAAATGCAATATCCAAATATAGTAAAGCTAGTAGGGTACTGCTGCGAATGTGACCATAGAATGTTAGTATATGAATACGTGAGTAAAGGAAGCTTGGAGGCTCATCTTTTGAGAAGCAACTAACACAGGACTCCAATTTATATATTCACTTGCTAGTTGCTGTATATATGAATATAATAAAGTCATTTGTTTAAACAGAGCTTGACTGGAGGAGAAGAATCAAGATAGCTGTGGGAGCAGCCAAAGGTCTAGAATATCTTCACACTCGCGGGATACCAATCATACATCGCGATCTCATCCAATATCCTTCTTGGCTCTGTGAGTTCCTGCCATTCTGATTCGCTATTAGTTCAATGTTCAAATCTTGAGAACTATAAAGTTCACATTTTTTAACAGGAAAAACATAAAATGGTAAACATTGCAGGATTTTGAAGCCAAGCTTTCAGGCTTCGGGTTGGCAAAGTCTGGACCCCAAGGTGGGACGACCCATGTTACCACTAGAATACTTGGCGCTAGAGGTTACTTCGCTCCTGAATGTGTCCCAACAGGTGCTAAATTTATACTACTGTCAGGAAATCATTGGCTTATTGAATAATTTCCCCTCTCAACATGGCATTTACAGCTCTCCTGAGGGGTGTTAGGCTATCATTTATATGATTTACAATTGCAGGGCATTTGAAGTGGTACTCCTAGAGATCTTATCAGGCTGTGGAGCAATCAAGAAATATTCAGATGGTGCGGCTGGAAATCTTGCAGAATGGGCTAAACCGCATCTCAGTAACAAGTCGAGACTATACCATGTTATTGACAAGAAACTTAAAAGCACACCGATTAAAGAAGCTCATGAGTTTGCCAGGGTAATTCTCCAATCCCTCGGAACAAACCCAAAGAGGCAGCCATCGATGACAGAAGTAGTAGCTGATTTAGAGAAACTGCAAGAAAGCATGGATAACTGCAATACAGGTCAGTTGCATTATTTACGTGCAAGAAGATGAGAACTGAGTCATAAATGAGCAAATATCAGATTCTGTTCTTTTGATAGACATGCTTTATAGAATCACAACTCAGTCTGAACATATAGAAAGGGTCACCCAATAAAGTTTTATGTCTTAAGTGGAGTGTACAACGAAATTTCAATGCTTTCGATGAATACAAAATTTGTGCTCTGGAATTCACCCAAATGGGTGAAATTAGGGGATATGTTCATGCCATCATTTTAATGAGATAGACTACACAATCTTACATCAATTGAACTGAATGAAATAATTAAAAATGCATGTATTATGCAAAAACACTATTACCGCCTCAGATATAATTACAAGATAGCAGCAATACAAATTACCCTGAAAAAAAAAAAAAAAAAAAAAAAAAAAAAAAAAAAAAAAAAAAAAAAAAAAAAAAAAAAAAAAAAAAAAAAAAAAA